>OW679196.1:87116109-87152873 GCA_940337035.1 Agriotes lineatus | reverse complement strand
TATAGGAATTGAAATTCATCGTTACTTGCTTATTGGATTTCCAAATCTATTAACAAAATTTTAGTCGCCGGTAGTCTCGTGTTTACTGGTTAAAAATTCAATTGTATTTTTTTCCAAATAAAACTCTTCCACTATTCTGACATGACAATAAAGCAATAATTGACTCAGCAGTTTCGAAGAGCAAATTTTGTATAAAAATGATTTGTGCTTTTGTGTCCATAAGTATCCATAAGATCCAATAAAAAATATTGCACATTAATATTGAACCTGCGAACGATCGAGAAATGTCATTTGAATATTTAGCTTGCGCAGCCCGGTCTTATTTTAATCTAGGCCCGATCTTTTTTGTCAGGGTTTTCTTTACCAGCGCTCATACCTGGCTAGCTCCCTTCACCGGACTACCTACTGGTGAAAAAGGCATATTCGTGTATTCACTCTTTATAGAAAAATATTTGTATGTTAATAGTTCACACCTGTTAGTTAATACAGAAATACGACATAAAATTTTAAAAATTAGCTACCTCAAGGAAGAAAATTGAATATGTATTCATGGGTTACTATGTAAAAATATAACATATGAGCAAATGAAAGAGAAATCAAGCTTGGCTTTGAAAACTGAAACATATGTCGGTTTTTATTCCAATTATGTTAATGTTTAGAATGAATATACATTGTTGTGATACACTAAGAGTAGTTGAAAGATAAAAATATAAAACTAATAAATTTGGAAGATTACTACAATCAATCTTAGGTGTTGATATAAAATTGGGTGTTAATTTAAAATGAATAATGAAAGTTAATTGAGAATAATGAAAGTTAATTGAGACAATGCATGCGGTAATTTGATAATGAAATAGCAATTGAGTATACAAATTTGATGGTTGAGTTTAATTTTAATAAAGTTTCAAGCCAAGGTTACAATTGACAAATGTATTTGTTAGAATAATAAGAATTAATAGCATGTAATAATAGGATATTTAAAATTTATAAGAGGGCAATAAGAATTGTATCTAATAAGGAAAAAAAATTGATTAATGAGTTACATAAACAACTTATGAAAAATGTACACGTATTTTGGAAATAACTAATTTGGAAAATAAAAAAGTAAGAAATTTATGCCTGATTTTGTACAATTATTTGAAAAATACAAAGTAAAGGGGCTATAAACAAATCTACGTGGTGTAATTGGTGAGAATATAACTTGGAATTAACAAAGACCTACAATCGGTGAAGAGATTGTACCATATAGTGAATTGGAAATAAATAAAACAGAATATTATATTATTTGAATGGGATTTGGATTTATTGATACATACAAAATATAATTAGGATTTATTGGTGACGTTGGTAGTTGCATGGAAGACAAGTTAAGCATTTAAAAGGAGGTTGTCATAATTATCTGATTGATTTGGATAATTTTATTGGGTATTGCTGGGGACATAGGACTATCTGTAGAATAAACAAGGTTAGATTTGGATCATCAATAATACAGAAACTTACCAGGAGTCGATTGGTGTGACGGTGCCGTTTAAAAGGGAGCAGGACTGGATTCTAAGAACAGTAGGAGTTATTTACATGGACCATCATAGTTGTCATTATTTGAGGAATAAGCGGTAGGCGTTGCAGATTGTCGACATCGGAAGTTGTTGTTGGTTGGATTCTTGCAGTGAAAGCTAGATAAGTTTTAAGGTTTGCGCAAAGAATTTATAAAAGCATTTTCAATAACAATCAGTAAAAGAAAGTGTGAAAATAAACTTAATACAGTACTTACGTAGGAAAATTGATTGATATGTGTGTCAATGTAAAGTATAATTGACAATACCTGGATAATTAGGTGTAGAAGTCAAGTTGACATTACATGTCATTTAGTAGTCAAACATTTTAAGAATACAATTTAAAATTCAATTAACAGTCACTAGATTGGCGAACCTCCATGATAAGAGTACTCAATTAAAATAATTATTCAAGGTACATAATTGATTTGAAAATTAAATAAGGGCTAACTAAAAAAGAAGCTAAATATTACATAAATATTAGCTGTTTAATGTGGTGCTTGTTGTCATAACAAAAAACATATACATAACCTAAACTATTGCATAACTGTCACCGATTGGCACGCCAAAATTTTATTTGAAAATTAACATAAAAACCAACACTGTTACAATGTTACATCTAGGGGTGGGCGATATTAAAATTTACATATCGATATTCGATATCAGAATTATATCGATATTTATCGATATATCGATATTTATCAATATATCTTAAAAATACCGATATATTGATATTCGATAAACATCGATATTCGATATATCGGTATATCGATATATCGATATGTCGATATATCGATATTTATCGATATATCGCCCAGCCCTACAGCTGAGTGCTGACTATCAAATATTACGTAGAATTCTTCGATGTGAAAAAAGTGTAACATAAACAAAAATAAAACTCCCGAAAAAGATTTATCCACGCAAATTAAATCTGCAGACTTGCACAATATTTTTAAATTTAGGGACTTTACAAGAAGTCCTTATTTAAAAGTTGCAAAATGCAATACGTGTTAAATTCGGAGTATGGACTTACGGAATACAAAATACTTTATATTGTTATCAATGTTATTATATTGTATTGCATTATTTTAAGAAAATAAATTGTACTTATTAAAATATGTATTAAAAAATGTGCATAATTGAAGTATATTTCCATCTTGCTAATTATATGTGTTACAAAAGTAAAGCATTAACAAATCTTAGGTATTTATTTTACTGTAACATGAGATGTGTATGTATGTACAACTGTACACCACAATCAATGCGTAATTATAACTTTAGTTTCTGAATAGCCAAATTCAGTTTAGATGAACAGTGGCAACGCAATAATTTAGTTTCAAAAATGGTTATACAGCACTCGAATGTTTTAAAGATTACCTAATAGTTAACAGAAACGTCGTTTTTAATGCACCCATATTTATATCGATTTTTGAAAAGGCAATTTACGAATGTAAAATTTTGTTCTGCGTGGTTACAATAGGTCAATATGTAAAATAACATAGTAGATCATTTTAGATCATGAAGTATTATTATTAGGATTATTAAAACAAATTGAATTTATGGCACTTTAAATTAAACGAATGTTGTACATGCGCAGATACAAGGTATACCGTAAACATACAAAAAGTTATCGTAAACCAATCTGAACATTTACATGGTGACCAGTTTCTGACAACAGTTTGATTAGACAAGTGGAAACTACTAATTTGACAGCTATTTCATAAATCTCGATATATATGTATTTATCGGTAATATGGATATATGTATAATTATGGCGATATCAATAATTATGGGGATAGCGATAAATAATGATATTCGATAAATATCGATATCAGATATTTCCATATTCAAAACATATGGATATTCGATATTTCGATATAACGATATTCGATAAATATCGATATTCGATATTTCGATAATCGATATATCGATATCCGATATTTCCATATGTCGATATATCGATATGGAAATAATATCGATATTTATCGATATATCGCCCAGCCCTAGTTACATCTGCTACATCAATGATTTCGATTATAAACACGTTTTTTTCTTGATTAAACAGGCGTAATTCAAAATTTGATAATTTAAACAACTTGACATCTACTCTTATAGTAACTGTCATATTGAAATTAAAAACACCAGAAGCAATATAGCGCACATCACTTTATTTTTTCAAAGCCAATCTTGATTTCTTTTTCATTTGCTCATATGTTAGTTATCCGCTTATAGCTTTATTATTTCTAAAAGTAAACTTATCATCGGCATAATCTTCACTTAATGATGAAATTCGGCGTTTTTGATGTTAATTTGTAGAAACAAAGTCGACGTAAATATTTTGATACTTTAAATATCTAAGAAATATTTGAGTTGAAGTTAAAAATCTACGTAAAAGGTGTCTTAATAATTTCAAAACAGCTGTACGTTATTCTTAATAACAACCAAATTATATACAGAATATCGCAGTGAAAATGTGTGTCTATTCAATTTGTTGTAAAAATTCTAAAATTTTAATGTCAGTTATAGTGGCATTTGAGATAGTACAAATGCCTTTTAAATTAAGAAAATCTTTATTTTTTTCAATTTACGATGTAGATACCTACCTACCTGTGCATAGTAGAATTCAGTAAAATTATGGTTATTTTGGTACGTATTTTAGTAAATACTACTCGGCGTTCGTCTCTTAGATGGTTTAAAGGTGTTTCATTCTTTTGCAACTTAAATTAACTGGCAAGCACGCTTACAAGAAAATCCTTCACACTGGAGGAGTTGCACAAGTAATATCAGCCGGAATGTAAATAACGTAATAGAAACTAACCCATGTGTATTTATTCCGGGCGCGTAGCGCAAATACATTGCAAGCCAAAGCAGAAAATGGCAAACAAACACAACATTCTTCTTAACTTACTGTCTAAACAAAGAGATCAAGTTAGCAGGGATCGGAGGACGATTAATGAAGTTAGGCGCGTCGGTGCGCACTCGCGGGAAATAAAACTTCCGCTCCTCAAACACGGATAATCTGCTCTTATTACATCAGATTTATTTCAATATAAATTGAGTCAAAACATTTAGTGGCTACACTTGAGCTTTTCGTTGGGGGTGGATATGGAATTCGTGTCGAAGCTCGAGTACGAGGGCGGCGAGCTGAGGTCGTCCAGTAGGGCTGAGCGTTTATTCTGGAAGAAAAAAGTATCAAGCCTGCAAAAACTAAAGCTAACGTTAACTCACCCTCTCAGCTTCCAGCTCTAATAAAAGCGGACAATATAAAATATTTAAAAAGCCCACCAGGCGCATGAGCCATGGAAATCCCACGGAATGGACTGCCTGTCCCCCAAAAGGGGGCCGAAGGAGTATGCTAGATTTACTGAAGTTTGTTGTAAAGCATAGACGGGGCCATAGTGAGAATTTCCTCGACTGTCCACTAAGTTGGCCAACATTGGTACTAAAGCTGCGTCGACAGCCCCGACTCCAAGGCCAAGTCCGAAATGTGGAAGAGCCAATTGGTTAATGGATATGGCCAAAGGGATGGCACAGCAACTTAGACCAGTAATGACCATGGCGCTAAGGGAAATTCTCCAGGATTGTGAAGGTAGCAGACCTAAGAATAAATATTTTGCTTAATAATTTAAAGAAATCGCAATCCGTTTGAGTGATACTATGTTTAACGAACAGATTCAGAAATAAAATTACTGGGACGGTCCTGATTCCGCAAAACCAAATCTATAAGTTAAGAATTAGAACTGGGGACAATTCAAGAATTGTTTAATTTTCACTAAAATTGAGCTGTGAACAACGGGTTTACCAATAGCAATATTCCATTCAAATTTAGCGCTCATTTGTGGGATGTAATGCAGCATACTGTTTGTATGATACATTTAATTTAAATAATTATATTCAGATATCTAATATATATCATGTGATATAACAGTTGTATGTTTAACTGGTGGGGTAGTAAGGGCAACCAGAAGGTTGTTTATATTTTGTGAGTAACAAAATATCTTGAATTTATAATCTACGAGAAATAGTCACGTTAAGGGTTAAGTTCCCATTAATTGTAAAAAATAATAATTGCTGATTTGATAAGTAGTAGTAATAAAGCATTCTCTCCTATCAAATTTGACTTCAAGTCACAAATACTATTCAAATATATAATTCAAGATTATTTGATTCCATTTAATGTGGTATATTACTACGAATCCAGTAAAACCAGTCCAAGTGAGTGTTGTGGTATGCTGTTGAACTGTCTATCCAAGTAATAGAGTTTTCAAAGAGCTACAACGAGGTTTGTTTGGGTCGGGAACAACCAGGAGGTGTTTGCTGAATAGAATTTATCCAGTTAGGAGCCGAGGTAGAGCATTCAGGTACAAGATAAACGTTTAGAAGGTTAGTGACCATTTCTTATAAGATAATAAGAAATTATAAAAGCAAGTTTGGTGCGGCAAATCGTAAAGCTATTGTAATTATATTTAGAAGTTAATTAGAGAAGAATTATTTTTCTAAATTCAATAGTGATTTGAGTACTCAACGTTTTCGACAATTATATTTTGAAATTTGAATACTTTGGAATTAGGTAATATTTAGAATTTTCATTTTTTAATGAAGTTTGGATACATTTAACATTTGATTAAATAATTTTTTGGCAATCTGTATTTTATTTTGTAATGTCAGATCAAACTTCAATGTGCTACTAACAAACTGAACATACAAATTTAACTTTACCTAAAACTTGTATTTGATTCTTAAAATCAAATAGTTATTATAATTTAAAAGGAATTCAGTTTTTAGTTTCAATAGAGATAGTTGTTAGTTGAAGATTAATTCATTCAGCTGGGAATTGGAAGTCCCATTGCTTATAAAACTGACTAGTCGTGGCTTAAACAACAATATTTACATGACATAATTTTAAATGTCAAATTTAATTTAATGTTAATTTGATACTACAAAGTGTAGGTTAAATATATTTCAATTGGTAATTTATGTGGGATTCAAAAGGTAGTGCTATTACATTTTGGTTCACAACATGGAGCCTAACATTAATACAAATAACACCGCGAGGAGTGTTATATTTCAATTTGGCACCTCAAGTAGGGCTCAGGGAGGGGCTTCTACTGAATCTCTTTGTAAAACGTAGTATAGTATCATATTCTTTACAGCATTTTAGTGTGTGTAAAATGGAGAAGTTGTTGTTTCAAACTGTGAAGTAGTCTACCAGCTCGATCTGAATTAGTGTTCATCTTTTACATCATAAATAGTTGTTCCAGTATCTAGAAATGCATAGTGCTCAGTTTAGAGATTGCTACCTACTTTGTGGTTGAATTTGATTTAAAAAAAGTAGTGAAAACATTAGAACCAGTTCGTAGGAGTAATAAATAAAATGTTTTTTGTCAAAGTAACTCAACTATGTAAAAATAGTGGTACCTATTGTTTATTCTATTAAAATATTTAAAATAATAATTTTTATGCTATCAAGGGTTACAGATATAGAGTATTTCCAAAACAGCGTGTTCAGGATAACATTTTTATAGTGTCCAAATTTCGATGCTCACCATTGGTATCTCGGTTATTAGAAGACATAGAGCAACGGTTAAATGGGGAATGTTTTGCAGAATTCAATACTCCTGACAAATCTCATTTCAAATTCACCCTAGCTTTTTGAAATTTTAAGATAATTTGAAAAAACCAAAATTTGCAGATTTCAATGTTCCTCAATAACTCGATAACACTAATGTGACCTCTTCTAAAGTTTTACAATGTTCAGACTGGCTGCCATATGAAAAACAAAAGATAGCACTAATAAATTGAAAACAAATAACAATCGGGGGTTTCTGTTTAGATCAAAAAATTTGTCTTAAAAAAGTGTCTCAACATTGTCAAACTTTAGAAGAGGTCACATTAGGTATTATCGAGTTATTGAGGTATATTGAAATCGGCAAATTTTGGTTTTTTCAAATTGAAGTATTGAGTATTGAATTCCGCAAAACATTCTCCATTTAACCGTTGCTATATGTTTTCTAAAAACCGAGATACCAATGGTGAGTATCGAAATGTAGACACAGTGTATACGGTAAGAGATAAAAAGTCGGTAAAATTAGCAGAATATTCAAATTCTGTAATATTTGTTTCATTTCGCAGTAAAAACGCTAATTTTTTTAACATAATTGTTTTGTATAACTCGGTTATCAACGATAGTGCAAAGTAAAACTATTTTTTGCGCTACCACTCTATTTCTACCTTTTTTCGTGTTCGATATCTGTGACGCAAAGGCCAACTTCATGTATCCTTCTTGGTTGGTATCACAACAATAAACTTACAAGCCCGTTATGAATATAACGGTCCTAGGGCTGTTACAGTTGTTACAGGAAAACTAGTTTTGTGTAGTAGCAGTTGGAAACCCAAACAAATGGTAAATAAAATAAAAGTGCTTCATAAGTTTTAAAATATTTTTCTGGCGTTTTAATAGTAATCGAATTATAAAGAAAGAGGAATGCTGAACAGTTCGGTTGTTATGTCTGTAGTGACATGAAACTAAAAATCTAGAATCGAAATGTGGATCATAGTAAATCAAAATAATATACCAACTGTCAATAAACATTAAAAGTTAGTAGATTCTTTTGTCTGATGTAACCAGATTTCTATCTTCATAAAGAATACGTTGTTTTGGCCGTCTCTCCATGCTTGTCGATCTTTCGATTCGTCTTCTCCCAGACTTTTCTCTATAATTTCTCTTTGTATCATACATATTGGTGCACATATTTCATGGTCTTTCACTTTTCTTTCTTTCTATCGGTTCACATTTCCATCCTTCCAAAGACAATCTTCCTTCCGTCATTCGTTTTATATGACCATACCATAGCAGCTGTTTTGTTTCTATGGTGTAGCCATGTTTCGTTAACTCAGTTTCTATCTCTAATAGAGGTGAGTATTCACTCACGTCACGCACGTTTCACGTGCTATTAACACTCACGCTCACGCTTACATTCTCGGCGTGACCCTTCCTTCACGACGTGATCCGCAGCCTTTATTTGAAAATTTAGATTAAGATGGAAAAGAAGAATGTTCAAATTTAAAACCAATAAAGGACTCACAACGGAATAAACACTCTAATATAAAATATGTTTTGCACGTGAAATAATTTACTTGATATGTTGTAATAAGAATAATAAACACAAAAAGAAATAAATGAAAGTTGACTACAATAGCAAGGGATAAATACTAATTTCTTGCAAAAACATTTCTTGCAACCGTCTTCAAAGACATTACTTTAATACCAAACGCTGTCATTGGAATTGACGTTTCCCTTACTGATACGAGTACAAGAAGGTATATGTTGTTAGGCAATACTTTTAATTCCTAGGTTTAAAAATACTTTAACGTCTAAGGAACTAAAAGTAAGTGCTACTTGGTCGCCTATAGACGCAGACACGCGATTGACTGTAGATAGAACATTCACAACACAACACAGGTGCGAAGCTCCGTCGTTGCAGGTTGCCACACAGAAGTACAATGATTTCCCGCTCCAGCTTTAGATTTACCACATGGGTGGGCAGTGGGAGAGCGGGGCACCCTGCTGTCTTTTGTTAGTTACTAAATATTTAACGTAATATTAACGTGAAATGTGAAACACGCTTTGGAAATTTTCACTCACATTCACACACGTTCACGGCCTGATTTTCAAATATTTCTCACGTTCACGACGTGACCCAACGTCACCCGACTGTTTTCACATCAAGCGCCCAGCCATTTCTGTTGATTCTTATTATAAGCTTTTATTTATGACCAGTACCAAGGCGGTCTATATTGTTCCAGTTTATGACACTGGGCCTATAAAGTGGAATGGCCTACCACAATTTGGCAACATGGATTCGCCAACCTTTAACAAAAAATTACTAGTTTTGGTCACTAAATGAACAATCTGTCAGTGCACTGTTCGTCATTCTAATACACGCTGGTTGAAAAAAAATCTATAAAAGCACTGATATTTACATCGTAGTGAGTTATTTTACTGTAATATTCGATTTAAAAACAATTCCTAATGGGTAGGTACCTAATTTTCAATTGCAAGTAAATCGTTACTGATTTTTACTTCATCTGAAACAATTTGCCTGAAGCTAGTGATATTGCAGTCAAAACAAGTTGTTTTATCTTATTACCTTTTATATCTCTTTTAAAGTGATTTTCACACACAACAGTAGCCTTTCTAATTCGCCAGTTCTCTAAATGCAAAATGTCTTGCCATTTTTGTGCCACCGTTCTATTAGATGGAAACTTGAACACGCTAACATATGGAGCAATTGATGAAGCGTAAGTTGACTTGCAGCTTGGTACGTAACACTTCAAAGGCATTTTTGGAAATTATGTGAACTGCCTTGTCAAAATATTTTTTAATGTCAAATATATTTCAAACAAACAAAATTTAGTGTGTCTTGGAATGGCCTAGTACAAAATCTGGCAACAGAGCCAGTGTCATGGCCTGGAACAATATAGACCGCCTTGCCAGTACCCGTACTTCTGCACCATATGTTTATACAACTGTAAACAATTGTCTTATGAATTCACTTCTTTGTTTTATTCATTATAACTTTATTTCATATGATTGGATGCAACAGTTTAATTGTCTTTCTCTTTTGTGTTACTTCACGTACCATATGATCGAAAACTTTTAACCTCTAGAGGAATGTGGATTTAAAAAAAGATAATTTATGTTGGCAATGATGCATAAAGGTACTTAATAATATAACCTATACAATTTTGACAGAATCACTTACCTTTTACAGGATATTTAATACTGACCACAAGGCGGTGTATGGAAAATGCAGGAAATAATTTTGAACAGCTGTAGTTGTTTTTGTTACTAACATTTTTATGTATTCAACAAAAATGTTTGTATTTGTTAAAATGACATACCGGGTATAACCTTAAACTGACAGATATAAAATGCCAATGTGACTTTATTACCATGACTGCCAACAAAATTTTTTGACAAAATAATTCCACAGCCCTCTAGAGGATACAAGTTTTCGATCATACTGTAGTACCTATGTCTTTATTGTCTTTCTATTGTTATTTGGATTTAGCCGTAGTATTTGTACTCGTTTATGGATTTTTATAGTTCATTGGCCTGTTTCTAAAGTATGATCAAAAATTATTTGATTTAATATGGCCATGGCATACTTCCTAATTTATGAATGCAACTGCATTTATACTTAAATTCAGGGCCGGACTGGCCCACCGGGACACCGAGAAATTTCCCGGTGGCCTGCCCCGAATTTAAATTACAAAACATAATTATTTATTTATTGCATAATTTTTAACACAATTATTGTTTATCAAAAAATAATCATATAGCCCGCGGTTAGACACAGAGTACTTATTGGCAGAAAGTGAAGAGTGGAAGAAAATTGTACGTGCTATTTTTATATTTCTACTAATCAGCAGCTTGTGTCAAAGCACCAGTTTCCTCGTGAAAATCCAGCCTTACTGAGCCAGGACGGGAGCCAGACATTCGCATCATCTCGTCTCGTGTCTAGTCGTAAGTTCTAACAGATAGCTATCCTGCTATATGTTAAACATTACGGGAACAACGATAAATTCACTGCTGCCGGGGGTGGATACAGAAATTTAGGAAAAGACATGGTATCCGTTTCTTACAAATTTTCGGCGAAAAACTTTCTGCAGATGAAACAGCATTAAGCCGTTCACTGCCAAATGAGCAAACATGAAAGAATGTGATCTAAGACCTAAACAAGTTCATAACGCAGATGAGTCCGCCCTTTTTTTGGAAATCAAACCCTTGCTCGTTCGGTTGAGAAAACTGCACCTGGATGTAAAACTAGCAAGGAACGAATAGCGTTTCAGTGCACTCGTAGAAACTCTGGACTACATTGCGAATATGGAAAATACGGACGCAAAGGCACGTTTACACGCCAAAATATATCGAAATTTCCTATTGGAATACTCCACTATTCTGACAGCCCAAACATACCTCAAGGTATTTCACAGCACAACCCCACCTTTAAAATACTTACAAGCTACTGGTATAGATAGATCTTTTGAAGGCACAGCAACGCCTACCTAGCATTCGGGAGGTCGTGGGTTCGATTCCCGCGACCGTCTAACTTGATTCAGGTTTTTAGGTGTTTTTCCTACTCAGGACCTCAGGACAACATAGTACCTTCTCTGAGGTGAATGTCCGGGCAGTATTTCTGCACCTTTCCTGACCTTTCTTCCAGTTTCCACCTCTTCTTTCTCTCACCCATTCCGAGTTTCCCGTTCTTGGCTGAAGAGGGACGGAAGGTCGCTAAAGCAGCCCGCCTCCAGTTGGGGGAATTGAAATGACCTTAACCTTTGTTTTTAAGGCACAGAGAATAGCGAAAACCAGTATTAACACCATGAAAAACATATCAAGAGATTTCCAAAGCATAAAGTTCGCAGCAGATAATTTTGTAAATAGAGTTAACTTAATGCTTCAAAACAGTGCAGGCGAAACAGCGCAAAAACTTCGTATGCAACCTCAATTACCTTTTATTCGACCAAAAGACTAAGAAAAGAATGCCTGGAAAAAAGATCGTTGATGAACCCATCATTAATGCAACTAAAAAATTGTGTAGTGTGTAACACTGTAATAGATAGAGTTGTAACGAGTTTAGAGACCAGGTTTTCTAAACACGAGGTGATCTATTCTGAACTAGCTTTATTAGACCTTAAAAACTTTACAAAAATCAAATCAATCCAAGATCTACCAACATTTGAAAAAGTTGTTACAATTCTCAATAACTTTATTTACCCTACCATCAGAGCTGATAATATTAGAAAAAAAATTATTTGACGTTTCTAGCAAATGGGACAGTTTACGATCTAATGTAACAGACGAATACAGCAGTAAATTGCTAGATGCTGATGAAGATGATGCTTATGCTTCCGACGATGACAATTCCAAAACTGACGAAGAAAAAGAAACGGAGGCAGGTAGTAGTCATCAAACAAGTCATAAGTTTTGCAAGAGATGTTCTTGCTGCCTATACCAGATGCTTTTAAAATACAATTTTTATTCAAAATCTTATTCAAACATGCTTTTAACTTATAAATTTCTTCTTACTTTGTCAACCACTCAAGTTGCATGTCAACGAAGCTTTCCGATTTTGAAATATGTTAAAAACCGTTTACGCAGTTGTTTGATGTCTCCAGATCATCTAGACGGTTTCATGTTAAGTAACAAACGACTTCCATTACTTAATGACAATGGCCGTGAAAGCCTCAAAAATCATCGGTTTCATGTTGATGACGTGTGAACGAGATATTTTAAGTGATTTCTACAATAAAAAAATAATAAATTTGATTACTGAGAAAAGCGAACTTCTAAAAAAACGTTACTCTTTTAAATACATACATAATATTATCCATTCTATTGAATTGCGATTGATAGTGTTTTATAATGAGTAATTCATATTCTTATGAATTATAGGTTCATGCCACAAAGAAGCTTCAGAGATTATTTTACTATACCTTGGCCTTCTACCGCCAAGTATTACCTCTTCTGAATATTTAATTTTAAGTTCCATTTATTGTATTCTTCTACCAGGTTCCTAATTATGTACCTGGCATCTTCCTCGTTTTCGGCGAGCCTGTTTTGGTCGTCAGCAAATACCAGCATGTGTTGCTTCCCAGTATCTACCACCATTTAGAACTTCTTTGACTATTCGTGTATATCAAATTGTATAGCAATTTTAAACGATATGGGAGATAGGCAGATGCTGCTATCTAACAAAGCTTTGTTTTTTATTTATAAAAAAGTAAAGAAGAGAAGAAATACAGCCATATAATCACAGAACATATATCAAGATTCTTATGTTTATATGTGCTTACAAGTGGCACTTTAGCTTACCAGTAAAATGAGATCCAACAAAGTATCCAACGCTATCGGGAATGAAAACCGCACCCAACTGCCATCTGGAAGGAGGTGGGTCCAACTTCGACATGAGCCATAATGGCAGACAAGGTTCCAGAATAGCCATGGACGCAGTGCAAATACAAATAGCTCCAGTGGCGATGACGGTTTGTTTGTCTTTCAAAAGGTTAATCCAGTCAGAGCAATTTACTGCAGTATCTTCCACGATTTCTTCATGTTCTTGCAGGCACCACATCTGCAAAGCTGAAAAGGTTTAATTAGAAAATAGTGTAAAATAAAGCGTATCTTACCAATATTTAGAGAAATAAAAACAGAGATCAGTAGAAACGGCGCTGATTTCCCCAAGAATTGGTATGCAGCGCCTCCGAGAGGGTAACCTAGAAGAACACCCAGCGCAATTCCTCCAAATGCCAGAGGCATGAGTCTGGACCGCGAGTCTTTTGGAACTGTTTGTGCTAATAAGCACATTCCGCTTACTGATATTGCAGCTGATGCACTTCCATGGAGTGCTCTTGCCAATACAAGTATTCCATAGGAATGTCCATATGCAAATACTAAAATACAGAGAAAAATGGTTATTACTAGCTAGTTTTGAAGGTGAGTTGTAATGGTTTTTTAGATATAATTTTGAATCTATTCGAAAAGTAAATTCTACGTTTGAATAACACATGCAGTATGGTCAAATTAGTGCCACAGTTAATTTATGTGAAAATATTTTCATAAAGTCTCTTAGAATCACCTCAAAAAATCCCAAAAGATCTATTGTGGGGAACACCACAAAATTTTCTATAATCTGTAATTGGAATTACCAAAAAATTGACCTAGTAGCTGAATACATTGTTCTGGCCAACTGTGGTTTGTGCCATTTGGTCAGGATGTGCTTGCAAATAAAAACAAAAATCAAATTAAGTTTAAGATGATCATTATTGCATAGTTTCGGGAAAATCTATGAAAAAATGCATTATTACAGATTATGTTTACCTCTTCTTGCCATCCGACGAAGTAATAATGCTAAAATTAGTAAAACTATAATTTCTGGCACTTTAGGTACATTCTGTTTACGCTTAAGGTAATAGGCACTGACTTATATACTGTCGAAGTGGCTATGAAAACTCTTGGACATTTTACTTCGAGCTCAAAAATCTCAAATAATGTAATAGCATCAATTCGGTCTTGATCGAAGATGGTTAAAATTTGACAGGTGACTCATAAACGTTGCTGAAAACCGCTGATTGGAAAACGAAAACATATACGGTCATCACCATAAATTTGGACACATGGTTTTTTTATTACCTATTTATCAGAATTCTCTATTTCTGTGCTTGGAAGATTCGAAAATATGAAAAAGGCTCGTTGGTAAACTTCATCCTCGTGTAATACAGCCTAAATTATATGCTTCTTAAATAAAAAACTATTACTTCTGATGGACTAAAAGTAAGTTTTACTTGATCAGCTATGAATGCAGTTGTTCCAATGACTTGAGAAACGTCAACCATTTACAATTTTGAATATTTTGTGCATTTTTTAGTTGCAGAACAAAATTATATGTGTTATTCGGATTAAAAGTGTAACCAAACCTAGTACAGACCACTGATGCTTAGGCTCATGCGCGTGATACTGTGGTTTTCAGTTTGTCGGTGGTTTTACAAATGTTCTTCAGACAATGGAGATAGAACACTAGCGCCAGATCCAATCTTGGCTGCCGTCAAGGTGCGAATTTAGGTTAGCTGCAGTTTAAGATTTGTGTACAAAAATGCCTGTGTATTTAAAGGCTGTGTATGACCGTACAAAATAAATGTATTCCAATCGTAGACAATAATATTGAATTGAATTTTCAGAGGAGTATTTTTTTATCAATGGCTTAAAATTCAGTTTGGCTAAACTGCAGAATCCGGGGCACATTTGAAACAATTTTTTGGCTGCGCTTAATTGTTTCGCCAGTTATTCAATTATTTCAGGCTTAACCTGTATATTTTTAGTTGAATTATAAATCCTTTGCATTTCAAATTCTTCAATTTTCCAAAGCAGCTTATTTTGTACCTGTATCGAGTTCCTTTCGTTTGCGCGATGCCCTTTCTGATCCGCGCTATCTCTTATCAGAGTGCGAGTCTTCTTTTGGGCACGAATTGTTCGTACCTCGCACTTGCTATTTTTGGCCCGCCGTGGCCGGCGTGGTTAAATTATGTTTGTTCAAGTCAAATTACGTGCGCTCAATTAATTCAATAAGCAGTGTGTACGATGGCGCTTTTCTGTTTTGTTATTTGTATAGTAATTACATTTTTTCTTAGCTCTTTATTACCAGTTTCAACCACGAGTTTTTCTCGGAGGCCAAGCAGCTAGCCTTATCGCATTTTCGACACCTGCTGGCCCTCTGCTTAGTTGCTGCCGTTCGAGGTTGCCTTTGCTATAATTTGCATCCACGGCGATTTCGTCCATTATGGTAGCAGTTCACGACCAGCTTATTTTGAACCGAAGGGTGTAGCTACCCCGGCCGGCGTTTGCCTGTTAGCCGTTTATGAGTGTTGTGGAAGCGAGGTTAGTTTGTGTTATTCCGGGATTTATCGTATCTTCAATACCTGGATTTTACTTTTATACATTTTAAACCAGTAATTATTTGGAATTTAAATTCATACGTTTTGCCATTATTAACATGTAATGTTCAATTTCATACATGCTCTTGCTTTTTAAATTTGAATTTTTATGCGTATAGTTAATTATGCTCAGTATTTAAAGCTGCAATTTTGATGTGTATTAACCCTCTGCAAAAGGTACAGTCACGCTTTTTTATTTCAATATCATAAACAGAAGGATTTATTAAATGACTGTGATAAGCTTATATCACGAATAATTTGTTGTTAAAGTTATTAAAATAACCCGAAAGGGGTTTTTAATTTTATGCGTGTCGCAACCTTCAGTTTACGTACACAGTTTTGTTATAACATTATTTGCATTTTAATTATTCTGATAATTTATTACTGACACTTCAAGACTTTTTATTATTTATTAATTAATCGCAGGTCGGCTTTCTTATTGTTTCACATTCCGCTCCTTTTATTTGCTTCCCTTGTAAATTTTGTTGTGGTTACTAGAGAAACACGGTTAATAATAATTAATATTAACAATAAGAAGGAATTGTGCCCCAGATTCTGCAGTTTTTTCTAAAGTTTCACCACTTTTTTAGAACAGCTGACATTACAGTTCCTTTGTGCGCAGATTCCGTACATTTCAATATGTACTAGTGGGTTATCGTGGAGTTTTTCAAAAGTGGCTGTGTTTGACTCGTAATTTTTGCGTTTGCTAGGCTGCTCTGCGCTTCGCCTCGCAAATGCAAATATAATTACGTGTCAAACAAAGTGCCACTTTTTATTCTAATAAAATAATATTCTATATTTTGATTGAACCTGTGCTAAACCAGCTTTATGCTTATCAGAAGATAGATTCAATTAGGCGGTCAGAGTCAGGATGAAGGAAGGTTACGTCAGAGCAATATGGCTGTCATATTCTATCTACATTATTGAAAAACATGCATAGAATTTCAGTAAACGTTCGAAATTCAATGATTGAAGTTCGTGGTACGAATATAAGTGAATAGACAATTCGAAGAAACGTGCAAGAAGTCAACTTAAAGGCGTCCAAATAAGTTATGGAACCCAAACTTCTTCGATAACATCGAGTTCGTTGACTACAGCTTGTTTCCGTCCATCAAAATTGGATACTCGACCAATGGAGCTTTGTACAGATGAATTGAGATTCTGTTTACATGCTGCCGATGGTAGAGATCGAGTTTGTAGAAGACCACGAGAAGAGTATCACATCAGAAAAATACTATGTATAGTATATCGCTACATGGGAAAATGTTAGGTTAGGTATTAAAATTTTAATAGGAAATACAAAGCCTAACCTAACCTATTTTGTATTGTGTATATTTTGTATTTTTCGAATGTGGGGACATACTATACTAATACCGCAATTTATATTACCATGTGAACTTTCAAAGATACTATTTGATGGTAGGAGCTGGTATATCTTTTGAAGCATGTATGGAGTTAGTGGATGCTCCATGGATACTGATCAATATGTAGATGTCCTTCAAAATTATGTTTCAGTTACAAACGTCGTACCTTAAGCTTTATTCTTAAAATGTTCGGGCACATGTTGCAAGGGTAGCCACTGATTACCTTGAAGAATTATAATTGACTGTTATAGATTATCTCCTCTTCTTTTAGATATGATTGCAATAGAATACATATGGAACAAGCTCGGAAGAAATGTTAGAAATGTATGAAATTTAAAAAATGAAATACTTAAATTAAGACATAAAAAATTGTGAAAAAAATTAATCAAAATACGAGTATTATCAAAAATAATATTTCCAAGAAGACATATGCACAAAGAGATCTGTGTTCATTGGTAAAGAAAGGCAACTGATAGAAAGATGTTAACATAAAATTAAAACATATTTTGTCAAACGGTGATATAAATTGATTAACGGGATTTTTTGGTTTTCACTTTGCAATCTCTGGCAAATATAAAAACCTGAGGTCATACTATTGCTTAAATGTATTTATTTATTTATTACCTAATTATCCAATGAATTACATTTAGACGTTATATTAATTTTCCTTTTTCCAATTTAACGCAAGATTCTCACTTGGAACGGAATTTTTGTGCTAAAAATAATGTGGCATGGAATTTCACTAGTAAGTAATCAACGAAATTGGTTATTGATGTAGTATGGCTTTACTATACTGGTATTATAATCGTAATTTCAAAATTAATGACGACCCTGTAAGTTTGAAAATACCTGTATTAATGATATACAGTGTGTCCCCGGATTGACTTTCGTTTTTTGCAGTCTAGGTCTGCCTAGTATAAAATGGATTTTTACCAAAGTACAATTCAGATGAGATTCAGTTGGCAGCGATACCTTAAGAAGGATATAACATATATCACTGTAGGAAAAGTGGACGGTCACAACTTCACGCGAAAATTTGATATATTGATGATAGGCCCTTAACTATATAAGGATTTAGTAAAAATATAAATAGTAAATAGAACAAATCACTACAATTTACACACTAGATAGTTTTAATCATGAATTTCTGTGTCAATCTCAGGGCTCATTAAAATGATGTTGTAATTACCTGCTAAATAAATGGTTTATTGCTCTTAGTATTTTATTTATTTGCAATGCAACGCGCTATGTGCATTTGTTTAATTTCATGCAAATCTGGCAAAGTCGTCTGTAAATCACAAAATCAAAGTACGCTACCTCCGAATCTGGATATACCGATGCAGCTGGAACCACGTTCACGACCTTGTTCGATGTTCAATCTTTATGAAACCCAAATTTTATGGGGCTGCTGCAACGGCTTGCCTGTAATTTTACCTTGCAAAGGGGCTTCGTAGGCTGGCTTCACACAATAAATGGACGCCACGGCAATTACAAACTTGGTGATGGCCCCCTGCTTCGAATTTCTGCACCTAGGAACTCAGGAGGCTCTTCCCTGCACGTTGCACATTCTATTCTTGCTGGTCGATACCTCCATCTATTGGAAAAGGGACCCCGATGTCGGACGTGCTTGGATGATCCTACGTAGAGCTGGCGCTATTCACTGGGATGTGTTACCACGATGAAAATTACACTCAAAGATGCTCTGCATACTGGTGAATATGAAAAACCACTTTTTCCACGACCGGGAGTAGAAGTCGTTTCTATAGCATCAAAATTGTGACAGAAGTAAAACATTTACTCCCTAGAGACTAAATAAGACAAAAATTTCCTTAGGGAGTTTTCATTATGACTGACAGAACAAATTCGAGGTTAGCAGGTTAGGTTTTGCGT
Source organism: Agriotes lineatus (assembly GCA_940337035.1). NCBI lineage: Eukaryota > Metazoa > Arthropoda > Insecta > Coleoptera > Elateridae > Agriotes > Agriotes lineatus. The sequence goes on along the minus strand of OW679196.1, from coordinate 87,133,570 downwards.
CAGTTTGTGTTAAAACTGACGTAAAACCTAACCTAGTAACCTCGAATTTGACATAATTGTGAGCTCTTGTCATAATGACTTACAGTGCCACCAACTTTAAAATTTACCATAGGCTACTAATTTTAAAATAATTGTAACTAAAATGTCAATAAATGACTTAAAAAAACGGGATTTCGTTTTAAATCTTCCTGCAACATGAAAAAAATGGTATATGCAACTCGGGGAGAATGCTATTTTGCTTCAGTGCAATTTCTCAGCAAAATAACGCATCTCTCCCTCATTGCATAATCTACTATTTTGGCTGACACAAATAACTTTTTACATGAAACTGGGAGCACCTCTTCCACCCAGCACACATTTTCAAGGCTTGTTTTATTATTATGTTTGACAATTGACTGTCTCGTTTCCTAGCAACTACGATTTACAATTGTCTTTATGATATAAGTTTTGGTTTAATGTTTTCACTTAAGAACTAAAGTTTTGATATAATGGTTTTCATTTGGAAACTAAACTGTCTTTTTTTTTAAATTGTCCACTGTAACACTTTTACTCTGCTTTTAATCACTTCAGTTTTAAATGCACTGTTTTACATGTTTATTTTAGCACTTATTATTATTAAAATTTACATCATTGTATTGTACTTCCCCAAACTCAAATCTGTCGGCTACATAAATTCAGCTGCGCTTGCCATTCCGAACATCCATTATGAATCAAACGCTGAACGGAACCCTTTTGATTCTGCCTTACCTAATGCTAACCTTTCTCAACCAAATTATAGTTACTGCTACCCATATTACGTGCATTTATTTGTGTTAAATACTGACTTTATCTTGCAATAAACTTTATTGCTATCCTGTATATATAATTATATATTGTCATGGTCTTTAGTAAGAAAATAAACTCTTTATTCTATGATTTTTAATCTATTTTGGTATGTGAAGGGTTATATATTGTAATGAAATTATCGAGAAGAGTATTAAATAAAATTTTAAGAAATACTTTGATATGGAGAAGTTATGAAGGAGAATCGATATGGTGAGATTGCCATATGTTAAACAGTTATAATCTACAAAAGTAATTTCTGGAATTGGATGCAGAACTGAGTTTATTTTCAATTAAGTACATCGTATGAATTTGATAGAAGTGGCTTGCTTTGATGGAGGTAGCGTACGTCGAGTTAGATAGCGGAGTGGCCTTCTGATGGTATAGATGGAAGAGTTTTTATCTACTGGAACCGTGATTCGTCAGGCTTGGCAGTGAAGTGACGTTTTGGAACTTGCACCTGGTCGAGTTTTGTGGTACTGGGTTGCCAACTTGTGATTTTTGGAAGGAAGACATGGCGGTTGCTTTTGGTCAATCTTGGCAGTCCTGTTGCAGGAAGTAGCGGGTGCCCTGTCGTGTTTTGGCCAGGAAGTCTGCGGATCCAAGTGTTTTTGGCGCAGTTCGTGCTGCGATTTGTTTTGACGTTGGGAGATCTTTCTGAGATTACTGGATACGTTTGAATTGGTAAAGAAGAGTATCGAGTCCATGAACAGGTGACAGAATACAGGTATTTAAGTGAAAACTGAAAGAAAATATAGAAAGAGTGAAGTGAGGTAACTTTAATTAGGGGAGTACTTACTATTTGATATTGTTGAATGACAAGTAATGTAACGAGAAGGTATTTGTATTTTGCATGTGAATAATTTGAAGTGACAGGTGACAGACGTACAAGTTGTCATGAAATAAGAATCAAATTTCAGTCTAGATTATGAGCGAATCCTGCCTGTGTTACAGTTAAGAATAAAAATGTTTCTACCGGAGTTAGCAATTTAATAATATTGATAATCCATAATTATAAAAGGGCAAATGAGTTAATTAAAATTCAATTAAAAAAAAAAGAATTGATTGAGAATAAACTAAAGTGACGTAAAAGTCAAATGTAATAGCTAAAATAATTAATATTATTATAACATAGCAATTATAACATAAAATAGGGGTCACTGTGGAGTCACAACAATATAAGGGTGTTTCATTAATAATTGGAAATATTTTAACTGTAGAATTCTGGGCTCAAAATATTAATATTTAATCCAAATTACATAGATAAAATACGGCTCCTTACTGGGGTGTTTTATTTAAATATTTAAAAATTATTTTTGCCCATTAGTTTAAAACTATTTGACGTATCCGTATCATATTTGACAGGAAGTGTAGACACTGTAAACATACTAAATTATGTTAAATAAACGTTTCTAGCTACTACCAGAGGCGTACAACAAGAGCAAGTGATTGATTGACCCTTCCCAAATTCTACGCCACTGGCGGAATTGCCATTTTAGCACAATTTTTCAATTTTCTAATACTTTCCATGTAAATAACATACTCTTCCTTCGTAACAATAAAGTAATTATTTTTCGATATAATTAAAGTTAAACATAAAACTGAACAGTTATTTTGATTTTAATGTGTATTTATTATGTCGGCGTTTTTTTGTCATAAGATTGTATTTATTACGCAAATGAAACTTTAATCCGTATTAACAAAAAAACATAATGTTATTTATTAAAATTGTTCTTTTATTTAAATTATAACAAAATGGTGCTTTTCAGAACCACAATTTGTTTTTATGTTGAATGCGTCTATGTATTCGTTTCAATAAATTTCATTAAATTACATGATGTTTTTTTGGTATAGCTAAGCAAAGATACCATTAATGTCAACACTTTGTGTCAAATCCTTTTCATGGAATAAAATTAAATTTTGTTCAAATTAATCAGATACGATCAACGAAAAAATATTGTAAATAACTCGTGTGTTGATCGGCTATTAATAATCTCTACAGAAAATGTCTCAATTATTAATCGCTCTTATTAACAAACTTGTTTGTTAAATAACTATTAAATGCTAAAAAATGTAGTGCGATGCTTCGTTAATCAAGATATCACAAGCACATTTTATTTACTTTAAAGCAACTCGATGATGTTTTATCACGACACTCAATAAGTAGTGTTGTATCTTAGAGTTCATAAATAACAAATTTAATTGCAATTGGTTGAATTATTTAATTACAAACAACAATTTTGCATTTATATAGTAGGCTAATAAGGGTTTAAAAGAAAATATGACTTACTAGAATCTTGCGTTTTAAATGAAGTCATTAACAATTGTTGACAACAAACATCACAATTACGCGTGATAATTGAAAGACGTAAAGGAAAACATATTTCGCCTACCGTGTTCTACGCCACTGTCCAAACTCACACCGCTGATAATAGCTGCGGACACCGTTACTCAACCTTGGATCTGCGCCGCGCCGGTCCGCTAAATGCCCGCTGGTGATGATCGGGATTACGGTTGATTTCCTGCTGGAACCGCCTCCAAGATGTCCAGAAGCCGCCAAGTTTCGCTTACAACTCATGCCAAGGTAATTAGCTTCTGTTTTGTTTTACTTGCACACATACATACACAAATCCTCGAAATAAAAGTGGTAATGTTTTCGAAGTTGTGTTTAATTGACACACTAAAAAAATCGTTTTACACATTATGTAGTACTACCGGAGTGATTTTATACGTGAATGGCTTGAAAGTTTTTACAATCGATGATTAAACTGACATAGCTTCTGCACTCTTAATTTTAAAGGCGCTCTAAACTCTGCCCAATATGTTTAGATACTCAAATTTAGCCTCGCCTAAAACGTCTATCAATTGTTTCCTAAGCTGGCTCTCATTCGCTAATCATTTGTCAGGTTGACATACATGAATGTTATAAACAAAAGCGAAACGAGTCACACCACCTGGCTTTACTGAAAAATCAATACTTTTTCCGTGAAATCATACATAAAGAAACCGCGAAATACGCCAAAAAAGGCGGTAAACCTACAACTTAATTAACTGTTACGCTAATTGTCAATGTAATTATAAACTTATGTACGTTTTAGCTGCATCACTAGAAGATGGAGCAGGAGTCCATTTTTCAAGTAAATCCATCGGATGGTTTTGCCGGAAAACCACCTGCAGGTTTGTCGAGGTTCGTTACGCCACCAGGAAGCCTTCACGGGGATGACTGCTATACTACCTCTTCATTGTCTTAATATTATGGTTCGTATCTGTGCTCCAGATTGTTTGGAGTTGATTCAGTTTCAGCTATGCAAGGTGAAATTTTGCAATTACCTCACCTTCTCGTTACTTATAGGTTTGTTTGTTTACAGGGTACACCGACACTTTAACCACAGATTTGTTTGTGTTTTCACTTTGGAAGTTGCTCGAAAACTATCTGAGGCGGCCAAACGACTCGTACGGACTTGCTGGTACTTCGGAAGGATGTTATTGTGACCTCCAGGTATTCCGTAATTTTCTCGTGCTTCAACTTTTTCGTGTAGGCCCTTCATGTGCTTCACCAACTGTTTGTGCTACTGGACCAACATATGAGAAGCCCGAAATTATCGTTAATTCGCTAATAAACTGCGCGCATACGTATGTACTTATGCTCCATTTAAGAGTACAGCTCAAATTGCTGCTTTGCTCCAAATACACTTGTGTTAATTGTAACTAAGTTGGAAGCTTTTAACCCTTGAATTTAGATTTAAATGCATAACTGTTATTTTTCCAATAATTTTTTTTATATAAGTTTTTAATATCAAGCTTCCTGCTAGTTTTCAAATAATGTATGAATTGTTTTTATAAATTTCAAGACATGCTTTCCCAGCATTGCACTTATTTCTTCAGAATTAACTTATTTGACTTTAATGGCTCTGTTATCGATTGTTCCCTATTTGTAAGTATAGCAATATATAAAAACAGCGTGTTTCAAAATTGCACAGAAAAAATACAAGGGCATTATTCTGCACCAAAAAGTAAGAGAAAAACTCTAATGAACATAATATGTCCTAAAATTATTCATTTTAGAGATATCCTTGATCAAAGAATTAAAGATAGGAATTCGTTTTTCAAGGCTGTAATATTTTGTAGTTTAGTGTGCTGTTCCAACACATGTTTTTGTATACATACAATATGTGGGCGTTGTTCTATAGTAAAATGTAGAAAAATAATAAGCATGGGTTACAAAATAAGATGATTTTCTTTTCCTTTTTCTTTTTTTTTTTAGTAACATTTGTAGTAGCTGTTCCAAGTAATCTTTCTTCTGAGTCACTTATAATTATTCTGACAGTTATAAGTAAAACAAATAGATAATGTAAATTAAAGTTTTTTTAAATATTTTGCTGCAGAATAACACCCTTATATTTGTTCTGTGCAATTTTGAAATACTCTGTATATATTAAAATAAAAGTTACGGTGATGTAAAACTTAAAAAAAGGAGTTACCAAGAATTTAGAGAAAGTGTGGAATTATAAACTAATTTAGAAGGGAAATTATATTTTAATTGGTTCAATGTGTGGAAATAACAGGCTCTCAACCTATAATAAGAGGAAGAAGAAGAAGAATAGAAATTGTTTATTATAATTAAATAATAAAATGTTTTGTACGTAAATTTTTAATATTCTATTTTTTCATGCAAATGTAATGAAATCCGACATATCGCCATAATTTTTAATTTAGAATGTTTTATTTAAACCTTTACGTATAGTTACCAGAAAGACCACCTTACTTAAAATTATTTATATTCTTCGTAACCTAATTTTGTCAACTGGATCCCATCTGAACTGTAATTTGGTAATAATTCATTTTATGCCAAGCAGGCCTATACTGCAAAAGACAAAAGCCGTACGAAATTTTTGATTCATTACACTTATCCTAAAGTCAATACGGCGACACACTGTATAAAAATACAGTTTTTTTCCAAAATAATAAATATATCGAAAAATTACAGGTACTTATAGGTAGCAAAAAAATATTTGTATACGGCAGTGATATAGCACATTTATAAGTTTGGTGATTAAATTAAGTGGGTGTATACTGATCTCAGTAGAAGTCCATTGAACTAAAAATTAATTGCTTACGGAAAAACAATTTGCATCAAGGTGTGGTGCAAATTTTGAGAACCACTGGCTAAATTAGCTTACGTTAACCTCAGGCACCAAATGTGATTGAAATACCCAAACAACTGTTTTTTCTTTACATGTTATCAAAATTCGGTTTTATCGCAACCACATGTGCTAACTTGGGTTCGTACAAATTCATTCCAGTGACGGTCCATCAGTTTAAGCAAGTAAATGTGTTTTTGTAGGATTATCATTCGCATTTGAAGTATAGTTTATTATGCAAAGTTGTTCTGCTTCATGTCCCTAACCCCGCTGAAATTTAAAGACCATACTTATGAATCGCCCTGTATAAAATTAAATAGAAAACATCAGTGACGTAATTATAAACCCACAAGACCCCACATGCGGGGCGGGGGCTCCCAGGTGAGGAGGCCCTGATCAAACAAATAATTTTTTTCTAAATTTACAATGTGTTTAAAGGCTTTGGAGCATAAGACGACACATGAAAATGTTTACTTGGGTCATCTACGATGTGATTAATAATAGTAGTTTATGTATGTAACCAGTTCGGAAAGCCTACAAGTCCTGTAAAAGACGTTTACGGATGAGTTACGTACAATATTTTTAGGCACCTGCGTTTCTTCTTAATTTTACCTAAAAATAGCAATGTTACAATAACAAACAAGCATTGGTATAACGGTAAAAATCTAGAGATATTTGTATTTTATTTCCTTAGCAACAGTCAACGAATATTGCAAACCAATCAAAACGTGAATTGTAAAGAAATATGTTCCAAAATGGTCCCGTAAAGAAATATTTTCCGGCCTGAAAATGGTACAGTAGTGCATGATTTTCAGGACACGTGCTTAAAAAATTCAGGAAAAAAATGTGGTTGTGAATAGGGTGGAACCGTCACGACGTCACTGTCGAGAGAATGTTGAAGTGGTGTCATTCTCAAAATTACTGTTTTAAAACTAGCTCTTATCAACATATGCATTAAGGTACAGAAAATCGAAGATCAAGTTTATCGTTGCCCGATAAAGTTATAAGCGATATTTACGAAGTTGGCCCAGAAACAGAATCTGTATAGTAATGCGATGCATTATGGAGAATGGGGCGTCAGCTACCATTCAGGGACTACTAAATCAATAATTATAAAAATCTGGTGTGATACACGCACACAACTTTCTTTTACAGTGATCTTATAATTAGGCAAAAATTTGATTGCAAATTTTTAAGCATTTGTTAAAAATTTTCAAAAATTACAAATTCTGCAAAAACGGTACAAAATGGAGCGTTAGTTAAAGAGAAATTTTTTTTCTAGAATTTTAAGCTGAATTCAAAAATGTAATAATATACCGGGTGTTCTATTTAAAATAGGAGTTAATAAAAAAATTGAAAAAAAACAAAAGAAACCCGTTTTAGAAGTATTCAACTGGAAAATCACCTATGTCACATCAATAAACATTAAAAATTTAATAAAAATTAGAAGTTTGAAAAAAATCGTTAGAGCCGTTTTTGAAAAAATCGAAATAAACTGAAAAATCACAAGAGTAAACACCTACTTGCGGTTATGCGATTTTCATCAAAAGCTTGCTGTCGCATCTACATAGTTCACAAAACTTATATATGAAGTTTCAACGCCTTTTCGTTTTTAAGATATTCTGTTCACAGACACACAGACACACACACAGACAGACAGACACACAGACACACAGACACACAGACAGGCCAATGAAAATAAATATGTTTTTTGGGTTGAAGGGACTCGAAAACGTGAAGATCTGTTGAAAACTCAGTTTCGAATTTTTGGGGTGAATCCAATACTTCCTTTATTGTAAAAGAAAGTAAAACAATCTGTTGTGATACACGCACACAACTTCCTTTTACAGTGATCTTATAATTGGCCAAAAATTTGATTTTAAATTTTTAAGCATTTGTCAAAAATTTTCAAAAATTACAAATTCTACAAAAACGGTACAAAATAGAGCGTTAGGTAAAGAGACAAATTTTCACATATAATCTCATAAGAGCATTAATTCTTTCCGGAAATTTTTTGAGTGCGTTCCAACAACTTCGTACTAATTTGACCGAGCGGGACGCGAGGGCAAATTAGGACGTTGTTGGAATGCACGAAAAATAATTTCCGGATATGAATTAATGATCAAATGCAGATTCGGTAAGAAAATCGTAACGACACAAACCCTAAAAAGAAGTAATGTCTACCTACAAAAAATTTCCAAGAAATTTTGTTGTTGTCTTGGTTATGGCTCGTGAACTAATTTTTTTATTGGTCATTAATGAGTGTCGTACGATTTTCTCTAGAATTTTAAGCTAAATTCAGAAATGTAATAATATACCGGGTGTTCTATTTAAAATAGGAGTTAATAAAAAAAATAAAAAAAAAACAAAAGAAACCCATTTTAGAAGTATTCAACTGGAAAATCACCTATCTCACATCAATACACATTAAAAATGTAATAAAAATTCGAAGTTTTAAAAAAATCGTTAGACCCGTTTTGGAAAAAATCGAAAAAAACTTAAAAATCACAAGAGTAAACACCTACTGCCAGTTATGCGATTTTCTTAAAAAGCTTGCTGTTGCATCTACATAGTATACAAAACTTATATATGAAGTTTCAACCTCATAGCTCTTTTCGTTTTTGAGATATTCTGTTCACAGACAGACACACATAGACACACGCACAGACACACACACAGACAGACCAATAAAAAAAATGTTTTTTGGTTTCAGGGGACTCTGAAACGTGAAGATCTGTTGAAAACTCAATTTCGAATTTTTGGGGTGAATCCAATACTTCCTTTATTGTAAAAGGAAGTAAAAAGGGATGGACCGACTTAAAAAATATATAAACATAGATAAAACAATATATGCATTTGCAGAAACATAAGCAGGAAATAAACATTTTTAGATTGTAAATGTGGGGAACGTTCAAATTATTGAAATAAAATTGAAAAACAATCCAATTACAGTTTGTAGGTATTTGGATATCTATAGTGTATTGGTATAGCCATGTACGAGTATAAGTAGGTATTTCGTTATTAAAATATGGTTTTACTTATATTTTGTTTTTAAATTATATTTGCGTCACACAGATAGTATTTGTTTGGGTTGGGGTCACAAATTGATCTTGCCCATTTTATAGTTACGCTACTGGAAAACACATTACACCTAAAAACTTCAAGAAACAAAAAGATACTTGTTTGAAATGTTAGTATCCTTACAGTTTTTAATTTGGCTTACAGTTATAGTATTTAACATTACAAGCCAGGTAAAACAGGTTTTACTGGCGATAGTATTGCGATGACTGGCGAGCCGTTAGGCGAGCCTGTCATATCCTTGAGCCAGTAAAAATGGTTACCTGGCGTGTATTGTTGAATGTTTTATTTGTTCCTCACTTGTAAATAACAAGAAATTTATCATTTATGCACAATGTCACACTGACAAGCAACTAAATTAATCAATATGACACATACTAAGAAAGACAACTCTGGCTTTGCACGCTATCATTTATCTATGAGCACGCTTGTAAAATATAACTGGCTAGCCAGTAAAAAATTTACTGGCTAGCCAGTTACGACACATTTTCAAGGTGAATACAGTGACTTGATAAATTGATGTTTACAAGTGAGGAACAAATAAAACAAGTTTTTCTACTCCTGTAACTAAAATGGTATTTAACATACTAAAATACAAGTCGCTAAGTGACCTTTTAATCATGCCTTCATAACCTGTGACTAAAGAGCCTCTTAGTCACGAGCTGCAGTTGGCAACGACGTATTAGTCATGGGGTGAAGTTAGGTTCAAACAGTATTTGATTTATTAGCCACAGCCAATACAAAAATCAAGTTAGTTTTCAACTTTCAACAGTCAACTTTGACGTTTGTCAAGCTAATTTAATCTAACATAATATTCAAAATCTTAATAAAATGATGTTATATTGTCTAAATTTGTGGTCGTAGAAAAAGTATAGTATGTAACACATTATATAAACTCGTCTAGATACTAATTTATTAAACACTCGCTGCGCTACGCTCCGCTCGTTCCTAAAAAACTCGTTACTAACATGACGTTTATAAAACTTGTTACATAATATACTGTTAAAGAATCAATTGTATATTTGAGCTGTTTTAGACTGGTTGGTGCTTTTGTACATGATCCGAAAAGGTTATAAACACAAAAAGCTAATTTCTTAGTTAAGTAGAAATTTAGGACTGAAAATTACAGAAACTTGAAAGAATTTTAACAATTATAAGGTTTTCACAGTATACTCTTAAAAATACAATATAAAATAAACATATAACTCACGCATGGCAGCGAATAACATATTGCAGGACCCGAGTAACAGTGGAAGATTGAATCCTGTGATTCCTGTAAGATGTCCAATAAAGGGAGTAAAAGCAAGTTGCACAAATGCTTTGGAGGCAAGTAGAGCACCCAAAGGCCCATTATCGTTTTCCAAATTTTCAAACTTCCGTTGAAGAGGACTCAGCGATCTTATACCAAGACGACTGCCGCTTTTGTCAAAATCGGAATTGTTAGCGTCGCTTGAAAATAGGTAGTCTGGGATAATTGGGACTAAAACACAATTGCAAAAATAGGGTGAATTTTACATCTTAAACAGACTTACCAACTACCGTTAGTAGTACATTATCCATTAGAAAAGATAAATATACCACGATAAAAACAGAGAACTTGGATTGCCTAAGCGCGTACAGCATGGACAACATCTTGAACAAAACTAAGTGTTGGCCACGGTACGCATCTGGTTTTATCGCGAAGGCATTACCGTTTCAAGGGGTGACAATAATTTGCGGTAAAGTGGTGTTCAACGAGAAATTTACCGCTTGGCTAGATTTCTATTTACTACTTCGTTATCGGCTACCCACAGGTTGCACTTTCTGTGTTATAAAACACCAAACATACATCAGCCTTGCGCATACTTTATTTTCAGTAAACAGAACACTAGGTCTTACGTCTTACATGTATTTTGAGAAAGTGGAGAATTAATAAATAATAATGAAGGCGCAGCATTTATCTAACTTTACAAAGATAATTGGCGATTAATACTAAAACCTAGTAACTTTATCAGGGCTCGGCGTGATGGATCTCTCGAAGTCGAATTCGTCGTCATAAGGCACCGGTAGGCTGGAATAGATCTCCGGTTGAGGTGGAGGCGGAGGAATGCTCCTTGCAGTGATTGCTGCGATGTTTATGCAATCATATACAGGCTGTAATAAAAAAAAGTTATTAAATTTAAAAAAAGTAGATTCGATTAGATTAAATAACAACTTCTGTCATTTCTGTATTACTAAAGTTCACCTTCTTCTCTGTAGTCTAAAGACCACACACGAAATGTGGTGTTATACGCCACCTTCGTGCGGATCTTGCTAAAGTTAACTATATTAAAGAATATACAGGGTATAAAATAATTATGGACATGATCATTTTGAGCTAGGGGATGTTTGTTGGCTGGAGCCTTCGTTTGTTATAATGTTTTGATTTTTTTACGTATTAGTTTTAAAAATTCTACTTCTGAATGATTTCATGTAACAACCTTTTATGCAACTGACGTTTACAGAGTGACTGTGCAACATGCATTTGATGACTGTTTTCTTGAGATAGGGAGACCTGTTCATCAGCCGTCTCTGTCACCAGACATCACTTTTCTAATATGCATTACCCATTCTTTGCCTTATTTTCTGATAAATTTTCAAAAATTTCAAAATACATACTTATATATATCAAGCCTCTCCAAAAGCATTCAAAGTGTGTTCCTATCATCATGTGACGCTCTATATATTGTAAATGTACACAACATACTTGGGGATGTTAAAACCAAATACGATTTAAAAACACTGTTTATGTCGTAACCCATAAAATACTAGCAAAATGGAAAATATGATTAGATTACAATAATTTAAATTAAAACAAATGTTTTGAGATTATTACTTTTGTGTGTTTTAATTGTTTTGAACAAAAATGAGCTGTAGTGGCGAATTAGAATTTGAGATTTCCCCACTGTATTTCGGAGAAGAAAAGAAAATCGATTTTTAGTGCTCTAATCTTAACTCATATTCTTCAAGCTCTAATAATAACAGCAATTTCTGTTTAAACCAATGAAAAATAATTTATATAAGAAAAATTCTAATATAATATAAAAAAGAGAATAGTAATTTGATCAGATGTACTTCAATGAAATTGTAAGAAAATTATTTAGTCAATAGCGGAGATTTACAAAAGTAAACGAGAAATTGTTTAATCCCGATAAACAAATCAATTTACATGCAGCACAGTCGCACAGTCCAACTTACGAATTAGCAAATCACATAAAGCGAAGAAAATTCAAGATTCAGTCCGGCCAAAGAGAATGTTCGCTTTCCAGCTGTAGCTTCGTTTGATTTTCATGTATTTCTTACCATTGAAGTAATTTATTGACGACCAAAGACTCTATAATTATAATAATAAGGCTAAGGGTATTTTAAACAACATGGTGCCAAACGTAAGGAGGTTATAAAGGACGTTAAAACATAAAACTTTTTCATTTAAATTCCTCTTCGCCGAGTTACAGCCTTCTAGAGAGATGTACTATAATTGAATTTTTGTCATTTTGCTAACAACTGGAAAAGGGTAACAAAGTGAAAATTGGCATACAGATAGGTGGCGGAAAATGTGAACATACCGTATGATCGAAAACTTTTATCCTTTAGAGGGCTGTGGAATTGTTATGTTAAACATTTATGTTGGTAGTCATGGTAGTAAAAGTCACATTGGCATTTTATATCTGTCAATTTAAGATTATATCAGTAATGTCATTTTAACTAATACATATATTTTTGTTGAATACATAAAATGTTAATATCAAATACAACTATAGATGTTCAAAGCGATTTCCTCCATTTTCCATACACAGAAGCACTTTGTGTTCAATATTAAACATTCTGTCAAAGTTAAGTGATTCTGTCAAAATTGTGTAGGTTATGTTATTAAGTACATTTACTTATCACTGCCAACATAAACTAAATTTAAAGAAAATTTACAGCCCTCTAGAGGTTAAAAGTTTTCGATCATACTGTATGGAATCCAATATGCTAGAATACAGTTTATGGGCTTTGTACGCGTTAGACAGACATAGACTTATATGCGATTAACATTTAGCATCCGCAGAATAAAGGTGTTTTGTTCTCAAAAAACACTGAGTCCTACGATACTAGATTTTAAATCATTTAGCCTCCATAAAGGTCAACTTTATGGACTAGTCCATAAAGTAAAGTAACACGGTCGCTTGCCAATGTTAATAGTTATTAAACTATCAACGTCATAACGTTATTTAAAACAGGAAATATTATTACATTAACTGAAAACTTTACAAATAACAAGAGGAATTCATCCTTAATAATTTACGGTACTAGTTATTCTTGCTATTAATAACGCAATTAACCTTGCACACTTCGAAACTATCAAATTCTTTAATTACAACTTACGTTTCGTAATATGTCAAATACAAATGTGATTGTAGGTAAAAAAAAGAACCTTGTGCAGTGCAGTCGAACGTAAAGCATTCTATGCAACTCACACATAATCAGACTTTAGTTGACTCATCATACATTATGTACTTTAAACATATATAGCTATTATATTTGATTGTTTTATAAATACTTGATTTATGTAATTGTGTAGTGTCCATAAAATGCTACTTTAGCGTACTAGTCCGACAAAAATGAAAAATTGTATTCAGCTGTCAATATCATATTTTTCTTCGTAAATTTAGGACATTTCAAGTTTTCCGAAGACAACTGCGACACAGAAAAGACGTCAAATTTATATTCGATTTTTTAGATTTTAGCAGTTGAACATAAAGGTTTGTATAGAACTCGTACATAATCAGCCTTTGTTGGATTCGTACAATAAAGTCCCATATCATGTGCCTGTGACATAAATAGCTATTATTTATTTTGCACAAGACATACTAGATTGACGAAAAAATTAAAAGAGTTAAAAAGGTTTTTAAATAATTAGGCTCTCTAATACATATTTTTGTATAATCAAATCCTTGTCCGTTAAAAAGTACTAAAATAACTACCTTCTTAAGGAAGGTGTAATAATAAAAATTTTATATTTGTATAAGTTTATTTGTTTCAACGTCACCTATAACCTCCTTAAGTTCGGCATCACATTTTTCAAACACCTTGTGTAAGTCATAAATATTAAAAGTATAAATTGAGTGGACTCAATTTCGAAAACGTTGGTATACGTCTTTTTCAATTAGCAGCAAAAATTATATTGAAAATCGTACGACACTCATTAATGACCAATAGAAAAATTAGTTCACGAGCCATAACCAAGACAACAACAAAATTTCTTGGAAATTTTTTGTAGGTAGACATTACTTCTTTTTAGGGTTTGTGTCGTTACGTTTTTCTTACCGAATCTGCATTCGAGCATTAATTCATATCCGGAAATTATTTTTCGTGCATTTCAACAACGTCCTAATTTGCCCTCGCGTCCCGCTCGGGCAAATTAATACGACGTTGTTGGAAAGCACTCAAAAAATTTCCGGAAAGAATTAATGCTCTTATGAGATTATATGTGAAAATGAACACATTTCTGTGTTCTTTAAATACATTTTAGAACAAAATTTGAACTAGTTTGTTCGGGGAAAATACATATTTTACAACTGTTATATTCAAAGGTGATATTAGTAGGTTTCTACTAGGTCTATTTAAGCAATTTTTTGAAGTCTTGAAATTGAACTCGTGAATAAGTAATTCACCACTTAACGGATAGTTCTCTTAGTTTTCCGAATTGAAACGATACTGCATAGCCAACACTGGTAAATTGTAACTGACTGTTTCAAGTATCTCCTATTATTCAACCAAACGTGATCATTTTCCAAAATTCAACCAATCACGTGTTTGTATAGTGGCAAAAAATCAAGATTTTTCCTTGGGATTTTATCAGCTTCTTTTATCACTTGTATCCATGACAACCACCAAATATGTTGTTTTAGTCAAGGTAGTATTTCAAAAACACCGTTTAAAACATTATTGTGCATCATTATAGATGTCCTATCCGTTAGGTACATACCGATACAAAATAAACCCATATTTGGGAAACAGTCCACAAAACATATTTCGGGGTCATGATTTTTCTCGGAAAATGTTTCATTCAAGATTTGTTGTTTTTTGACAATATCCATCGGCAAACTAACTTTAACAAATTCCTTCGCCTTCGGCGAGGGAATTTTATCAAGTTAGTTTGTCTTGTAACATTGTAAAAACAAAAAACTTTCGTAAAACATTTTTACCGGCAAAATCATTGGGCCTTAATATATTATAATATATTAAGGCCCAATAATAATTATTATAATAATTATTAGTCATTAATGTTATCATTCAGGTCGATAATAAATGTACGAGTACATTATCCAAAACGCCGGTTATAATGTGCAGCGGGGTGCATTGAAAGTAAGAATGAATAAAAAGGCTCGATTCGGACGGTTTGTTAGAAAAATACTGAATATTCCAATATTCGTTTTTACTTACATTATCTTTTTTTAAACTTTTCCAATGTTGTGAACAATTTCTGAAGTCTCCAAGGTAAGTTTTTTCTTATAGATATGCTATCTTTACGGTATGAAGTTGCTGTTCTTCCAATTTTAGCGATTCACAGATGTTTAGGTGTCTCTCCCTTTATGGTCCATATTTTTTAATAATTTGGTTAGTGTAACTAGGCCTAGCAGAACAGTTCAATAAATATACCGATGGGCCCATAATTAAATATTACAGAAGTTAGATAGATTGAATAAAAAATAAACTTAAAAACGAAAGAGTTTTGTCTATTCATGGATTCGAACTGAGAACTGGCTTATTGTGAGCCCAGCATTCTGTTTGTAATGCAGCATGCTGTCTGGATGATTAATTTAATTTTAAAATATCCAGATATCTAATGGGTATCATGTGATAACAGTTGTGTGTAGATAACTGGTGGGGTAGTAATGGGCAACCAATGTGGTTGTTTACATGACATCTTGGAAATAATAATCGATGTTAAAATAATCACGTTAAAGGGCTAGATTTCCTTTAATTGTAAAAAGTAATAATTGTATATTTGATACGTAATAGTAATAGGATATTCTTTGCGATCAAATTTGACTAAGAGTAACAATTATTATTAAAAGTATAATTCAAGATAGTTTGAAGCCATTTGAAGTGGTAATTTTGCTTAGAACTAGTAAAAAAGGTACAAGTGTTTGTGTTTGTGGTATGCTGTAGAACTGTATATCCAGATATTAAGGGGTCATAGAGCTGCAACGAGCTTATTTTGGTCTTGAATAACCCAAAGGAGGTGTGTACAGATCAACATCCAGTTAGGAGCTGGTATTAATATACACTCAGATACAAAAGATACTTCAAGAAAGTTAGTGCTTATTTCTTATATCCAATTAAGAAATACATAACAAGTTTGGAACGACAAATTAGTAGAAGCAATTGTAATTTTATATTTAGAGCGTAATTTAGAATATTAGTTTTCTAAATTTATATAGTGATTCGGGTACTCGACGTATTTCGGTCATTAGAATTTGAAATTATATATATTTTGGAACAGTTGAACATTTGATTAAATATTTTGACAACTAATATCTGATTTTTTGTAATGTCAGGCCAAACTTTTAAGTACTAACCAAATGAATAATAAGTTCAATGTGATGTACTAAGGAGTGTTTTTGATCAACTAAATCAATTTATTAATATTTTATAGTAATCCAGTTTTTTATAATGAGAGATTACTTAAACATTAACTCATTCAGCTGGGAATGAGGAGTTCCATTGCTCAATAACTGTCTAGCCGAGGTATTTAAAATTAGAATCACATGACATAATTTCAAATGTCATATTAGAAAATTGAGATATGTCAAATTTAATTGAATTTAATAGGGAGTAAGGTAAGTATATCAGAAACTATACCTGATACTACTTCTTATTATTAAGTAAAAGAGTATATTTAATTTGTAATAACTACCAAAGGAAGAGAGTAGTAGGGCTGAGGGAGATAATATTACAAATTGGCTGCAACTTACAACGCAGAACCAGTGTTATTGCGCTACCGAGACTCTAATAAATTAATAAGGATGGAAATAATACAGAAAAGAAATAAAAATGGCTGGTTAAAAGAAATTATGGCTACAGCTTGCGAAACAGAGAGATCCAGTGTCAACTTTGTATTCATATTATCACTTCACTGAATTACTCTTAAAACAACATTAAAAGAAGGGAAAGGAGCAATTTTCGGTGGATTACTTTAATGTAATGAAACAATGTTGACAAAAAGAAGCAAAGCATACGGTATAAGAAGACAAATGATTTAAAGTAAACAAAGTTTTCAGCGTGTAGATGAAAGTAAAAACAACAAGAAACTTTTAAAAACTCATAGCCTTTAGAGAACTAGCAACAGTTTCCACCGAAAATGTTGTATTACAACTAAGATTAAACAGCAGAAAGAAAAGGTGAGTTTTCAA
>OW679196.1:87062545-87116009 GCA_940337035.1 Agriotes lineatus | reverse complement strand
GTTGCGTATATCATTTTATCGCATTTCATTTCTATATACTAAAACATAATAAGCAGCTCGAGTTGATGTTATGCATTTGGCAGTACTGAAGTGTATAGTTGGTGACACTGTAAGACTAAGTCAAATTCGAGGTTAGCAGGTTAGGTTTTGCGTCAATCTGTGTCAATACTGACGCTAAATCTAACCTGCTAACCTCGAATTTTGACATACAGGCTGAGTTTTTTTATCATGTAACAACTTGTAGGCAACCCATTATGCAGAGCCATGCATTCTGCATGCTTCTGCATAATGGGTTGCCTACAAGTTGTTACATGATAAAAAAAACTCAGCCTGTATTTACAGTGTCTCCAACAATACACTTCAGTACTGCCAAACGTAACACAAATCGGCGTTGCTATGCAGAAAAATGTTGCTAATGCAGTAAATTACCACATTTATAAACAATTTTGAATGTAGACATTTAGTACATTGCCAAATGAAATGCGATAAAAATATGTACATTCCGAATTATGTTTAATTAAATTAAATTATTTTTAAGTTTCATCATATGCTATTTAGAATACTATAAATGTCATTCGTCTAGTTTACTCAGACCGTCAATATTATCATATGAGCATAATATTTGTTTGCAGTTTTATTTAGTACTTGAAGTAAACATCTTGAGTCTCTTCGGTCTAACTTTGTTAATAATATCCCTCTTTTATTAAAATGTATTTTTTTGCCTGAAAGACAATTACAATTAATCATAATATGTAACATACATAAATAGTTATTCCTTATAATATGTATACACGTGTGTTGTGCCTGCATGATCTTTTCATCGGTAACGACCGGGTGCACTTCGTCAGCGATCGGTCATCATGTCACGTGTCCTTTATAATGCAGCGACAAACAAACCTGATGTGTGATTCTCCAGGTTCAAATCCCACCGGTGGCATTTTCTTGTTGTTGCGAATTAAAGTAATTTGTGTTTCCTTTTGATCTTTCAGTATTAGTAGTAACATTAAGATAGTTTTACCTATTTTGTACATAATTTTGAACACTTTTTCTATACCAAAGAGTTAAAACATTTTCTTCTGCAACTTTTTACTTCCTTTTACAATAAAGGAAGTATTGGATTCACCCCAAAAATTCGAAATTGAGTTTTCAACAGATCTTCACATTTTAGAGTCCCCTGAATCCAAACAACATATTTATACTTCCTTTTACAATAAAGGAAGTATTGGATTCACCCCAAAAATTCGAAATTGAGTTTTCAACAGATCTTCACGTTTTAGAGTCCCCTGAACCCAAAAATCATATTTTTTTTCATTGGTCTGTCTGTCTGTGTGTGTGTCTGTGTGTCTGTCTGCCTGTGAACAGAATATCTCAAAAACGAAAAGAGGTATGGCGTTGAAACTTCATATATAAGTTTTGTGTACTATGTAGATGAGACAGCAAGCTTTTGAAGAAAATCGCATAACCAGAAGTAGATGTTTACTCTTGTGATTTTTCAGTTTTTTTCGATTTTTTCAAAAACGGCTCTAACGATTTTTTTTAAACTTTACATTTTTATTACATTTTTAATGTGTATTGATGTGAGATAGGTGATTTTTCAGTTGAATACTTCTAAAGTGGATTTCTTTTGTTTTTTTTCTATTTTTTTTATTAACTCCTATTTTAAATAAAACACCCGGTATATTATTACATTTTTGAATTCACCTTAAAATACTAGAAAAAATTTGTCTCTTCAACTAACGCTCTATTTTGTACCGTTTTTGTAGAATTCGTAATTTTTGAAAACTTTTGACAAATGGTTAAAAATTAAAAATGAAATTTTTGACTAATTATAAGATCACTGTAAAAGGAAGTTGTGTGAGTGTATCACACCAGATTTTTTTCATTGGTCTGTGTGTCTCTGTGTCTGTGAACAGAATGTCTCAAAACCCAACAGAGGTATGTCGTTGAAACTTCATGTGTAAGTTCTGTGTACTATGTAGATGCGACAGCAAGCTTTTGAAGAAAATCGCATAACCGGAAGTAGGTGTTTGCTCTTGTGATTTTTCAGTTTTTTTCGGTTTTTTAAAAACGGCTCTAACGATTTTTTTCAAACTCCACATTTTTATTGAATTTTGAATGTGTATTGATGTGAAATAGGTGATTTTCCAGTTAAACACTTCTAAAATGGGTTTATTTTTTTTTCTATTTTTTTTATTAACTCCTATTTTAAATAGAACACCCGGTATATTGTTAAATTTTTGAATTCAGCTTTTAATTCTAGAGAAAATTTGTCTCTTCAACTAACGCTCTATTTTGTACCGTTTTTGTAATTTTGAAAATTTTTGACAAATGGTTACAAGTGTATGACGATGTTATCTCATCGCGCAACAAAAAACATGTAGGTTAACTACACGTAGAATGACAAAGATTCACTTTTGTGGATCGTATAGATAACATTTAAAATATATCTCCATTTTCTTGCTTCTCAGTTAATAATAATAAAATGCTAGTTTTATTTTTTGCATTCCTTCGGTTATGGAAAATGAAAAATGGTTAGCAACAGTATGAATAGATGCAGTATTTTTTTCTCTACAAAAAATGTATTTACACTTTAGCTCTAAAATAATTAGGGGAGCCAATAATTGGACATTAAGAATTTAACACGAGATGAAAAAAAAATTGACCGGAAGTCGACCTCGGAAAAGAAATCCGATTTCCGGTTTCTATATATTTTTGGAATCTACTCTGCAAGCTGAGTCGAATGATATATATCTCGTCTTCCTAAAATATATCTCCATTTTCTTGCTTCTCAGTTTTTAAAAATTTAAATTTCGTCTAGCAAATTACAGAAAATCGTTTTTATACTTTTTTTTTCTCGATAACGGTTGCAGATACGAAAAAATTGCAAGAGAACAAAAAGATTCTAAACAAAACAGAAAACTCAATTTGTGTTTTAGAATCTAACAGCGGCGCACCGCAAAAATGTTCAGGGGGAGAAAAGGAAGCATGACCCCTGAAAAAATATCTCCCTGTAGATTCTCACAACCATTTGATATGCTCAATGATGTAAGCCCTGCAGCGTAACCTGTATTCCAAATTTGAGCTAAATATCTCAAAAACTGCAGGAGCTATAAAGGAAAAAGTTAAAAGTTAAAAAAAATTGACCGGAAGTCGACCTCGGAAAAGAAATCCGATTTCCGGTTTCTATATATTTTTGGAATTTACTCTTCAAGCTGAGTCGAATGATATATATCTCGTCCTCCTAAAATATATCTCCATTTTCTTGCTTCTCAGGTAATAATTATAACGCTCTATTTTGTACCGTTTTTGTAATTTTGAAAATTTTTGACAAATGGTTACATGTGTATGACGATGTTATCTCATCGCGCAACAAAAAACATGTAGGTTAACTACACGTAGAATGACAAAGATTCACTTTTGTGGATCGTATAGATAACATTTAAAATATATCTCCATTTTCTTGCTTCTCAGTTAATAATAATAAAATGCTAGTTTTATTTTTTGCATTCCTTCGGTTATGGAAAATGAAAAATGGTTAGCAACAGTATGAATAGATGCAGTATTTTTTTCTCTACAAAAAATGTATTTACACTTTAGCTCTAAAATAATTAGGGGAGCCAATAATTGGACATTAAGAATTTAACACGAGATGAAAAAAAAATTGACCGGAAGTCGACCTCGGAAAAGAAATCCGATTTCCGGTTTCTATATATTTTTGGAATCTACTCTTCAAGCTGAGTCGAATGATATATATCTCGTCCTCCTAAAATATATCTCCATTTTCTTGCTTCTCAGTTTTGAAAAATTTAAATTTCGTCTAGCAAATTACAGAAAATCGTTTTTATACTTTTTTTTATCGATAACGGTTGCAGATACGAAAAAACTGCAAGAGAACAAAAGCTTCTAAACAAAACAGAAAACTCAATTTGTATTTTAGAATCTAACAGCGGCGTACCGCAAAAAAGTTCAGGGGGAGAAAAGGAAGCATGACCCCTGAAAAAATATCTCCCTGTAGATTCTCACAACCATTTGATATGCTCAATGATGTAAGCCCTGCAGCGTAACCTGTATTCCAAATTTGAGCTAAATATCTCAAAAACTGCAGAAGCTATAAAGGAAAAAGTTAAAAGTTAAAAAAAAATTGACCGGAAGTCGACCTCGGAAAAGAAATCCGATTTCCGGTTTCTATATATTTTTGGAATCTACTCTTCAAGCTGAGTCGAATGATATATATCTCGTCCTCCTAAAATATATCTCCATTTTCTTGCTTCTCAGGTAATAATAACAAGTTAACAAGTTAAAAAATTTTAAATCAAATTTTTGGCTAATTATAAGATCACTGTAAAATAAAGTTGTGTGCGTGTATTGCACCAGATTTTTGATTTACAGATTAATTTTAAAAATGCAAACGCTATTTCATGTAGAGTAAGGCTACTTATTTATGTGGTTGGCTTAAAAGTGAGTGTATTTACATTCTGATAAAAAACTTCCAACAACGCCCTAGTAAGGTTCTCACTGTTGAAAATGCTTGTATATATGATATTTTGATTATAATTTGTATTATTGACTTCTGTAGGTAGGTATTGTTACAAGTTTTACAACTAATTCACAAATGGTCTATGCGTATATGAGATTCGAGCAATTTTAGGTTTGAACATAGTTTTCCGAGTTTGCTGATCGAGAAGCTACTCATATATGCAATTTAAAATTAAGAATTAGGTACATGTGTATATTTTTCTGGTATATGGTAAAAACAATCTGAACTAGAAACTTAATTTTATATGTGATTTGCTTCCATAATGTGATTGCCACTATAGGGCTCTGCAGCAATACAACCAATCGTTTATGTAGGATATTTTATATCAACTTAGTTATATTGTTTTAAATTTAATATTTCAAATGTACTATTCAAAATGCTTCTTTTAGTGATTATGATTGATTTACTTTTTCAAAATTGACGATTTGATTTAAAAATTAATACAAACGGTTTAGATATAAGAAGAGATTATTTTTTAAACAGTCCTATCGGCCAATAGTAATGAGAAAAAAAATCAAATCGACCATTAGAATCAAAATTACATTAACTAGTTGCTAGTAGCAGATTACAGCGACTATTTTTTTACAAAATAATCACGCCGAATTACAGTCGCAGTAATATATTTTTTTTATAATTTTAACTAGATTAGCACTCATCTTCGTCCACTTCGTCCACTCGTGAGACTTTTTAAGCGCAACAAAGATTCGTGAATCTAGTTAAATCAACAAATTATCACCACTTATGTAATTACTGTTGATAATTTTTAATATAGTATTTTTATGCAGTCATGTAGTTGACTATAACTTGCAATTCTAAAGGTAGTTTGGTGGAGTTTGATTGTTTTTAATGGCTTTCGCGATCAAGTTTATATTTTATCCCCTTGTATGTGAAGGCTGTTTTAATTTTGTTTACATTTTCTATAAAATTTTAAACAGTTATTTTTCATACGCAAAATGCTTGGTGAATATATAAAAACGATTATTTATTGGCACATTCTCCGTAAAATAAGTGAAATTGTGCTCAAACACCTCAACCTGGGCTGCCTGAATTGGTGCATTGTATGTGGAAAATCTTGACCTACACGTGAGAGTTGTTCATATTGAAAACTGTTGATTGTTTTCATGGGGTTTGATAAACTCAATCAAAAAGATTAACAATTTAGCTGAACTTAGAGGACATATATTAAGTTGGGAACACAGGAAATAACACTGCAAATTATTCAAAAAGGCTTCGACTCACAGCTGAATAGTGACACTGATGCAACATACGTATGCGCAAAGAGTTATTAAAAGTTTTGACTCTCCTGTGTACTCGTATCTCTTTTTCTTTTTAGATATAATATTTTCATAAAAAAACTAAACCAGTAATTATGCAAGATTGTTTTTAAATTCTCCTCTTTATAAAACTTGCTGATAGTTTTGTTAAAGTTGAGAATTTTCAGAGTTAAGTTAAGTTAGATTTAGGATTGTTGAATGTGATGTGTGTCTGAATGCACTTCCCGCATTATTAAAACCATATTTAAATATATGCAACATGACAATCATTCACTGATTTTTTAAAATATGTATTTGCTGGTTGTAGGACTAAAAAATAAAAGCTACAATACTTTGCCAGAACTTAAAATACTTTTAAATCTCATAAAGCTTGCCGATTGAGGTCCATAAATAGGTACTTTAGACACAAAGTGACACTAACGCAGCATATCAATTTTATATTTTATTCGATGACTTTTTAATTTTACAAATAAATACTGGTTGTACCCTGTTTAATCGATTACATTTCTATGCGAAGTTAAAGCAGCTTTCAACAATATTTGATTTGTTTCGATATTTGTTTTCATTATCAAAGTAAATAAATTTACAGAACTTAGACTAAAACAATATTGTTGTCAGAATATTCCTTGCTTAAAATCATTTCCCTTTATGAAGAATACGCGAGTATATATAGATTTTATTTAACAAAATGCGCAAATAAAAATACGTGTCCCAGCGTTTTTTCCAAAAGTTATTGCTTGAATTTTTAACGAATTTATCCACTACTTTACGAAAGCACTGTATAGTATCCAAGAAGCAAAATCATTGAACTAGGTTTATTGTACAATGTACATATCGAATCGTCTAATGTTAGTGATTCTGAATGGATTATTACTGGTTGTATGTATTTCCACCTACAATTTCTTGTGGATACTATAAGAAGTTGAGTTTAGCATATAACGAAGCGGTTACACAAGAGTGTGAAAATCGGGCGCAATCGGAAATAGAAATTAAACACGCTTTTTGAGTAAAATCTAGTTAGATGCAATTTTCCTTGTTACTTATCGCTATTTAGTTAAAACTGTTTTGCAAAAAGCATCTTTATCAATCCATAACGCCAATAAAATAGTTTATTTCATACTGATGTCAAAAATGACATTTTTCGGATTATTTTTGGTACAAAAAATGGAACATTAAAATCCTAGTACTTTAAAGTAAAATTTTAAAGTTCAAGTACTTTAAAACTTATTTATTGTACAAAAAATGGTACATTAAAGTCCTAGTACTTTAAAGTAAAATTTTAAAGTTCAAGTACTTTAAAATTATACGTCAGTTGTTGACATGACATTTGAAATGATTTACAACTTTTTATTTTAAATTCATTAAACTTGCAGTATGAAATAAACCGTTGTATTCACCACGAACGAAAAGTGTTTTTAAAGGTCCTCGCAAGTAATTCCGTCCTCGGCTGACGCCTCGGACGTTAACAACTTTCTCGTCTTTAAAATGCCACTTTTCGTTCTAGATAAATAAACTACTATTATTAACGTTTCAGAAACTATTGCCGAAATGATTAATTAAAAATAAAGTATACTCGTAAGTATTGAAGTCATAAATCTAAATAAATATTAAAATATTGATCAAAATAATATAACAATCTATAGGTATTTGAAATTACACTAGTAAAAGTTTTTCTATTTCTAGAATTATTGTTTACCAAAATAATGTCTAGCCAATAATAACCTTTAAAACTGTAAGGTTAGAAATTCAATCATTCTAAAGAAATAGTAAAACAGAGCTAAAAAAATCAGCCTATAATTGCAAAGTTTTAATTAATGGTTCTGAAAAATGCCAGTAACAGTAGTAAAAGTTCTAAAATGGATTAGCTTCTATATTTTCTAAAATATTATTTCGGCAGAAATAATGGGCAGCTGTCTGTTAAAATCATTTTCGTTTCAAAATAAATAAGGTAGTTAATGTTATATATTTATCTTACCGAAATAGACATTTATGCATTAAGGGAGATATGAATATGTTTTATCCCTGAGGTTGACATGATTACAGTAAGTGGTTACTGTAAGTCGACCAAAGGTAAAAACCATGAATATCTAAAGTGGTGCATACAATATTTTATTTACTAGCATATTACTAAAAGTAGTATGAAATTTCAAAATGTCATTAAGAACATTTAAAATAAGAATTTGTAAGTAGCATAAAGGAGTGCCTGAATGTATGGTTGCTAAGACGTTATTTGTATTTGTTTCGTTACCATGAGAGTAAGGAAGAAATAATTTGAAAAATTCATAATTTGAAATGTTAATGGAAATAATTATATCAATTCAATAAGAGATAAGCCTGATTTTTATATAGTATAAATAAAAATCATATTGTCGTAATAATAGATTTAATGAAAATTTAAATAATATACGTTTCGCAAAATGTATTAGCTTCTTCAGTATTTGATTTATAATATAAATAAATTGAAGTTTGCCATGCTGAAATTATAAAAGTCAAAAATTAGATGAGCGAACACAATATTAATCTTTCACTTGTTAACTTACTTGTATATGGAGGTCAAGAAGGCATTATAATTACGACAATTTTAGTTATGACACATTAAAAAGACGAGAAACAGGGGATGATAATCAACCCCACAGATTAAAATTTAAGACACGAACAAATTAACATTTTGCAAGCAAGCAAACGTATATGTGAGAATGCAAGGCTGTTTCTTATATGTTATCTGTAATGCGCAGAGTGTAGAATTTGGAAATGTTATTTGACATGTACAGGGTCGTATTTATTTAAAAATTATGAAATTTTGCAAAGTCAAACACAAATTAGAATTTATTAGATATTAAGGATAAAAGCAGAACACAAATTATGAGAGAAACAATACATTTGTAAAGAGTTTTTAAATTAATTAAAAAGGTTATGATAAATAGAGCTTAAGTTTTCAATATCAGTTTTATAATTTATAGCAGTAGGGCTTCGTTGTATTTTAATCATTTCCAAAACTAACCGTTTCTTTAAGTTACTCTCTTTATGTAATATTTTTGGTGTATTGAAATTAAATTTGTGGTGATTTTCAGTGGCATGATCAGTTAAAGCAGTTTTTTTGTTTGAGGGAGATACATTATTGATTCTTATTGAATATTTATGGAATTCCACAAAAAAAATTTAGAAATCATCACACATATGTTAACGATTAATGATTACCCTACTAATTTTATTAATAAACAAATTAAAAACCGTATTAATTGTATTAATAACAAAAAGAAAATTAACCTTTCAATAAATCTACAACCTAATTGTTTTGGCAACGATTTCAATATCACTGATACATCACCTCAAAATAAATACATATCTATAAATTATATTCCTGAATTATCTGAAAAAATTAAAACAGAATTGAAAAAATATAATATAAATACTGCTTTTAAAAATTACAACACTTTTGGCAATATGTTTTTTACCAATTTAAAAGACAAAACTGAAACTAATATGCAATCCAATCTTGTTTATCAAATTAACTGCAACAATTGTCCATCCACTTATATTGGACAGACGAAACAATTACTAAAAAACAGAATTAACCAGCATAAATATTCAATAAGAATCAATAATGTATCTCCCTCAAACAAAAAACTGCTTTAACTGATCATGCCACTGAAAATCACCACAAATTTAATTTCAATACACCAAAAATATTACATAAAGAGAGTAACTTAAAGAAACGGTTAGTTTTGGAAATGATTGAAATACAACGAAGCCCTACTGCTATAAATTATAAAACTGATATTGAAAACTTAAGCTCTATTTATCATAACCTTTTTAATTAATTTAAAAACTCTTTGCAAATGTATTGTTTCTCTCATAATTTGTGTTCTGCTTTTATCCTTAATATCTAATAAATTCTAATTTGTGTTTGACTTTGCAAAATTTCATAATTTTTAAATAAATACGACCCTGTACATGTCA
Source organism: Agriotes lineatus (assembly GCA_940337035.1). Classification (NCBI taxonomy): domain Eukaryota; kingdom Metazoa; phylum Arthropoda; class Insecta; order Coleoptera; family Elateridae; genus Agriotes; species Agriotes lineatus. Next base: position 87,106,238 of record OW679196.1, on the reverse strand, counting down.
AATAACATTTCCAAATTTTACACTCTGCGCATTACAGATAACATATAAGAAACAGCCTTGCATTCTCACATGTACGTTTGCTTGCTTGCAAAATGTTAATTTGTTCGTGTCTTAAATTTTAATCTGTGGGGTTGATTATCATCCCCTGTTTCTCGTCTTTTTAATGTGTCATAACTAAAATTGTCGTAATTATAATGCCTTCTTGACCTCCATATACAAGTAAGTTAACAAGTGAAAGATTAATATTGTGTTCGCTCATCTAATTTTTGACTTTTATAATTTCAGCATGGCAAACTTCAATTTATTTATATTATAAATCAAATACTGAAGAAGCTAATACATTTAGCGAAACGTATATTATTTAAATTTTCATTAAATCTATTATTACGACAATATGATTTTTATTTATACTATATAAAAATCAGGCTTATCTCTTATTGAATTGATATAATTATCTCCATTAACATTTCAAATTTTTCAAACTTTTATCAATTTACTAAATATCTTTAAACTGAAAAATTCATAGGGAGTTATGAATAGCTTTTCATATTTTGTATCTATGACGATAATGAACAATATCATGCTGCTAGTAAATAAATATAGTTTATTTGACCTACATTTTTTTTCTTATTATTTAACACTGATTATAGCTAACTTCTTAATTTCGCAAGGTTTTAAAAATATTAGTAATCATCGGTACCAATTTTTTCGCATCCATCCAGCGGAGCAAAAATCATCTGGGCATCGACCAGGCTCCCATCCAAACTAAAATTTTTGAGAAGTGTTTGAATACTCTCATGTCTACCCAACACCACCACAGGTCCATTTTCACGTCTAATGAACTTCGTGGAATACCTTTTGCTGAAATTAGTTATTTAGTCGATTGTTTCCGCTTGCATCAACAATACTCACTCTAAAATAATGCCGGCTTTGACACATATCAGCTGCTGCGTCGTAAGTTTGTAAAACTCCTGCAGAATATTTCGGGTTTCTGAATACACGGTGATATTTTCAACTAAATCTAAAGCCGAAAGCAATTTGACAGTGGCTTCTACTTGGCCTGCTCTGTATTTGTCTAGTAAAAACGAGGGTATCTCGAGCACGTCGCTAAATTGAAGCACTTTCGCTGGAAGGGGGTTGACGGAGAGGGTTCCCAACACGTAACTTTCTCCATCTTGTTTAAACAGGTTGTAAATGGGGTCGTAGTAGTCACTATCTGTACACGTTTGGAAAACTGAGAGCCCCAGAATTAGAGGGCTGCTGAAATTTAAGATGTTCAAGCGATCTACAGTCCATATCGCCGAGCTGATGTAAGTCCAAGAAGTGGGGGTGATGTTGAAGCAATCGTTGAGTATTAACGCAATTTTTAAATTTCCTTCCGAATTGTATAACTGATTACCGTTGCTCACACTTAGATCATTTAAAACTGTACCACGCACTGTTAACAAATTAATTAATGCGATTAGAAGAATTCTTTTGCTATCACTCCGCAACATCGTTGTTAAAGTTTAAGATTCGATGCGAAACGTTAACAGCACCATAGCTGACCTACGTTTAGTAGGACTCGGTGTCCTAATCTAACACAACTTTTCACTTTTTGAATAAAAGTGGCAACTGCTCGCCGGTGTCGATCCAAACAATGTCACAGTACTTCCTGGGGTACTTCCGCTCAATGGTCCAATGCACAAGAGTGTGTGTAATCAAATATTTACTACCAGAGGCCGGCTACGCAATTGTGGCCACCTTTAACGCAAAAATTAATCCGCTTCAAGTGCTGTGTACTGAGTCACTATTTTTGCCCTGTATTTGTTTGCCTTAGCAACGGATCAATATGGCGATACAAACTTCTAATAATACGGCAAACTTTTGCCATTGCAGTCCGTATTCACGTGACCCAGAACTCAACCCGGTCGTAATGTGATTTAAATAAATATGTCCGATACTGAAACCGTCAGAAGCATGAGAAACCTTACAAGTAAAAGCTGGAATGACGAGGGTATTTCGATGACGCGGGCTATCGGGTTGCAAAAGCAAGTTTATTTTTTAAGTTATTAGCATCTTTTGAATTATAGAAAGTGTAGCCTACAGGTAATGTTTCTTACAATTATAGAAATGTGTTTAATATCACACAATTCTTAAAAATGATGCAATCCTTAGGTGGACACATCAGTCAATAATACCATTTATAATAATTTCTGTATGGTACAACCGAATTAAAGGCATCAAAAATAAATTTATCTTTATATGAACATTGTTAAAAAGATGAATTTGTTATAATTTAGGTATAATGTGCATTGTAATATTTAACGCACGCGGTTTTCTGTATATTTCGCCACACTACAAAATTAAAAATATTATAATTCCATAGTCTTGGTAAACAATCTGCCATCTTTATCAACGAAATAATAATTAAAATTAAAAATAAACATGGAAAACTAAAGCTTTTTACTGGCAATGAAAATCGACCAATAGTAAATTGCTTGACACTGACGGTTGATCTCATCTTTAAGAATCGATATTCAACTTTTATCTGAATCTCACAAATTTCACAGACAGACATGGATAAAATCAGAATAGTAGCTACAGAATTTATTTATTTAAATTTTGTCCAGCAGAAAATCCAATTACAGGACAATATAATAAGCCTATAAAATGTAATAACATAGTTATCGGGCGTACTGCTATAAAAATATAAGCTAGAAACAAAGATATCAGTTATTAAGAAAAAATACATAAACAAAAATGTTCAGTGTGTCCCAAATTGGACACTTTTGGTAGGAAACATGCATTTCTAGAGGAGATAGTAAAAAACTAACTTACATGTTACGGGCTCCTTTTTTGTGTAAAAATGAATGGCGAAAACCGCACATCGATATCTTGATCGCTTTAAAAGATACAGGGTGATCTTCAATTTGGTGCATTTTTGACTTACCCCCGTAACTTGCTTATTTGTGAATATTTTGTGTTTCTGCAAAAACATTCTTAAGGCACTTTTTTAAAAGGAATCGAATGGTATGCCTAGTGTTTTTGTAAAACAAATGGCGAGGAAGCTGTGACATAAACTTTCATTTTTACTTATGGTAAATTTTCGACTCACCCCCGTAACTTGCTTATTTGTGAATATTTTGTGTTTCTGCAAAAACATTCTTAAGGCACTTTTTTAAAAGAAATCGAATGGTATGCTTAATGTTTTTGTAAAACAAATGGCAGGGAAGCTATAACATAAACTTTTGTTTTTACTTATGGTAAATAAAAATCATTTTCCGAAATTTATTTGTTTGTAAGTGATGACGTCATCAGTATTTTTTTTAAATGTCAACCCCCATTTTTTTAAATTTTTTGATAGATCATTCAATTGTTTAAATGACAGTATAAAAATGTTTATACCTTACTTAAGAAAATTTTCGAGAAATAAATTATTTAATGTTTAATAAACACATTCTTAACAAATGTTGAAACATGATGTTTAATGGTATCAGTATCGAGAAACGGGAATCAAAGGTAACAAGAAACAAATGCCCGTAATCTAAACAAATGCCCACAAGTTGTCAATTATTCAGAAATGTTAGTTGTCGACACATCGTTTACTCGTAATAATTAACATCAGCTTTATAAATCTGCTATGGCTCATTTAACAATTACACAACGCATAGAACTTTTAAATTATCTTGGGTGCGAAAACCTTACAAGAACACAACAAGAAGTTTGTGATATGTTTAATGCGAAGTATCCAGATCGACCTATCACGCGATCAACGGTTAGTAAAATTCAAAGAAAATTTAGGGAGACGGGAAATGTTACAGATATTTCAAAAAGTGGTCGTGCTACAGTGATGAATGAAGACAAGAAACTCGACATTTTTGTGCTTCCCGAAGAGTCGCAGCAGAAAATGATGTCAGTCAGAGTTCAGTACTCAGGTTACTGAGAAAAGAAAAATATCATCCTTTTAAAATTCGGCTTGTTCACGAGCTCAATGAAGATGATCCTGACCGACGCTTGCAATTCTGCGAAATAATGATGAATTTTCTTCAAACAAATGAACGTTTCCATCACCAGATTCTTTTCACGGATGAAGCAACTTTCTGTTTGAATGAAACAGTTAACCGCCAGAACTGCAGTTACTGGAGTAAGGAAAATCCTCATTGGATGTCTGAGGCACACGCCCAATATCCACAAAAAGTAAACGTCTGGGCTGGAATAGTGGACACCAGAATAATAGGTCCTTATTTCTTTGATGGAAATCTGACTGGACCAAGGTATTTAGAGTTTCTCCAAAATGACCTTATTCCAGCACTTACGATACTTTACCCAAATCAAGATGATCCAGATGTGCCAAATAATACCCTTTGGTATCAGCAAGATGGCGCCCCACCACATTATGCGCGTACTTTCCCCAATTTTTCGAATAATTGCTTTCCTGCAAGGTGGATCGGTAGAAGAGGACCACTAAAGTGGCCAGCTAGGTCGCCTGACTTTACACCCCTCGATTATTTTTTATAGGGCTATTTAAAATCAAAAGTATATTCTACTAGACCGCAAGACATCGAAGATCTGAAAAATCGTATTCGACAGGAAATTCAAAGAATTACTGAAGATGTTATCCATAATGTCTTAAGAGAATATGTGGATAGACTTGCTTATTGTCAAGAAGTGAATGCATGGAATTTTGAGCATTTACTTTGGAACCTGCAGTTGCTTTTACATTAAAATCTTCTGTGTATTCATGGTTTATTGTGGTTATCAATAAAGGCGTTTATTAAACATTAAATAATTTATTTCTCGAAAATTTTCTTATGTAAGGTATCAACATTTTTATACTGTCATTTAAACAATTGAATGATCTATCAAAAACTAAAAAAACTGGGAGTTGACATTTAAAAAAAATACTGATGACGTCATCACTTACAAACAAATGAATTTCGGAAAATGATTTTGACATTCCAATGTGTATTTTTAAACAAGAAAATTGACGTGTTTCGGGATTTAAAAAAAACATTTATTTCAGTTTTATTTGGTATGTTCCATACTTTTGGTGCGCACTGTATACTGCTCTGCCTGCAACAGATGCCTTAACTTATTTTTAAAGGCGTGCAAAAAAGTTGCTTTAATGCTGTCGAGCCTACTATTGGACTCAGAAACTATATTATAAGAAAAGGACCTCTCAAGGAGTACAGTCTTGTGCATTGGAGGAGTCAATAAACCCCTGTACCTTAAACTCAAATTGTGCACGTCAGTACGAAAGCTTAAACGTTTGAAAAGAATGGTAGGGACCTTCATGTTGATAATTTTGTAATACAAGCAGCCTGCTTGCAAGTTACGTCTATTTGCCATATTCAACCAATTTGCAGGGCCGTAACTAGACAAACTTTTATTGTAGGCAAGCCAACATTTTTGGGCTCCTCAGTACACTAACGATACTAAAAAAATACTAAAGTTACTGTATGACTTCTACTTTTATTTCCGAATATATGATGTAATATACTCAATATATTCAAAAATAAATCCAACATTTTTAATTCAAAAGTTTTAAACCTAAACAACTAAATGCTAACATAATAAAATACAACACAAATATAGTAAGAACAGAAAACAAGATTATAAAACACAATTCTAATAAAAAAAATCTGTAAAAGGCTTTACTAAGAACTTCCCTTGCAAGTGGACGTTGTGACACTAAACAATTTTTAAAAAACAAAAGAAAACAATAATACTGAAACAATAAAATACTTGCTAATATCAATTATATCAATTTTCAAATAAAAAACATTACCGGTAGTGGGATTCGAACTACAGCGCCTGCGAATGCGATTTCGTTACTACCTCTGATCCACTGGACCATCCAGGATCTCTCGGATCGCGGCTATATTAAACTGAACACACTTACTTTTGCCCCTTTTTTACCCTTTACATTTATCCTGTAACTGTTGGGTCTTATTTTCGCCAAGTTTAAAGTCTGCATTATGTGCAAATTATTACTTTTATCTATTTCTAATGTAAAGCAAAAATAAATAAAAATTTAGTTTTAAGGTGCTCGCCCCATGTTAGGTCCCCCATATGTTCTTTTTATACAAGGGTAAACAAACGAGTTATGTGCAAAATATTACTCTCATTTACGCAATACTTCTGGAGTTAAAATAAAAATTGAAAGAATTTTACCGAAGTCTTTTCGGTTTTACTCCAGGAAGGCATATAATCTGGATGCAAAATATCATCTTCCTCCAACAATTAAGTTTTTGAGTTATACCGCTAACAGGCAGAGAGACAGAATTGAGAAAACCTGTTTTTCGTCATCTAAAGACCCTGAAACGTGAAGATCTAAAGATATCTTGGAAAGTGATTTTTTCGCGATTACAATACTTCCTTCGTCTTTTAAAAGAGGAAAGTAAAATGTACATATTATTATGTAGTCAGTAGAATATTTTACAAATCCCTATATATAACATGTGGTGTATCTGCGTCTCTGCGTCACCATTTCATCGGCACCGATCGGGAGCATTTCGCCCAAAATCAGAACGCTGCTGCGTCATTTATAACACAACGATAAGCATATATATTTATCAGTGAACACGAGTTCGAATCCCACTGGCTGCAACGTTTTTTTAGATTGCCAAATTCATATAATTCGTATTACTAGGTGTTTCAGTATTATTAGAAACATTGAGCTATTTTTTACTTATTTTCCAGATAACTTTGAACACTCTTCAACCATAATTTGATCTAGCAAACGTTTTTTCTTCTATCATGGTTTTTGTATTAAATACGTTTAAAAAAATACTCTTTGATAACTTTTTTATGTACAAGTCAATTTTAAAAATGCAAAAATTATTTTAATTGGAATAAGACCACCTATGTGGTGTGCTCAAAAGCTAGTAAAAGCATGTCAGTAAGTCACAATAATACAATATGAACAAATAATCACATATTATTATGCGCAGTAGCATACGAACATAGAATAAGGTTCTATACTCGTAGCCACACTGCCACACCGTCTTGTAGTAATCAATAGGCTATTTAAAACGTGAAGCTTTTTCTGTCGACACCTGCTATGAGCGTTGCATCATGGCGATTTCGATCATCCCGTTTTTTAAATAAAAGCTGCCATCGTGTAGGGCAGCAGAAGTGTCTTAAATTGGACCAATTATAGCAGCAAGTGATTATAGCGAAAAATGCTATATTAGTGGAACAAGTAAATTCTTGAAATCGGTCTGTGGTGTTCTGCTGATTGTTGCAATGGGCTAATGTACCAGCGATGAGCACAGAGCAGTGAATGTAATTTATATGTAATATGTGCAATCAGTGAACCCGTTTCATCAGTTGTTTAAAATTTAAGTTAGTTTGTCGCCACTGCTGTATTACAATCCATTTTAACAATGCAAAACATTTTATAGTTAGAATAAGGCCACCCATGCAGTGGGCTAAAAAGCTAATAATTCTAATGCTTTGATTGATATATGTGGGAATTGTAAAACAAACGCCGTTATAATCTAGTAGACATATAACATTCCTTATGAAAACTGCACAAGGCAATGTAATGTATCGACCAGATTGAGCGCAATTCGCATTAATTAGATTGAAATCGTTACTATTACAAATGAATTTGTTTGTAAAATCGCCCACTTGTTGGTAATGCGAATCACGTGACTACTATTTTTTCGGTTAATTTTCATCTCGATCGTAGCAGAAATTGATGTCAAAGTCAAATTTCGAACAAAGCTATTAATTAAAAAAAAATCCCATATGATGCGGACTTTACTGGTCACACTGTACATACAAGGCAACTCCTCATCCTCGCCCATCTCGATCCTTCCTCACAAGATAGTAGCCATCGAGCTGTACAAGGTCGTTAGAGATATTTGGAGAAAGCCAGGACTCTGTTACAGCAAAGACATCGAACATATTAATACTGACAAAATCTTTTACATTGTTAAAGCAAGATAATAAAGATCTGGTGTTTAAATGATCAAATGTCAGCATGTGGAAAATTGCACCTGTTAATATATAAACAACTTAAGTTAAGCAACATTGTTCTGCAAGTGGTACAGATCAAAGTATCAACCAACAGCAGTAAAATAAAATAAAATATAAATTAGTACTATAACTTATTAAATTAATTAATTTTGTAATTGTGACCCTGTTGTCTGTCCAAACCATTGCCCCAGGTTCTTCAATCATGAGGTTCTTCTTCTTCCAGGTCAGTGCTTGCTTTCGATCTTTCCTTGTATGATCAGGTGTAGGATGTTATATGTGTATGGCTGTCTCATGATGTGCCCAAAATATGATAGTTTTCGTATTTTAATTGTTCGTATAATCTCTTCATCCTCTCTCATTCTTGCTAACACTTCTTCGTATCGTACGCGATCCATCTAACTTATGTGCAGCATACGTTTGAGGGATGTCTTTGTTAGCGTCCAAGATTCTACTCCGTAGAGAAGAACTGTCAATACATAGCAACGTACTAAACGCATTCTCAGTTGTAAATGACCTACCACACAAAACCTTTTTTAGCCGTGTGAATGCTGCTCTGGAACTTTCTATGCGCATTTGATTTCAACTGTATGATCCCAATTATTGTTGATAACACTTCCAAGATACGTGATTTTGCCAATTCTTTCTATTGGTGTTCCGTTAGTATAAACACCATGATCATCCGGTTGTTGTTTGCTAATAATCATGTACATTGTTTTCTTGGTATTGAGTTGGAGACCATATCGTTCCGCGGTTTCAGTCGAAAAGTATCTGCAATCCTTCCAGAGTATTTTCAAAAATTGCAGTGTCGTCTGCATACCTTAGATTGTTAATTGGCACTCCATTTATTTTTTACTCCTTCTTCAGTTTCATCTAGTGCTTCTTTAGGTATTCCCTCAGAATAGATGTTAAAAATTAACGGCGATAGAATGGAACCCTGTCTGACTCCTCTTTGTATAGCAATGTCATCTGTTGTTCTGGTCTTCACTCCAACACATGCCTTTTGATGCCAATATAAATTAGCTATGATTCTAGTGCCCCTACCGTCAATTCCTGTGTTTCTTAAGATGTCTACCATTTTTTTATGCTGAACCTTATCCAAAGCTTTTTCGAAATCAATAAATCCCAGAAACACATCATTACTTACATCTCTAGATCTTTGCACTAAAACTTGGATAGCAAACAAAACCTCCTGCCTTCCCAGACCCTTTTGAAATCCAAATTGTGCATTTCCAATATTTGCTTCTATTTTTCTATAAATTCTTTCATGTATCACCCGTAGGAAGACTTTTAGTATATGACTCATCAGACTAATTGTGCGGTGGTTACTGCATTCCTTCGGTTTATGTTTTTTCGGCATGGTAATAAATGTTGATCTCAACCAGTCTAATGGAATTATTCCTGTTTTGTAAATTGAATTAAATAATTTAAGAAGCGTGTTTATTCCATGGTCTTGTAATAATTTTAATAATTCCGTTGGTATTTCATCTGGTCCGACGGCTTTTTTATTCTTTGGCCTTTCAATGGCTTTTTCAACTTCTTGTTTTGTTATAGGTTGGCCTGTTAGGGCGTTTGGTACTTCATGCTCCACATTTCGTTGGTCCGCGAAGAGCTCTTCTATATACTCTTTCCATCTATATAGTCACTTTTTCTACAATATCTAAAATTATGTTTCCATTTCGGTCGGTAATTATGCAGTAGTGTTGTATCTTCGAACTCCACCTGCTTCTTTAACTTTTTTGTGTAGATGGAATGTGTTATGTCTTCTTTCATATTCTTCAATCTCTATGCATTCATTAGTATACCAATCCATCTTTGCTTTTCTTATCTGTTTTCTTAATTCCTTATTGGGTTCGTTGTATTTCTGTGTAGTTTGGTTTCTATACTGTATTCTCTCTTCCATGAGGTCTAAAATTGTATCTGCCATCCACCTTTACTTCTTCTGAGGTCTATCCCTGTTTAGATTCGACTGCCCTGATTCGTTGATGATCTTTTTGAATTTCTTCCATCTTTCTTCAATCGTTTGTCTTACAGATCCACATGTTTCTTCATTTGCAAACTTTTTTCTCTCTCTGCATATAGTATTGTATTTTTTACACATAAAGAACAGTGGCAACCACAACAATATATTGGTCCGATTAAGGATAGGATAAAAAGTCACAAATTGTCTGGTATTAATGCTTGGAATCTTAAAACAAAGTTTCTATAGAAGATCAGACCAGTCAAGCAGATTGTGCTATAACTTATAAAGAAAAGTAAGGGCTATGCGAATTCTTCGAAATTGACAACTTTGTGCTAGAAAAGTATGTAAGAAAACATTCTAATCAAGACCCCTAAGAGGAAATGTGCCAAAGGAATTGAGCCAAAGATACTTTAAAAATTTTCTTTGAACATTTTCAATCATGATGGTATAACAATCGTAATACGGATTCCACATACGGGCTCCATACTCGAGTTTAGAACGCACTAAACCTAAGTACAATTTTTTAGAGTTAAGATATTTTTAAAAACCTTGCAGTTTTACATAATTAAACCTATCAGTTTATAAGAAGAGGACGTAATCTCCATGATGTGGTAGTTGAAAGTAAATTCGGAATCGAATATTATTTCGAAATTTTTGGCAAGTTTACAACATTCTATGGTAGTAGCATTCATTGAATACGAGAAAGTGACAGGCAAGACTTTGCGAGTAAAGGTGATTGATTCACATTTATTAATATTTAATAGTAGTTTATTTATCTAGAACGAAAAGTGGCATTTTAAAGACGAGAAAGTTGTTTACGTCCGAGGCGTCAGCAGAGGACGGAATTACTTGCGAGGATCTTTAAAAACACTTTTCGTTCGTGGTGAATACAACGGTTTATTTCATACTGCAAGTTTAATGAATTTTACATAAAAAGTTGTAAATCATTTCAAATTTCATGTCAACAACTGACGTATAATTTTAAAGTACTTGAACTTTAAAATTTTACTTTAAAGTACTAGGACTTTAATGTTCCATTTTTTGTACAATAAATAAGTTTTAAAGTACTTGAACTTTAAAATTTTACTTTAAAGTACTAGGATTTTAATGTTCCATTTTTTGTACCATAAATAATCCGAAAAATGTCATTTTTGACATCAGTATGAAATAAAAATAGTTTATTTGTTCTACACCAATTAAGCAATTTTATCTAACTCGAACTGAAGGGCCACACAATCTTTATATGACTGTATGGGTGCAAAATGTTTTACATCATCTGCATATAACAGTATATTTACTTCAATATTATTAACAATATTATTGATGAACAATACAAATATTAAGGGTCCTAAGTTAGAGCCTTGAAGGACTCCTGAAGGTGCAATATATTAATGTGAAAAATATCCATTATATGCAATATAGTGCTGTCTAGATCGCAGGTAAGACCTGATCAAACTCAACTCATACTAAAGCCATAATTAAGTGATTTTTTGAAGATTATAATAATAATAATAATAATAATAATAATATTTTTATTTCCATTAGACAACTACATGTATCGGAAACGTCAACAGGTTAAACAAAAGAAACACCACAAAAGAAGTGGCAGGTAACAAAGATGTTAAACTAAGTTAAACTATGCCGGAGAAATTCTTCAACCGAATAAAAAGTAATGCCTAACAACAAGCTTTTTAGTCGCTTTTTAAAGAGATTGAATACATATGAACTATTTGCACTGAGAGCAAGAGCATGCTTAGGCAGAATCAGTACATTACCATAGCGTAAGTTATAATTACTGCTATCACTAATTTTTGTTAAATTTGACAAGTTGTTTTTAACATACATTGTAGATGAATAGAGAAGTAACAGTCAATATTCCTAAGGTACAGAACTCCTGTCGACATGACTCTCGCTGCTTCAGCTTTAAGATAATCCTGATAATACGTTTTTGAATTTTTAGGACATCCTTATTATACATACTTCTGGTTGGGTTAGTTCCCTTTTCTGCACTGTGGCCTAAAAGACCTATTGTGCACATCCCAGTGCTTCACCTAGCCTCACAGAGGTATTCCGATGTCCTCAAAAAAGCTTACTAGTGAGTTTAGTGAGGTGTTTATCAGCAGTTCGGGTTCGATCGTTGTTTCCCCAAAGTGTTTATGTCGCAGAGTTATGAGTTCCTCGCACTCGCATATCCAGTGGATTGGAGTCTCCTCCTCCTCTTCACAGAATCTTCAGTCTGTGTTTGTTGCCACTCCTATTGTGTGCATATGTTTGTTCATATAACAGTGTCATGTAGATATCCTTGCTATGTGTTTTATTTTCTCCCTTCCAATTTCCAGGAGTGCCAGCGTTGCTTTCTTGGACGGTTCCCCTATGAAGTTTCTAGAGTGCCTTGCTTTAGGGTAGTCGTGCCAGAATTTGCGATGTTTATCTCTTAACCAGCTTCTAGTTTGCTCCCTGATCATGCTATAAGCTATGTTACAGGTAGGCTCTGGTCCTATCAGCTGGATAGTACTGGCTGATTTTGCTAGTTTGTCTGCTTTTTCGTTGCCTATTATTCCTTGGTGACCTGGGACCCACAACAGGCTAAGTTTGTTGTGTTCTCGCAGTTGAACCAGTTTTTTATGGCATTCATATACCAGTTCTGAGTTGAACTGATTGGATGACAGCGCTTTTAAAGCTGCTTGGCTGTCCGTCAGGATGTGTATTCTCTTGCCTTTGTAGGATCTCTGCACCATTAATTGGGCGCAGGTTAGAATTGTTGTTACCTCGGTCTGGAATACTGTTGCATATTGTCCCAGGTTTATACTTATTGCATTTCCTGGTCCCGTGCCATAAATGCCCAGACCTGTTCCATTTTCTGTTCTTGATCCGTCTGTGTACCAGACTTCCCCCTTTAGTTTGGTTAAGATTTCTTCCTCGTTCCACTCTTCTCGCTCTGGAAGATATACTTCAAACGGTTTTTGGAACTGGTAAGATGTATTTATTTTGTCTGACTTCATCTGCAGGATGAGGTTTTCACGTAATCGGTTAAAGATTTTGGTATGGTATCCTCGATGTCCAGGATAACGATCATACCCTTGTATTTTCAGCCTATATGCCCCTAGTCTCGCTTCCGCCTCTACCCTTAGGTGTAATGGGGGAAGGTTCAGCAGGGCTTCTAACGTGGCTGTCGGGGTTGTTGACATTGCCCCCGTTATTCCAATACAGGCCATTCTTTGTATTTTGCTAAGCGAGTTCTTATTTTTAATATTGCTTGCCTTGTGCAACCATACCAAGGATGCAGAGGTTATCGTTGGTATAATGACTCTTGTGAAGAGCCAGTATACCATGTTTGGTGACAGTCCCTATTCTTTTCCAAACATTCTTCTGCAGGTCCAGAATGCTCTGCAGCCTTTGCTTGTAACATGTTTCATATGGTGTTTGAATGTCAATTTGGTGTCTAAAATCACACCCAAATATTTGACCTTCTCCACCATCTGTAGTTCTTTTCCGTATAGTATTAGTTTCCTATACTTGTTTTTCTTCCTTCTTGTGATTGACAGAAGCGAGGTCTTTTCCGGGTTGACCGATAGTTCCTTGGCTTCACACCATCTTTCCACAATGTTGAGGGCCAATTGCATTCTTTCGAATACTACGCCCTCAAACTTTCCGTGTATGTAGATGGTGATGTCGTCAGCGTAGCCCTGTGTGTATAAGCCCCTCTCCTCTAGTTCCCGTAGAAGGCCATCCACCACGAGGTTCCACAGTAGAGGTGACAATACCCCTCCTTGTGGGCACCCTCTGGTCACCGACACTTTCACGGTTGTCTTATAAAGAGAAGTGGTTATGACTCTGCTTTTAAGCATGTTTAGTATCCATCTGCTCAGGGTGTCATTTATTCCCCTGCTATTCAAGGCTAGATGAATTGAGTCGAACGAGGTGTTGTCAAAAGCACCTTCGATATCCAGAAAGGCTCCTAGGCCAAAGTCTTTGGATTGTATAGTTTTTTCCCCCTTGCTGACTAGTTCGTGTATAGCCAGTTCGCAGGATTTTCCTGATTGGTAGGCATATTGGTATCTATGTAATGAAGAAATCACCAGTACTGCGTCCCTTATATACCTGTCAATTAACTTTTCTAGCGTCTTCAGAATGAATAACGTCAACTTATTGGTCGGTAAGATTTAGCCTGGGCATAGCTTTCCTTTCCTGGCTTTGGTATAAAGACCACTCTCACTTTTCTCCAGCTTGCTGGTATGTAACCTAGGGCCAGACTTGCCCTTAGCAATGCACATAGACGGGTGGATAGTTCACCCCAGCCCTGAGTAAGTAGAGCTGGGTAGATCCAGTCTCCACCTGGAGCTTTAAATGTTTCAAAACTGTGTAATGCCCATTTAAGTTTTATTATGTTTATCACTTGATGTGCTGTCTTCCAGTTCTCTTGTGTGGCCCTGCGTAAAGGTATTTCTACACCGTGATCACTGGTATTATCTTCCTGTAATAGTATACTGCCTGGGAAGTGTGCCTGTAGTAGAACTGCCAGTGTTTCTTTCCCAGTTTCCGTGTATCCTCCTTCAGGTTTTTTAGTGTTCCCACTATCAGTGGTCTATCTTTCGCTAGCGCTTTTTGGAGTTTTGCACATTCTGGTGTCTTGTCGACTCCCTTGCAGTACTCCCTCCATGAGGATCGTTTTGCTTTCCTCACTTCGTTATTGTATTTTGTAAGGACTTCTTTATAAGGTTCCCATTTCCCTGTCCTTTTTGTTTTGTTAAATAGCCTTCTTGTCCCCCCCGCAGCTCTGAAAGTCGACCGTTCCACCATGGAACATCTCTGGTTGACTTTCTGGAAGTTGCAGTACAACTCGATTCGAAGGCATTTATCAGTAATTCAGCGATGGCATCTGCCATTGTTTCTAATTCAACAGTGTTACTGGCCCTGGAGGGGCAATCCTGTAGTGCCTGCTTAAGGTTCTCTTTATATGACCACCAGTTGCAGTTTCTGGGATTCCTGTACTCCAGGTCGGTTAGCACTGGTGTTTTGATGTCAAATCTGATGTATCTGTAGTCCGAGAGCGATGGCTCTTCAGATACATACCATTTTTCTACCATGTTTGCCATAGCTGTAGTGGCTACAGTTATATCAATGACCTCCATTATGACACTAGTTACAAATGTGGGTTCATTGCCTAGATTCATTGGCAAGAGCCTATTTTCTAAAAAGATATCAAGGAGTGACTCACCTCTGGGGTTGGTGTTATTGCTTCCCCACGCTATGTGGTGAGCGTTTGCATCACATCCTAGTAGTAGCTGCAGATTCGCCGTTCTGCAGTGTCCTACTAGCTTCCTCATCTCAGAAGTGGGTGGATCTCAGAGCTGGTCATATGGGAGGTATACGGATCCGATAATGAGTTCCCTCTCGTTCCCTTCCATAGTCATTTTGGTTTTGACTGCCACAAGATCCCTACAAGAAAGGTCTCTTAATGTGATCAGATTCAAATTTGATTTAGCAAGTATGCAGGTTCTAGGCATGACTTCATCGGAGCTGTGCAGAGTCCAGCCCTTGGTCATCCCTAGCCCCATTATTTTATTACCCTTAATCCAAGGTTCTTAAATTAATATAATGTCAATATTATTTTTGATGGTATAAGCCTGTAAGACCGCCGATGCGTTCTTACCTGTAGCAGTTTCAGCGCCATTGTAGTTTCTACTTAGGTTTTTTTGGGCTTAAGGAGAGGGAGATTCCTTAGACCCTCCCCCTTCTTTCACCTGGGGGGGTTTTGAAGTCCCTTCCGCCTGTGGTTCTTCTGTTGGTAGAGGTTCTCGTCTTCCTCCTTCTTC
Organism: Agriotes lineatus; assembly: GCA_940337035.1. Taxonomy (NCBI): domain Eukaryota; kingdom Metazoa; phylum Arthropoda; class Insecta; order Coleoptera; family Elateridae; genus Agriotes; species Agriotes lineatus. The sequence goes on along the minus strand of OW679196.1, from coordinate 87,090,494 downwards.
TTACCCAGTTTCTTAAAAGATACCCGGGAGAAGTTTAGGAAGGGCCTATAGTCAACGTCCTGTAGCTGAGTCCAGGACTGTTCTGACATGGCGATGACTACCTGCTGTCCCATGTCCGGCTTGGAGTCCGTCACCTGCCAGGTTTTTGTGGAAAGACCTTTATTCTGTTTCTGCAGCCTGTGCAGAATGGTTTTGGTAGTACTAGTAGCAGTACTAGTCCTGAAATCCAAGCTAGGGTGTATACTGGTTTGGGAACGTCCTTGGCCTCCCTGAGTACTAGTTTCGCTCCCTCCCATGGTATACAGCCTTTTATTGTAGTTTCCAGCCACGTTCTCGTTTCGAGGTCCGCGCAGGTCACGTTAAGTCTTCCTCTGCCGTGGCGCACCTCAAGAAATCTCGGGTGGGGTACATTCCCCCCATCTTCAATTTCATCAATTTTTTTCAAGCAGGTAGGTTCTAATCAACCCTGCCTGCTCGACATTTAAGGTCTCATCTGGGTAACCGTCTGGCGGAATTACCATTTTTTCCCCAGTGATGGCCTCTTTGTAACTACGAGCAGGTTCTTCCACCCTGCTCCTTTTTTTCTGCTGCTTTGGGGTACTTCCTTCGGATCGGTTCCTTTTTGACCCTCTCCCGTCGTTGTCCCCTTTTCTTGCGCCAGCCCTGGTCCCTGAAGGCCCTGGTTGCGGCTGACTGCTTGGGAGTGTCCCGGTGCCTTTGCTCCCGGTTCCTGCCTCTTGCAGTCGTTGGCGCTTCAGTTTTCGCTTTGCAGCGCCCGATAGTTTTCTGTATTCGGCTGGATCCATCCAAGATCCTCCAGCCGATCCCTGGGGTTGCCCCCTAGGGGAAGAGTTGTTTTTTTTAGTTTTCTTTTTCTTTTGTTTTTATATTTAAATTTAAGTCCTCCATGTTGTTCCCACGAGTGATCGGGAAAAAAGATCAACCCTCGCCGGAGCCCGAACGACGAGGTAAGTCGACTTAGTACGACGGAGTTGCGCCAGGTGCTCCGAAGGAATCGTTCGTGAAACTGCCTCCCCAGTTCCATGCAGCCCTCGTCACGATATCTTCCAACTTGGCTTGAGGGATGTTTGTCGACTTCCCAGTCTAGATCCGCTGAGATCACATATCACCAATCATTGAAGGTGATACCCAACGGTCTTGGGATTTCAGAGGCTGGAGTGCTATGCCTTTGTCCTCCCCTGTAGTTGACCTTCCGCCGCGGGGCAGGTTAGTGCCAACTCCTGGCTACCAGTCAGCCACTCGACCCCTAGGACATCCTTTATGTTTCTGGAATTTCCCCAGCAGACGATACCGTACGAAATTATACTAGAAACATACGCATTATAATAAGATAACAATACTATCCTATCTACGCAATTCCTAAGTTTCCAAAAAACAAAACACTGCGTCGATAAAGCCTTTACAACTTTATTTATATGACTATTCAACACTATAACATATAAGCCAATCACATTGCAGACATTTGCTTTTTTCAACCAATAACAGCAGTATATCACTGAATATTGGGCACCATGCAAAATATTCACAAAACAATGTACCTACTCAAAAAATAAACAGCCTTGTTGTGAAGTATCGCTTAGCAACGGTGTTCTGCCCTTAGTGATATCGCTAGGTTACGTAACACTAAACCCCAACAAACAGTGTGGCTTGTTTTAAAAATTTTAAAATGCTGTGTTTTGGAAATAATCCGCTGAATTTAATTGAGAATGAATAATTATATTAATTGTTGGATTATTTTTCAATAAAGCTAATCGTTATGTATTAATATTGTTAAATAGTCGTCCCAAATACCACTCGAAGTGGATATATATTTTTTAAATATTTTGCCATTTTCGTAGAAATTATTGCAAATTTCACTCAACAAAATCACATTTAAATGTCACTCGCCTTCGGCTCGTGACATTTTTTATGTGATTTTGTATCGTGAAATTTAAACGCAATAATTTACATGGAAACGACAAAATATTTGTCAAAAATATATCCACTGCTTGTGGTATTACCCTTGACTATTCCATGTCATGTTATAGTCTAATTGCAGCCCCAAGAAGCGTATAGTTTTGTTATTTTTTAAGCTTTTGCCATTCAGTTTTATTAGCTGACTATATGACAATTCTCTTGTTGAGAAACAAATCACTTCAGTTTTCTCAAAATTTAGAATAAGGCCAGTTCGGTCGCAGTAACGCACCATCTAACCTGAAAAATCAGCTGGCATTTCTAAATTAGTTCATTTGACCCGTGAAATAAAACCAAGTTAGCTCGTATCAAATCGGAAATCGCGAGTCGCTATAGTGTCAGTATAGTGGATTAGCTAATGTCCTAAATGTAAGAGATGATGATTGGCTCTGAAGTCAACGAATTATATTCTCTTTAGAATCAGTTTTTCCAGTAACTTTGAGATTAACGGAACCAAACTAATGAAACGGTAGGATTTTAGCTCGTGAGGAGGTTTCTAGCTTTAGGAATTAAGATAATTTGGAAAAAATTGAGTTGGAACGACCAGTATATAATATGTAGTATTCTGTCGAACAAAATTTTTTGATATTTAGTCCCTTAGTCTCTTTCCTAGGTAGATGTTTTGAAGCGGGTGCTGGGATGAGATCAAATCCAGATGCTTTAAAATTATTTAACAGCCTATTTTCGCTCTCTGTCTCATTCAATGTAAAGTTGTGAATTGAAGGCGATAATTGCAATGGCAAGTTTAGTGTTTATAGATGAAGTTTGGTTTGACGTTAACATTATGAATTTGCTGCCACCTAGCATTTTCCCTCTTTTTTTCTTTGACGAGTTTCATTATTTCCTTGAAGACAATGATGGTCAATACGTTACACTGCCAGTCGACAGAAAACTGGTTATTGTCAATTATGAGATTGTACAATTCTCTACATTTTTTTATTGTTAACCGTTTCGCAGTGAGTGTTTTTAGAATTATAATTTTCACCTACTATGAACCTAGGTCCCAAGTAGTCTGTAAGGGCTATAACGTTTGTTTGATAATACTATATTTGGTAGACAATAGATTGGTGATGACTAGTGGTGCTAAGGTTTCTGAACTTTAGTCGCCGTAGCTTGTAAAAATCTGTTTTAACCGATGATAATTCGTGATTTTGTATATAATCTCGAATTATTACAGGTGAACTACCATGAGCTATACCATCAGGGTATTCTGTATGATAAATGAAGTAATACGGTATTTTTAGGTAAAATTTTTCAGTGCAGTGTGTTTCTGAAATCAGTAATACGTCTATGTTGCTTAGGTTAAGAAATTTTCAACGTGTTCAAAATAATACTATTTTGCTGTAGGCCTTAATTAAACCTACTTTTAAATTAATCGAAAACTTCAATGAGACTTAAGTCATTAGTGGAAGGAGGTTGATTTTTAATGCTTGAGAATAGGTTGGATGTGTGTATATTGGTTGGTTGGGAAAAGGTTGGTTATTTTGACGTGATAATAAAGGCGGAAAATTTTGGTTGATTAGGGTTGGAGGTGTTTGACGTGGTGGTTATCTATTGAGTTGATATTTTCTTTGTAATTCTTGGTAAATCGAACAACCTTTATAATTGGCTGGGCGTGGTACACCGCACAGTATACTCGTATACGTGTGGCCTGAGTGTCTCTAGTTTTCTTGCAGGTTTTAGTATTTTGTTTTCCAGCGCATTTGACACACGCAAAAGGTCAGTTGCAAAATGGTGTGGTGTGGTTATAATTTTAACACATAGTGCACTGTACGATGTCTCAGTTCGTTCTTGGTAGTTCAACAGAACTTGTTTATTTGGCAAAATGTGGTTGTCCTAAACGTCCTTATTATTTGTGACTAGTTCCAAATCCATGAAAAGGCGTGGTAACGGATCCTTAGTCTGTCTGAGAAGTACGTTAATTATATTTCGTACGGTATGTCTTAATTCTTTAATAAATTTTTTGATATCTTAGTTTGGTGTAGTATAGTGTAAGTGCTTTAAAACTACTCTATATGGACGATTTTGCTTCATTTGATAAGTATGATAGACAGCATTCTTATTCAGCATATGCTTAATTAATTTTCTATATACATCTGGATTTCGTGTTTTTATTTTGACTACATGATTTGCTAGTAATTTGGTAGTATATTGCTCTTCTTCCGCAATGTCTAATAGATCTTCTGTAATTTCTTTATAGTCTATTACAAAACGGACAAAATTGGTGGTGGTTTCGGTATCAGTGTTGTCTGCGGTTCTTTGTTGGTGTTTGAATTTTTATTGTCCTTTTCTGTCAACACTGGGTATCTATTTCGGTGAACTATTCCTGACTGGTCACTTGATGGTTGTTTCTTAGGATTTATTAGTTTTTTTTTTCATTTATTGGTTGTTACTCTTTGCCAGCTGGTAGAAGGGTTAGTGATATCAATGTCTGAGACATAGTCTTTATAGTGTTCATTCGAACTACTTGTATTTTGTGTTCTTTAGAATGTAGCATTTTGGTTAGTTGTGCTGCGCACGCAGCACAGGGTGGTGAGGCGTCCCTTATATTAAATTAATCACTTACAGGGTAAATATGCATTCGCTATTGATATCAGCGCAATGCACGTGGCGTGCAAGATAATATTTTGGGTTCCACGTTCCCTGCTTAATATCTGCCACACAACATAACTTCGGAACTCTTTCAACGCTCGAACTTATCTCATTTTGTGATGTTTTTGTTATCGCTACATAAGAATGTTCAGGTCAAATATATACTCTCTTTGTATTACAACTTTTATTAGAATGTAGTATGCACACATTCTATAACTTTACTTTTACTAAAAAAAATAAGTCATAGTGCACACCACAGTATGGGCCACTGCACGTAGAAATATATGTATATTTGAATATATGTATTTATATTGGTCGCATTATCTACAGGGTGTATACGAATTCGACCGACAAACTTCGAGGGTGTATTTACTGCCTAAAGATGTACCTAAATTGTTCGTATACTTATAACCTATCTCCTTTCATTTCAAAGTTAGAACCTCTTTTGTGACTTTTCTTTTAATCTAGCATTGAAATCACTGAATGAAATTTTACTCAAATATCGAACGATAGTAGGCTTTATAAAAAATCGGTCACTACACTTACAAAGTACACTTTAATGAGACATCTGACACAATTTAAAAGTTTTATTAAAATATTAACTTAGTTATAACTGTTATAAGTAAAATTAATTTAAAAAACATAGAAACAAGAAAAGATAAGTTTAATTAAAGGTAATAAATATGAAAAAAAGAACGCAATCGAGAAGAGTTATAAAAGTTGCTCAAAATTCCTTCCTTGAACTTCCATACACAGTTGGCATCGTCGAAGAAAAGACTGACGAGTGCGTTCAAATATTCCTGAAGTTCTTCTGATGGTATTACAGGCATCAACGATTCTTTGACGAAGTTCTGCTTCTGTTTGTATTGGTGTCTCATATATCAAAGTTTTTAAGTGGCCCCAAAGAAAGAAATCTAAGGGGTTTAGGTCGGGTGAACGAGCTGGCCATGCTAATGGCCCTCTGTTGCCAATCCATTTGTGCGGAAACACCTCATCTAAATAGTTTCTTGTCGCAATGCTAAAATGAGCTGGGGCGCCATCATGCATTAACCACATCTGCCTACGAATTTCAAGTGTAACGTCTTCTCACAATTCTGGTAATACATTTTGCAAAAATTTGACATAAATCTGTCCTGTCAACCGCGGAGGAAGGACGTAGGGGCCAATTAGGTAATTGTCTAGTATACCACACCATATTTTCACACTGAACCGATGTTGAGTATTGCGGATTGCCATATTATGAGGGTTTTCCTCAGCCCAAGTATGTAAATTGTGAAGATTTGTAATGCCATCTCTTGAAAAGTTCGCTTCATCTGTAAAAAGTATTTTGCACGTGAAAGTTGGATCTTCAATATTTCGATTTAGTAGATCTTTACAAAACCCTAGTCGTCTCGGGAAATCTGCTGGAAGTAAGGCTTGTACCTTTTGAGATCGATATGGATGAAGAAGTTGCTCCTGCAAAACGTTCCAAATGGTCATATGACTCACACCGACTTGGTTTGCTAAATTTCTGGTACTTAGGTTTGGCTCCTGTTCAATTCTATTTAGAATATCTTCTTCAAAATCAACAGTTCGGACGTCTCTTTATCGTCCAGCATTTGGTCTTGAACACCGAAGTGAGGCGGTTTCACGTAATCGCCTATCAGTTGAAGCGAACGTTGTATGATGAGGCTGTCGCCTCAGGGGAAACTTCTCTGTATAAATTCGCAATGGTTCTCTACTGTTCCCTTCCGCAGCTCCATATGCCCAACGCATGTCCACCATTTCATTAATTGAATAGGCCATGTCGAATTTATAAATTTCAAATTGATTTTTTTAATATTCGCTTAAATTGTCCCATGTTACTACGATGTGTAGCATGTAAAAGATCCCTTGCTAGGGTTGGAACTCCTTAGTCTCGGCAAAATTCAAAGTAGGACTTTGACCATATGACCAAAGCAGTCGGTGTCTAAGGTACCTGGTACTCTGCATGCCTAGACCTTGTCCATTAACAAACAAACAAACAAACAATTAATTAATGACATTAGGTACATATGAAACATGACATTTATAATTAATCAAACTACCAGTGGAAATAAAATATTCAAGTTTGGAGATTTGAATGCGTGTAATGTATAGGAACACTAATTTTGAATGGTTTTTGGAAGTCCAGAATTCTTTAAAGATGATAGCTAGGCCATAGCTGATAATAAATTTTATTGTTAATATTGAAGATAATGGATTTACTATAATTTTTATATTATATAATAAAACTAATCCTAAAAAATTCACACATTTTGTTGGAAGTGTTTTGACCTGTGCAGAGTTTATTTTGCAGATAAGAATCAAGGTTGTCTAATCTTTTAGGCTGTATTTAGTGAGAGGAATATACACTCAAAGTTTGTCGGTCGAATTCGTATACACCCTGTATATGTATGTATATGTTTAAAGAAGCTTGCCTTAACTGATTCGTCACCACCCAGCCGAAACCCCCAGATCCAGAAACATGAAATTCAGGGCGCACATTTCTTTCATGACGTAGCACCCTCTAAGAAGAGATTTTTCAAAATTCGACCGCTAAAAAGGTGAAAATGAGTAAAATATGTTTTCCTGAATTCCTCAATATGTCTTCCATCCGGTGAAATATCGATTTAGTTTTGCTTACAGAGGCTACTCATATAAATCCCCAAACATAATTAAAGATTTTATCCTAATTATTAACCCCTAAAGGAGGAAATCTGGATTCGGGGGTGAATTATAGTACCCTTCGTATCGCCTGTGGTTGTTATAAGTTACAACATTTTTTATCGCGTATACATGTTTTATTATAGTATATTGTACAACTAGTTATGAAAGTCATACTTTTTTTCACGAATTTGCGTGAGTAAAGAAAGTTGCTGTCATACGTGTTGTACACGTTATTTTTTGCATTGTGATCTCTTGTAACTCGAAATTAGTTGAAAAGGACTTTGAAATTTACAACTGTCAGATTGACAATTCACAATTTCAATAGTTAAAAAAGTATACCTTTCTTTACGATTGTTCATTAAAAAAGACGACTTTCGGGATCACTATGCAAAAAAACATTTACAACGTGCTTTAAGGTTTTTTACATTTTACTTTTAAATGGGTAAAAGTGAAAACGAAAAGAGGGTCTCAAAAATGACAAAAGTTAGAAACGTGAAAATTTGCAGGATTCGCCTACTTAATACGTAGACACCCACTAAGATGAAGAATTCCACTATTAGTGCCAGTAATTTATTTAAGTTGGAAAACATTCAAAATATTATAATCTTTCTAATAATAGTATATTATACATCAAGGTAGCGAAGAGCAGTATTATAACCTGAGCGCATATTAGATACTGAGCGCGCAGACGATTCGCTACCGTGATGTATATACTATTTTTTGCACCACCAAACGGCCTAATACCTAATTCCCAACAAATTTCGAAAATATTTTAACTGTCAACCTGACAATACAGTTCTTTAAAACGTCAAAATTAAAATAGTCATATTTGGTAACTTAGCAATTTATTAGTTACCACGGTGAAAATTGTTTATTTTACTTTCTCTCCCTTGGTGGAGAAAATCAACTTCACGACCTAAAAATAGGCCAATAACGGTGCGTTCTGAGACTAGTAGTGCAAAATATATCTTTTGCACTAGAAGTCTTTAACATTTTTTATGTTAAACGTAGTCAATGTTTAGTAGTTAAGAAAGCTAAAAACGGCTTTATGACACTGATTTTGTCGTAAAAAATCCTATACACTTTAATATGGAAGCACTTGGCAGTTTAATTCGTTAATTATGCTAACAATTGTTAGATTGTTGGGTTGCCATTGTTATGGTTCGTTAAACTAACCTTAATTCAGATTCAATTTGGTTACTGGTTACGTAAATTTTAAAAAGCTTCGTTATTTCCTTCGACAAAATTATTTGTAAACAAATATACTTTCAAAGTGCCCAAATTTTAAAATGGTTGGTACTTTTTCAGTTGGAAAAGAAATATTTACACAGATCATTTATATTTTGACTTTTAATTTCTTGGGTTTACATTTCAACATTTTTACAGCGCTATGTTACTGATTAATTTATCTTTGCACATCTCGTCAAACAGTACTATTCCACGTAACTGAATTACGTGAACTGGATTAAATTCGAATTAGATTGCGTTCTACGCTTAACTAGTTTCCTAGTCACTTTCTCTGTTGATTCTTTGTGAAGTGTAAAACCATTGAATATGTTAGTTTTGCTATTTGATAACGTTTAAAGATAACACCTATATCTTGTGTTAACATAATTAATAAAACAAACCTTTAGTAAAAAGAAAAATGCACCTATATTGAAAAAAAACTTTTTGGGTTATTTTTGCTTTATTTTCTTAAAATATGAGGCTGAATGACTAATTTCGTTTTATAGTTTTAAATTTGAAATTTTAATTATGGAATTCCACTATACACGTCTTAATTTTCCAAGTAAAGTGTGATCAAAAATTATTTTTATCCAGTATGGCTATAGAGTAGTTTCTAATTTATGAATGCAACTACGTTTATACTTAAATGTTAAATTTCACATTTCTTTTACAACCAGTTGCTGAACCCTGAATACATGTTTGTAATTATATTTGGCTTCTACTGGATGTAGAGAATTCTCAAAAAAGACCACGCCGTGACCACATAATATAGGCAACCCATTTATGACTGTTGTTTCGTTAAGAAAAGACGACTTTCACGATCACTATGCAAAATAGTAATTTGTACTAAAAGGACTTTCAAAAGGTGTTGTACACGTAGTGTTTTTGCATAGCGATCTCTTGGTCGAAATTTAGTCGAAAAAGTCTTTTAAATTGACAACTGTCAAATTGATATTTCAATAAAATAGTTAAAAATAGTGTACTTTTTTCACGATTTTTGCGTTAAAAAAGGGGAACTTTCAATACGATTTTTCGTTAAAAAAAGACTGCTTTCACGATCACTATGCAAAATAGTAATTTGCACTAGTTTTGAAAGTCATAGTTTTTTTCATAAATTTGCAGTTTGATAACGAGGGCGAGGCTCGAGTTAATCAAGCAAATGAATGAAAAAAGGACTTTTAAAACGTGTTGTACACGTAGTTTTTTTGCATAGCGATCCCTTGGTCGAAATTTAGTCGAAAAAGGCTTTTAAATTGACAACTGTCAAATTGACATTTCAATAAAATAGTTAAAAAAGGGTACTCTTTTCACGATTTTTGCGTTAAAAAAACTGGAACTTTCAATACGATTTTTCGTTAAAAAAAGACTGCTTTCATGATCACTATGCAAAACAGTAATTTGTACTAGTTTTGAAAGTCATACTTTTTTTCCTACTTTTGCAGTTTGATAACGAGGGCGAGGCTCGAGTTAATCAAGCAAATGAATGAAAAAGGACTTTCAAAAGGTGTTGTACACGTAGTTTTTTTGCATAGCGATCCCTTGGTCGAAATTTAGTCGAAAAAGGCTTTTAAATTGACAACTGTCAAATTGACATTTCAATAAAATAGTTAAAAAAGGGTACTCTTTTCACGATTTTTGCGTTAAAAAAACTGGAACTTTCAATACGATTTTTCGTTAAAAAAAGACTGCTTTCATGATCACTATGCAAAACAGTAATTTGTACTAGTTTTGAAAGTCATACTTTTTTTCCTACTTTTGCTGTTTGATAACGAGGGCGAGGCTCGAGTTAATCAAGCAAATGAATGAAAAAAGGACTTTCAAAAGGTGTTGTACACGTAGTTTTTTTGCATAGCGATCCCTTGGTCGAAATTTAGTCGAAAAAGGCTTTTAAATTGACAACTGTCAAATTGACATTTCAATAAAATAGTTAAAAAAGAGTACTCTTTTCACGTTTTTTGCGTTAAAAAAAACTGGAACTTTCAATACGATTTTTCGTTAAAAAAAAGACTGCTTTCACGATCACTATGCAAAATAGTAATTTGTACTAGTTTTGAAAGTCATACTTTTCTTCATAAATTTACAGTTTGATAACGAGGGCAAAGCCCTAGTTAATCAAGCAAATGAATAAAAAAAGGACTTTCAAAAGGTGTTGTACACGTAGTTTTTTTGCATAGCGATCCCTTGGTCGAAATTTAGTCGAAAAAGGCTTTTAAATTGACAACTGTCAAATTGACATTTCAATAAAATAGTTAAAAAAGGGTACTCTTTTCACGATTTTTGCGTTAAAAAAAACTGGAACTTTCAATACGATTTTTCGTTAAAAAAAGACTGCTTTCATGATCACTATGCAAAACAGTAATTTGTACTAGTTTTGAAAGTCATACTTTTTTTCCTACTTTTGCAGTTTGATAACGAGGGTGAGGCTCGAGTTAATCAAGCAAATGAATGAAAAAAGGACTTTCAAAAGGTGTTGTACACGTAGTTTTTTTGCATAGCGATCCCTTGGTCGAAATTTAGTCGAAAAAGGCTTTTAAATTGACAACTGTCAAATTGACATTTCAATAAAATAGTTAAAAAAGGGTACTCTTTTCACGATTTTTGCGTTAAAAAAACTGGAACTTTCAATACGATTTTTCGTTAAAAAAAGACTGCTTTCATGATCACTATGCAAAACAGTAATTTGTACTAGTTTTGAAAGTCATACTTTTTTTCCTACTTTTGCAGTTTGATAATGAGGGCGAGGCTCGAGTTAATCAAGCAAATGAATGAAAAAAGGACTTTCAAAAGGTGTTGTACACGTAGTTTTTTTGCATAGCGATCCCTTGGTCGAAATTTAGTCGAAAAAGGCTTTTAAATTGACAACTGTCAAATTGACATTTCAATAAAATAGTTAAAAAAGGGTACTCTTTTCACGATTTTTGTGTTAAAAAAAACTGGAACTTTCAATACGATTTTTCGTTAAAAAAAGATTACTTTCACCATCACTAAGCAAAATAGTAATTTGTAGTTTTGAAAGTCATACTTTGTTTCATGAATTTGCAATTTGAGATCGAGGGCGAAGCCCGAGTTAATCAAGCAAATGAATGAAAAAAGGACTTTCAAAACGTGTTGTAGGCGTAGTTTTTTGCATGGTGCTCTCATGGTCGAAATTTAGTCGAAAAAGGATTTTAAATTGACAACTGTCAAATTGACATTGCAATAAAATAGTTAAAAAAAGTGTACCTTTTTCACGATTTTTGCGTTTAAAAAGTGGAACTTTCAATACGATTTTTTGTTAAAGAAAACGACTTTCATGATCACTATGCAAAAGAAATTATTTGCACCACGAACTCAACGGTTGAAACTGTCAAATCCGTAATTGCACGCAACATTATAGCCTTTATATTAACTAAATCTCCAAATAGCACTGGTTGAGTGGTCTTTAATCATTTATAATGTTTCTGTACTTACGTTAACGTACAAATTTGGTTTATTCAACTATTAGTAAACACGGTTAATGTTAAATGACTGGTTTCTTTATTATATATGTCATTTCAAGCTTTTTACCATTAATAACATGCACTGATGCCATATTCTTTAAAATGCAGAAAAGAAGAAAATATTGCACTATAGCATATAACTGGCAGAGTGTCTGTTAGAAAATATAGAAAACAAATTCTAAACTTTTACAAAAATTTAAATTTAAGATACCCTTAGTTAAAGATCAGTAAGTAAAGATGTACAAAAACATAACGTTTTGATCAGCTAGCATCAGAATCACAAAAATTCAATGCAAATAAGTGATAATTTAAAATAAATCAAAGTTTATCAACAGTAATTACATAAGTGGTGATAATTTTAACTAGATTCACGAATAAGTCCACGAATGGAATTTCTTAATAGCAATAAAGATGAGTGCTAATCCAGTTAAAATTATAAAAAAAAAATATTACCACGAATGTAATTCGGCGTGATTATTTTTTAAACAGTTCAAGTTGTAGATAGGGTTTGATGAAGCTTCCAGATGAGTGTCCTGTTATTTTTAACAACTGCTGCTCACCTACTCCACTTTTAGCTAGTTGTGTTACAGCAGAAGAACGATTTGAATGGTTTGTGAAAAAATAGTCTCTGTAATTTGCTACTAGCAAAATAGTCAGTGTAATTTTGATGCTACTAGCAAATAGTCAGTGTAATTAGCTACTAATAAATAGTCAGTGTAATTTGGATGCTATTGGTCGATTTGAATTTTTTTCTCATTACTTTTGGCTGATAGGACTGTTTAAAAAATAATCAGTAATATTTCATATTTTGTTTTAGCTTCCATTGATTTGTCTGCATAGAATTAGTTTTTTGTTAAATAATTTTTTTATTGTAAAAAAGTTTCTTTGTAACACGATAGGATTAATGAGCAAACAAGTATCATTCGTATGGATCCCTAGTCACGTTGGTATAACTGAGAATGAAAAGGCTGATACAGCTGCGAAGTTGAAAAACATAAGAGCAAAGTTTTAAGAAGTGTGGGACAATCACCATACCTATCTAAGAAAGTTTTTTCCGGAAGTGGGTAAATTTCATTATCCCACTAGTATCTCCAGAAGAGAACAAATTACGTATCTTGACGAGAATACGAACCGGACATACTAACATGCAAGTATTTACTGTGTAGTGAAAATCAACCGTCACGCACTACCTGTAATGTGCTATTAACAGTACACCACATTTTAATAGAATGCGTTAGAAACAGGGCAGCTAGTACCTTTCGAGAAGAAATATCCTTAAAAGAATTGCGATAAAGCACAGTTTTGGAATTTATAAAACAAGCTGGACTGGACAATTCGTTTATTTATTGCCTGTATTTTTTATTTTCCTTCTTTCTGATTGTATTCAGTTATGAATTAGCTATATTTAAGTAATTAAATGTTTTATTATTTTTTGTATGACTATTATTATTATTTATTAATGCATAGTTTATTAAGCAAAGTTGTTTTGTTCGATATCCTCTACTTAAATTTAATGACCATACTTATGATTCAACTTGTATAGGTTATGACGTTTCAAATCCTGTCCTCCTTTGTTTTTTCTTCTATTTTTCGCCAGATTCTTATTTTTGAGCTTGGCATTCTCTTCTGTAATCGTCCACAATTCGCTGCCGTAGCGCAGGCTAGAGTTGGGCATATCACTTTTTTAATCACCTATTCTTGCGTTTCATTTTGAATTTCCTTTTTTCCCGAAAAGGCGTTTTTATAGCATTGAAGATTCTTCCTACAACCGTTATTCGCTCATTTAGTTTATCTGTATCTTCTCATTGCTGGTCATACATGTTCTTCTGTATTTGAATTTGCTCACTTGCTCTATCTCCTTTCCTTCTATTACGATATTGCGCCTCCTTTCTTTTGCTGCTATTATCGTTGTCTTTGTTTCTTATGTAAAAATTTTTTTTGCAGTTCTATACTGTATATCCTTGCTCGGCTAAGTTTTATTTGACTATACTTTCTAATTGTCTCAGTCACTATTCTTCTGATTATTCGGCTCCTGACTAGCAAAATCAGTATTTTTTTTCTATTCCTATTAATCTCTGTCCATTCCTATTCTATTCCGTTACGCCTAAATAATATATATGTTGCTTTCCCATTTCCTCTACTATCTCCGTTTCTTTTCCTCTTATGTTTCTCACGTTGCACAGACCTATGTTTATGATTTTTTAATTATTTTGGTTTTGGTTTCCTATGTTTTATTATTTTCTTTATTATTTTGCTTTGCTGTTTTTGTTGCTTCATAAATTAACTTATTCCTATTTTCTTTATTATCATCCATGGTCTTTGCCAGTTTTTGTTTTTCTGGCTAGTTTTAATATTTCACTTTTGTGTGCCTAACTTCTCCTTTCTTGTAGTTCCAAATGTATTCTTTTAATATTATGCAACTTTTATTTCACTTTCTTTTTTACATCCCTCGCCAAATGCGAAGGAAGTATTGTAATCTTAAACACCTTCCAACATTTTTTCAGATCTCCAGATTTCAAGTTTCCTAGATGACGAAAAACAGGGTTTTTTAATTCCGACCGTCTGCCAGTCTGTCTGTCCGGCTGTTGGCGGTATAGCTCCAAAGTTACTTGTGGTGAAAGACGATGTTTTCATAGGGATTAGGTGTACCTGTATATCTTTTATCGATTTTTCGGTTTAATGCCAGGAAAGCATATAATTCGCCTGCCAAATATTGTCTTTCTCTAACAAATAGCTTTTGAGTTATACCGGCAACAGGCAGACAGACAGACGGACAGACGGTCGGAATTGAGAAAACCTGTTTTTCGTCATCTAGAAACCCTGAAACGTGAAGATCCGAAGAAATTTTAGAAGGTAATTTTTTCGCGATTATAATACTTCCTTCGTCTTTTAGAAGAGAAAAGTAAAAACAAAAAAAACCAAAATATTTGTTTTCTGAACATAACTCAAAAGCTAAGGCGGGCAGTCCAATTTCTTTTTTGGCTATTATTCAGCATTAGACTCTAAAACTTTGTCCCAATTTAACTGGACTCGTAAATGTTACCATTTTATATATCCCAGTGGTAAGCATCGAAATTGAATAACTGTATATACTGCAATGGTCTTAGGTCCAAGGCTCTACTCTGCTTGCAGTGTACAGTTTAAGAAAACAAGTCAATACGCACATAGTTGGGGTGATTTATATAGCCGCAATGCTAAGCTTAAATGTCGATCAGTAAATGCATTGAAAAAGAGATGCTTGTATTAAAATAAATGATTTGAGTAAGGAACGCAAAAGGCAAAGCTCGTTTGTCACAGGTTTGTAGTTGAATTTCAAAATTAATTAAATATTAGGTTTGTGCAGAATCAAAGCCGAACCGATAGAAAGAATAGTCACAGAATGGTTTGCTATGTGCATGTCATTGAGCGTAGCTTTCAAAATAACTAAGCAAGGAAATTTGTGAGCAGTCTTAAAAAGGTATAATAAGCCAGAATAAACTAATTATACGTTGCAAAGAGCAATCAGAAGGCAGGCATACTGAACAGGGAATAGCAATGGTGAAAAGTAAACAAGACATGGAAAAGCGAGTAAAAAGCAAACAGAGACAGGAAAGAGGAATTGTGCAGGAAGTAAACTCTAAAAAATTAATCAGGGCAATTACACAAGTGAAAATAGTAGAGCAATTAATAAAACGTGTGGTGGCGCAAAGATACATTTTAACAATTAAAAATGTAGCAATATTTTAGATATAAGAAATTTGTAAAAATTATAATTTATAAGCAAATTTATTTCAAAATGAACTTGATTTGGACATGGTTAATTTCAGTTTGTATAGTATTAGATTAGCGTTTGTTTATAACAGACTTCAGCAGATAACAATTGAATAAATTATAAGATTGGCATGTAGATTTGTGCTCCATATTTAATTGAAATTTTTACCTAATAAATAATAATTTTTACCTACAAAAATTATATCATTGTGTTCACCAAGTGGTCCACTTCATGTGTGAATGTTTGTGGCTTTTTCCGCAACAAAAAGTGAATTTTCACCAAGAGCGTTTCCGAGGATATACGTCAGCCGATCATATCGGAATTTTGAGAAATCTATTCCGGCCAAACCAAGATTTCTGAGCCAGAAATTTTCACTGCGACGCATCAGGCAGGGCTGCAGGAAACCGACCAACAGCCTCATCACCGGGAAAAACTGTCTCAGAGGCAGGTACCAGCAGGGGCCCCTTCCGAACATTGCAACGCAGACCTTCAAACTTAAGGTATTGTGTTAACCTAGAAGTAACTGTATTCGCCGCCGGAAATTTGGGTGTACGCGAAACAATACCGTGCTGAGCCAGATTCAGGCGTATCCAGGCCTCCAGCGAGGGTGCATTTCAAATTATTAACCAGAGTTCAGTTTTGAGGTTAGGCGAAGAGAAAAACAAATGCTTTGTAATAGCGTTGGTTAACAATCAATGAACGGCCTTGACGTAACGAAACAAACACCTGTTGAAACAAAAGCTAGTAATTACTGCCAAAGTGCAAGAATTTGAATAAATACCTGTATGGAATGTTCATAATTTCATTTATTGTCACGTCATAACGCGGACGGCACGATTTAAACTGATTTGTGCGATTTTTGACAGCCTTTTGCCGAAGCATTTGAACTAATTCCGGTGTGCAGTGGCGCACCAGATAAATTGTAAATTACTAACTTAATAGGAACTCACCTGGTATTAATGAGTTTTTCTTGTTCTACCGAGCTAGCGGTTTATGATAATCGATTGCAGATAAATAGAATACAAAAGGGGCATACTACCATTTATTTTGCATCAAAATAAATAAATAAATTAGATTTTAATCAGTCTAAAAATTCATTTTATGAAAAATTGCAAATAGTGGCTAATATTAGAGCAATTATATGAATATTACAAACATTATACAGCTCAGATACCATAGCAAAATAATTGGCTCCGCAAGGTCGAGGCAGCGGTGAATTAATAAATTAAACTGTCCCTTACTAAATAATAAACAAATTAGGTAGGAGCCATTGAAAATTTAATTTGGCGCATAACGCGGAGCAAAAGCAAATTAATAATAAACAATTAAGAGCCATCCATCACAATACATGCTGAGAACCTTAAAGAATAATATTTTGTTTATTTGCGCTTTAACTCGAAAACTATTAGTTAAATAAAATCAGTATTTTGCAAATAACTCAGGTTTATATCCTTGACAAAAATAGGCATATTTTGGACCCAATATATACAGGGTGGACACAATCAAATGATTTTTTTCTTTTGATATTTCCAAAATTTCTAGTTTCAAGACTTTCACTTGTAAGGGAAGTTCCGAGTAAAACATTTAAGTGATTTTTCAACTCTTGTTTTATAATGTTTGTATAATTCTCTCCTTACAAGGTCATATTATTATCCATATATATTTTTATACCTTTTACCTTACTCATTATCTGTGGTTTCTGAAACCAGTTTTCCATTTCTAAAACGTTTCTTGATATCCCAGTCTAATTTCTTAATGCGATGAATCTGCTGAAAATGTACTTGAAAACTATGTTACACTTTTTCTTTAATTTCCAGCTTATCTTCAAGTTTTTCTACTTTATTTATTAACTGATTTTTCTTAATTGTCCATTTTTGTTCTCTGTTTTGTATATCCTCCTCTAACTTCTTATTTTCCTCTATATTCTACTGTATCTCTTCCATTAATTTGCCAATTATATTCTGAATTTTCGTTAGATCTCCCATTGTTTTACATCTTAATAATACTAAATAACTTTTATCGGTTGCAGGATATTAATCCCTTGTTTACATATACAAAAGTAGGCTGGTAACTACATCATAACCGATCTGTACGGTAATAGTTCATTACCGTACATGGCAACCATAACCATACAGCAACCGATAAACTATTGAACAAATCACGGATGTTATGAATCATAACAGCCTCAGATGTTTTAAAATCCTCGCTCTGCGAGCTCGGATTTGAATACAACATCTGCGGCAGTTATGATACTCATAACATTCCTAGATATGTTAATAGCTATTACAAATTATCCGACCTTAGGTGTAAAATTCCAGTGTCCAGCTAAAACATATCACTTTCGTACATAACCTACATTATCTTAGAAGCGGTGCATTTCAGTAATTTTGAACAAAAGGGACTTTTTCTCTCTCCAACTTCAAAAGAGTGTATTTCAATAAACGAAGAATTTGAAGACGTTATTTTTTTTCTTAATTTGGCTAATAGAATAAATTCTGGAATTTCTGGCTATGTAATTAAATCGCCTGCATAGCATTACCACCCCCGTGAACATTACTGTGAACTGCTACTCTACTAAAATGCTCTAATTTATTACTGGCGTTTTCAAAATTACGTTTTTATATTACATATTGGTTCATATTTGATGGAAAAAATGGACTATATCTGCCCTTACTGGCAGAAACCTTTTTCTAAATTTAACGAGTAAGATCAATTTCCCCAGTTTATCGTTTTATTCAATCACTATTTACTGGGAATGTGGGAAATTACATATCGGTGAAACATTCAGGCATTTGGATGAAAAATACAAAAACCACAAAAGATGCATGGAATTACAATCACAAACTGCTCGTATTTTGAGATAACAAAACAGCTATTTCAATCCCACATAAATAATATAAAAAACCATTTAAAGACTTTTTATTCAATTGAATTGAATAACTATAGATTCTCAAGGATTCAAATCAATCAGTCTTTAGTCACGCCAATACTTTAGAAGATGTCAAAAAATATTAATTCTTCTGGTTTACTTTATTAATTTCATTGCCGTATCTACAATGATAACAGAACTGGATGTTCGCTAAAGTGTTTGCTTTATTATTATTTAATTTCTGGCGAGACGAAGAATACATTAACATATCATGAAAAACAACGAATTAATGTGGCATTGGTCAGCGGTTAATTACATCAAGCCCATCAGTCCTTATCGCACTACACAATAAATTTGAGGTAAGCCAGTAGATCTGGAAATCCTAGCCATCAATTTCCGGTATGTGCTAAAAATTAACAAGCGGCGCTGACAAACTATTCTTCAAAAAATCGAACTGCAACCAGCGATACTTCAGCGCTGCTAATGCTGCGTCAGGTAATTTTGGAAATGCACCGGCAATTATCGAAACGTTGAAAGACGGCTTTTGTTGACAACATCTACCAGAACGAGGTGCTGTCTGACGACCTTCTTCGGGGACTTCAGACACTGCAGGACCGCTCAGTGCGAAACCGCGCGTGCATCGACGTCCACCCTCTTCACCATCTCAAGAGAATAGGTAAGCCGATCTCATTAAGATATCGATGACAGCAATTTGTATGCAATTACTGTTCTTAGTAGTCATTTAGTGGTTATCTCTCTGTGTGATAACTAATTTTACTCATTTGTAATATTTTTAAGGAGGCCCCTTACGTTATTTTTTTAATTATGAAAATATCAAAGAATAAAAATTGAAATTCCAAATACTGTTGGCGCAAGTGATTTACATGTAATTACTACAGTAATAGTAATTTGATGGCAATTTATTTGTATGATAATTAATTACTAGTTTATTAGTATTTTTCTAGTCCAGATTTTAAATTTACACAACTCAGTAAGGCATTAAAAAATAAAAATAAAAATTGTAAATACCCTTCTTGTCTAGACTGGGGCAAGCAGTTTAAAACACGCAACTGAAACTCTAAAAACATGCCTGCAATAATTGTCTTTACATTTGCAGACCGGTAACGTGCGGTTATGCTGCATTTCGTTGCAGCAATTCGAAAATAATAGTCCCCAGGGCCGGCTTCAAAATATTTTTATGTAGATATAGCTAGGACGATCAGTCAGAAATTGTAAATGATTGATCTAACGTCAACTTTGCGATATAGAAAAAACTATGTATACACATATAAAAAAAATATATTGGGAGTGGAGTTCTAATTCACAGTTATTTAAATGGTGTGTTGACGTTTTGGCGAATACAATCATAATTAAAAGTTCACACACAAAGCAAGACACGTCACATTGCACTTCAGTACAATATAATGTGTTATTTTACTGTAAGTTGATTATCTTTGTTGTGGGATGGAAAGATTGCAATAAATATTTAGAAAATAAGAATTGCAACTTTAATGTCCAACAAAATAAGAAACAGTGAATATTGCATAAAATCAAATAGAAATTTAAAAATTCTATTGTACTAAAGTACAAAAGATGCTGTGGCATTTGTTGTTTTGTGTGTTTTTTAGTTATGCTTATATTTTTCAAAATGGCCCCAACAGAACCGAAATGTATAATTTAAATTGAAAAAATTGTTAATGAGAATATTTACTACTAGGCACAGAATAATATATTAAAAAACTTGTATTTTATATTCACGTAACTTTACAGCAATTTATAATTAAAATAATAATGATATCTATCTATTCAATCGGTTCGGGTCATAACAATTTAGAAATATTAATGGTGATAATAACGATAATAAAAATTACGTTTATTATTGTATCGATTATATTGTTAAAATTATAAAATAATGATGCACTTGAAGTACTCTCGTAAATCGTGTAATGCATCACATTATTATGTATATATTAAATATGTTTTCCTGTAATAACTTTCATGAATAAATAATTACATTTATACAACCAAGAAATAGAATTTGGCACTGTATCTAACATGTACTGCAAGCAGTATCACATTGATATGATTTCGTGCGTACTAAAGGGATATTCTATTTATACTTTTTAGATAAAGTTAATACCGTATGTGTAAAGACGGACATATCTACCGGGATTCCATTCAACTATAGATACGTCAGTGCAGAAAGTATACCACTAGGTTTTATATTGTAATAAAAGCAAGTTACGGGAGTCGTTCAGTAACTAAATAGACAAATACGGATAGCGACAAACAGTTGGATCCGCAGCACCACCCATAACTTCATTTCTGATAAACCGCGCAGAGCTATTTAAAAGCGTTTAAATGTTCAATAGAAATTTCCACTAATTTAGAAATATAGCACTGACGGGAAGAAAAATGGCAGCTACAGTATTGATTGACTTGGTCGTCAGTAGTTATCATCTTTTTTTGTTAAAGCCTGCTCTACAGGCCAGGAAATTTGAGGTTGAGCACAAAGTTAAAATACGCTGCAATAATAATTCTGAATTCCCCTAATAGCTATTTAAGTAAGGAATGTAAGGATCTATTAACATTTGACGAAAATGTTAATAGGCGATACATTCCGAGTTATCGTATTATACAGTGTGTTGAAAAAAAGGGTAAAATATTTTACCCACTTATAGATCTCATCAATACAAACAAAAAGGTCCTAATAAACATGAGTCCGGAAATGCTTTGTTTCTGAGATATACTGCCGGTCTTATAAAGGCCACTAATCTGACGTTAACTTTAACTCGCTGTTAAAATAAACGAAAGCGCATCAAAATTTGTTTACTAATGAATAACATGTCATAAGCACTGACGTTTTGATGCGATTTTGTTTATTTTAACAGCGAATTAAAGTTAACGTCAGATTAGTAGCCTTTATAACACCGGTTAAAGTTTTAAAAAAAAACCCAGCCGCTTTTGGAATAAATAATTTAAATCTAAGTTTGCCAAAATATGATCATTAATATCACTAGTAAACCTTCAAAATTTCACTAAAATCGGTTAAGGGGTTTTTAAATATTGAAGCATTTTAGTTTTTGTCTTAACAGGTTCAGAGACGTGCAAAAATATGGGCTTTACTTTTTTTAAAAAACGAAGATAGATCTGAAAAAATCTCAGGAGACAGAAAAATTGCATTTTTAGTTGCTTTATTAAAAAAATATATAAAAATTGCAAAAAATCTCGTGGGCGTTATTTTTTTGTGCAAAAACCTAATCGTTATGCCCTCCTGGGCACGCCCCTGGAATTACTACATCAATTATAATAGGTCCAAAAGATACCTCATAAAGTTACTTAAACTCTAAAAATTTCATTAAAATCGCTCAAAGCGTTTTTAGATAACATAAAAAACTAATTAAAAAAAAAACTTTTAACACCCTGTATCTCGGAAACGAAGCGTTTCCGGACCATGTTTAACAGGACATTTTTGTTTGTATTGATGAGATCTATAAGTGGGTAAAATATTTTATCCTTTTCTTTCAACACCCTGTATTTTATCTGCTGCTTATCGAAATTTTCCTAGATTTAAAAAAATCGTTTGGTTTGTCTCGTGTCACCAGGGTTAATTTTGATTTCAATCCTTTTCATGAGTCGTGTTACCTATGACTGTCACATGTCACATAAACACTTGCAATTATAAACAAAACGTCTAAGTCTGCATCTTGCGTTAATTTTATTATCCTAGAACATAATAATATTAAGTTCCGTTGTCAAGGGACAGCAGCAAACAAATATTATCACCGACTTATACGCTGTGTTACTAAAAGTCTGTATCACTGACTTACGTGATCAGCAGCGGGATATAGTATATTACTTTACAAGGGCTGTAGGTAAGATTTACACTATTGAGGACCGTTTGATGCCTGAGTGAGCGCAGCGAACGAGGGTAGCAAGGTGCGAGGTAGTGTAATCTTCCTACATCCTGTGTAAAGTACATAATTTTTTTCACTACCAATATTTCCTTATGTAAAATAAATGGTAATAGGGTAAAATTATTAAATTTTCTAAATTATAGTAGCCTATTTTTGAGCTCGGGGCGTTGTTAGAGTGCTGTGACGTTTTGTTTGACAGTTATAAAAGCACTGTGAAAAATGCGTGAATACGATTGCGAGTGCTGTTTTGTGAGCTTTGTGCTTGTATTCTGATTAAAAATTGATAATAGTACGAGCGATAATGGTTTTCTTCATGTTAATCAATTGGCAAATACGACATCTCGTCAGTTATAGTAAATGCGGGAGTAATTCACTTCTCTAGGGAAGTAAGTACATTGTCATGGAAACTGTAACAATTTTTGTAAATGATTCCTACATCCCTCAAATTAGACAGTGTAAGGATCACTTGCAAGGAAGGTAGTGAAAACAAAATATTAAGCTATATGTATCTAAAACTTACTGACGCATTAAACTAAATGCATTTTCATGTCAATTATATCTGCTTGTTAGACTTATTAGTTTAATCAAGTTGTGATTAAAAAGCCCATTGTAATGTATCATTATCTTCACATTAGCTTTTTTAACTGTCTAGTAGAGTTCCTTAATTGCATTGAATGTGAAATGTTACTACTGTGAATTTTCAGACATCGGAACCCTCTTCAATAAGAAATTAAGGGGTACATTTCTGCACTTGTAAATTTTTAAATAAAAGTGTTACTAAAAATCAAATGGAGTAACTGTAGTTGAAATTGACCACGATATATTTCGGTTGTGAGATATATAGGAAAACCATGTTATTTTTTTTTTCTCTCATTTCTGATCATCTTTATTATTGCATCTCTCAAGAACTATTGTAGAGGCAACATCAGTTTTGAAAACCGGGATGAAATGTCACATGAAAATAATACTAGCAAGTATTTTTAGTGTTGCTAAGCAAACGCTAAACCTAAAACCTCAACAACCCTAGTACACATACTACTAAGCTGTAAAAAAGTTCTAATTGTGGATATGAGAAATTATACGAATATGCAATAAAATATGCATTCTCTACATTCAGACTTGGTTTATTACTAGTTTCGATATGTCAGCCGCGAGGAATGTAAATTTTTAATATTTGGACAACAGTTGAAGAAGTTTGAGAACTACCGCTATACGTTGTGAATTTTTTAATAATTACTTTAAATTTAAGAAAATTACTCCCAGAAGTAATCACTTATTTTCCCTTCTCCTCCTATACTATTTAGCTTCATGCTTGATTTATTACTGCAAACCAGTCTATTTTCTGCTTTTACTTCGGAAGGTTGTGCCGAAGTATTCCGACCACTTTGACAAATTTACAATTGTTGTAACAGCTCAATAAATCACGACCAACTCAAAATTATATGAAAAACAACATAAAACTAAATAAGACAGCAACCGCTTTTGTGTTAAAGAAAAGTCGGAAAATTAATAAAGGACGAGTATGTCATTCCAGATGGTTGTAAACATAGTAACTAAAAAAAAACATAACCTATCAGGATGATTCTGGCTCCATTGTAATATGAGTGCTAACAACTGAAAACCTTGGGTGATATCGGTCGCTGTCTTATTTGTATATATTTATTGATTTGTATTCTTGTTGCCACTAATAGACGTTAAGTGGCCACCTAACTACCTTATCAGCTTGGTATAGTGACAACACTTGTGGCTTGTGAGCCCAATGTTGCGAGTTCTAAATTCGGTCCAGGCAATATTTTCTAAATTATCGAAAGATACAGATTTCTCTCGCTTTTCACATTTAAAAATCTGAAATGTCACATTATCGACGCTGTCTGCCCATTCGTCCTCTCGGTAACGGTATTGATAAATCGCCGACTCGATTTTAAACCGATTTCTTTTGCCTAGTTCCCGTTTTCTTTGCGAATTCTGTTTGGTTCAAGTCGTCGCACATATGCTCGATTATATACAGGGTGTGTATAAATTGGTGAAAGAATTACATGTGGCGATGTTGGTCATAAAATTATAAGTCGAAAATCGTAATACCAAAATGTTGGATTGGTCTTCGTGATCCCCCGCGAGCGGTAGATAAAAACATGTTTCAAATACATCAAAGTATCATCAAGAAAGTTGTTCAAAATGTAAAATTATGGTTACATTCCATGTGTAGTTCTTTCGCCAATTTATACACCCTGTATATAACATAATATTATAACGGCTATACCACAATGAAAGCACCGTTCAACAGAATACGAAGACTAAATGTGTCTTAAGCAGCACCGCGTCCCAAAGAACTCATGGTAAAAACAGCTCCTCCGAACAGTGTGCGAAAGTATCGATAAAACACCTATACCGCCGTATCTTGTTTTTCTATAACTCTAGGTAACATTGATATCCTGGGGCTTTAATTATTTGGTTTATGTGTCCATGGTCGTCCTTGTTTCTGTCGTTATATGTTAAATTATATGAAGAACTATAGCTTTATTTGCTAACTTGTGGGTTATATTTGTTATTTGAAAACAGAATACAATTTCTTTTACATTCAAAATGTACCGTAAACCTAGAGCCAATTTTCAAATGTAATCTTATATTTACAAGAAAGACTTTACAACATTTCTTAACATTTACTAGTAATATATTAGAATCTATTTCGCAGGCTAAAATTGAGACTACATCAACTATCAATGAATTTAATTTATATCACAAAAAATCGAAGTACGCGCTCAAAAAGGGTCCATAAAGAGAAGCCAATGAGTTAATACGGTTTCTGAAATAATTATTATAATCGGTTTATGCACTGCCTGAATTGATAGTATATTATAATACTAGTGTATAAGTACGCCTTTAAAGCACATGCGACGAGTTTAAAGCACGACGCGAAGCGGAGCGCTTTTAACGTCGCTGATGCTTTAATGGCACTTATACAAGTGTATCATACGCTACCTTTTCTACGATCGTAACAGATATATAAAAACTTAGTTCGGTGACACTTTTTCCATCAGATTGTGTTACGTATTCTAGATTATGTTGACGCCTTTAAAGCACGTGCTACAAGTTTAAAAGCACGACGCGCTAGCAGAGTATTTCCTTAGCAAATATATCTTTCTGAAAGGGTTATTTAATCAAATTTCAAAATGCTCAGAATAAAAGAAAATTGTTGGCTCAATTTTCACTTTCAGGATGCTTCAGCTTTCTTTTGTACATTTATTTCTGGGATACCCTGTATATTAATGCAATGCTCTATTAATGCCTCTCTCGATTATTATGAATACCAGTTAGATAGTAAACGTAGAAATGCACATATCTAAAGGCGTTACTACACAGTATGCTTAAGTAATGATGAGGAATAGCAGGCTCAATTTCTGTGTTTTCTTGTAAGTTATAAGAATTAAGCAGTAAGATATTGAAACGAGACGGGAATTGTTACTACTTAGCTCCCATTTAAACTCATATTTAAATTACTTTATTACTGCATTCATTCCTGATGACACTTAAAATTTTTGTTGATTCTAGTAAGTAATTTGTCACTTTTATCATCCTACAAATATACAAATTGTTTAATTTTCAAATTCAAAATTTAAGCTAACGGAACGCTTACAGTTTACTAACCGACTTCAAATTTCTATGATGGTTAGAAGATATTTAAATGGGGGGACAACTGTACAAAAAGAACTAACTAATTATTATATTGGTATGAGAATAGTTATTTGTATACCAGGGCATTGAAGTTTGACATTGAAGTTTAACTTTTTATCATGAATGTGGATTTAGTTGCCTAGGCCCGTAGGGCCAAGTTAAATAAACCGCATGAGGGATAAAAAAGAGCTTCAGTGCCGAGGGGTAAATTATGTTTTTTAAATCGTGAAATTACAACTTTTAACCAACTTTTGTAGGTTATGTGATGTCGGTTGACGTTTATCTGTCGCCACGCCACCTACAATAAGTTGTAAAACAATGGATTACTTCACTGTCGATTTCTCATATTTTTATGACGATTTCAACGTTCTTCATTTCCGATTAAAAAAAAACTTTTGTTTAGTAATATTAGCATCACTTACTGTATAGTGGAAACTTTGAAAGTGTAAGTTTATTTTGTTTTGCTAGTATTTAAAGTATGTAGTTAATCAATCATAAATCACTACAGTGAAAGCTTCTTTTCAGTTAAGTTGTTTAAATTTAACTTTGGTCAAAGTAAAAATTAATAATAAAATTTGTACAATTGCAAATTAACAAATATTGGCTTTTTATTGAGGTGAGACCTGAAAATATAGACCTTAGCTTACTTTAATTTTATATTATCTATAGCGATGATAGATAGCTCGTTGGTGGAAAAACCTAGCTATTCGAGTGCTTTATATATGTGTAGGTGCTAATTAACAAAAATAACCTGACACATCATAATAATTTAAAAAAGGTATTTGTAAACAAAATATAGCAAATTAATATTTCCAGTGATAAACGCATCGGAAACAATTTCAAAACGTCCACCAGAAGAAAAATAAGAAAAAACGTAGGTTGCCTTAAATTATTTGTTAGTTTTTAGATAAAATGTAATTATTAGATAAATTAGTAAGAAGAGTTTATTTATGAACTAAACGTAAAAAGTGGTGGTATTCCATTGAATATATCGAATATTGCTGTATTCAGAAGGCAATTATGGGTAAAAGTCAGTTTATTATGTATTTCCGCATGTATACGAAGCGAATCATAGCCATGGTCAATAAATTAAATGGGTGTATACTGACCTCAGTAAAATTACATTTCATTAAAAATGTATCGTTTACGAAAAAATCACAATCGGGTGGAAACTTTCGAAAACCACTAGCTAAATCAGCTGAGAGTAGTAACCTAATGCACCAAATGGGATTACTATATTCAAACAACTAGGTTTTGCTCTGCATTTTTATCCAATTTGGTCTCTATCGCAACCACCTGTGCAGAACTTAGGTTCGTATAAATTCATTCCAGTGACCATTAGTTTAAAGCAATTTTTGTGGAATTATTATACATTCTTTTCGTATAGTTTATTATGCAAAGTTGATCTGTTTGATGTCCTCTAGCTACCCTTAAATTTAATTACCATACTTATACATCACCCTGTATATACTATACTACAAACTGCTATACATGTGAGTAATAAGTAGAGTCTGTCAAAATATTTCCGTATTTTTTCAAAATACAGCATAGCAAAATGGCATTTATTTTCTCAAAATAAAGCATAAAAAATGGTAAGTATTTATTTCAAAAAGTTGAAATTTTAGAAAAAATGTCACCAGTAATATTAAAAATCCTACAACACAAACACAAAAGACAAATTAATCTGATAAAAAACGACAGGCACAAGACAAATAAGCGGAACCTAGGTATCCGAGGTGCATTGAAGGGAAGGGGGAAAGCGCGGGGTTGTTGTTGACGAGTGGACGTAACGGGATACTTA
>OW679196.1:86929439-87062445 GCA_940337035.1 Agriotes lineatus | reverse complement strand
ACACCCCGTACGATTTTAAATATTTTAAATCAGCGCTAAAAATTCTTTATGATAGTATATTTAAACATTTTGGAACTCATTATTTTTTAAATTTTAATATGTTATTTACCTAAAGTAGGCCATGACTTACGCAAAATCACTAACAATCGAACACGAAATGTAAAACAAACTCCACTTGATTCTCAAAGTTGCTCATGCCCGAATCAACGCACCAAACGTACTAAAACAATTAAAAACATTGTTTTTTAAATGGAACAATATTATTTCTGAATTGTGTTTTACGTATTTTTGATTTTTGCACAGCTACTTTAAAACAAATTGCGAATATGGCACATCCTTCAAAAACTCAGATATTGTAGTTTGCAACTGTTTGATGACACTCATATTGTTGTATTTAAAAAAAAAACGTGGTTTTCAATTGTTTTAGTACAGTTGGTGCAATAATTCGGCCATGAGCAACTTTTAGAGTAAAGTGGAGTTTGTTTTGCATTTCTTGTTTGACTCTTAGTGATTTTAAGTAAGTCATGCCTATGTTAAGAAAATAAAAAAAATTATTTAAAAAAATAATGAGCTCCAAAATGTTAGTTTAAACATGCTATCATAAAGAATTTTTAGCGGTAATTTGAAATATCTAAAAATATATGGGGTGTTCCATTTTGAAAGTTAAAGTCGTGTATCACTACGTGAAAACAGAAAGCCATGACTTAAATTGATTTACGCCAATTTGTAGGTTACAACTTACATACTGACATTTATAATACAAAAAAAAGTTTTTTTCGATAACTCTATTATCATGAAAGTTACGGACTGTCTAGCGATCTACAAACGCCGTGCATATATTTTATATTCTGGAATTTAAAAGATTCAACTGATTAGGTTGTGCTATAATAAAGTAAGTCCAAGTACAAAACGAGTATTTTTTGTGTATATTAAATATGTAGTTGTGAACGTATTGTTTTTTAAAAATTATACGATTGAGTAGCACATCGAAGAATATTATGCAATTTCATTTTTGTTTACATTTAAAATTATTCTTCTTTATCTTAATTTAGGCTGAAAGTTTGTTATTACAAAGTTAAAAAGATATTCAAGAATAACCATGATTAAATTATACAAAAAGGAATGATCAAATGAAAACTAGAACGTTGACACATTTACTGATATTTCTAGCATATGCATTACTAAAATAAAAAATATTAACGTTTGTTTTATATATACGAATTATATCTAAAATATGAATGGAAATGTAAAGATTTTTCAAATTAAAAATATTCATGTATGGAATAAGATCGATTTGAAGTATTTCAGATACTATTGTGACAAATAGAGGAAACAGTCAAAAGTAATAGGTGTCCAACTTTCAAAGTTTGACAAAAGGGGAAAACAGTTGTTCATTTGGAAAAATATAAAATCCACTATCTGTCAGTATTATTAAAAAACTGATATTTGGAAAAAGTTGAATAAATCACTGAAACAACGTGTCGAACGCTGTAGACTAGAGACCGATATTTCATGTTCAACTTATATCTGAAGTTTTACTTATAAAATTAATAAAAAATAACTTCCTAAAGTTGTAGATACTAATTAGTAAACACTGTTTTCAAAAGTGTTGTTTCTTTTCCCATAACCCTGTTAATAAATTTCAGATTATTTACAGACCTCTTGTCTTTTCTATTGCTTTTTGATTCTCATCCAGTCGTCCAGCTGAAAAGTTTTTGTAATAATTTCAAAAACAGAAAGTGGATTATTTTTACATCCACACCTCTAAATCTAAACGGTCTAGCATCTTATATTTCGCTTGATGTGTGTCTCTTACAACAAAGGCAATCTTTTGTAGTGAGTTGGCATACAGCTTGTCTGCAGTTACTAGGTAGTAGTTACACATGGAAACTAGATTTTTGTTGTGGTAAATTTACTATGTAATCTTTTTTTTAAACCATAAACATAATAGTTGTAGTACATAATGGCGTGAAGAGGTGTGTTCCATTGAACACCACTCTCTATATACAAATCAAAATATATACATACATATATATTGCTGTGTTATTTACAGGCCATGAATTATTACAGCCTTTTAAGGTCAAACATTTTAAGTTTGTTAGCAAATAGTACTAGGTTAAAACGATATGTTTCAAATTAAACAATGAATATAAACACTGCTGGCATGTGACTCAATGTGAAAGGATTATAACAGTAAGTTAAACGTCAGTGGTCATAAACAAATACAATTTAATAGTTCTTAGCAGGGCCGTCGCTAGACTTTTGGCCGCCCGGTGCAGGTTTTTAAATTGTTGCCCTTATGTTTGTAACTATTAAAAAGTGGCTAAATTTAAAAAAATATATTAAAAAATATAACACGGTTAAATATACATATACTATACAGTGTGGTCCATTAAGTGTGCAACAAATGGGACATTTTTTTATTAGTTGTAAAACCGAAATTTAAATACCTCCAAAAGTTAGTGCATGTTCGATAACCATATCAGATGCCCTTAGAATGGCTTCAAGTCAAACAATATACAGGGCAGGACAAAAAATATGTAATTCGTTCAAGAATAAAGTTACCTTATTTAAAAAAATATAGCAAAATTTTATTGAGAAAAGTTGTTTAGAATCAAAAGTTATGCTCAAATACAAAGTCACGGCCTCCTATTCGAATTTTGATTCTTTTTTTGTAAAATTTTGTATTATCCCCGTATGATACATATTTCTATTATTCTGATTTTATTAAGAGTTTTTCATATGTAAATTATTATTAGTAAAGCATTTGCCTTGTTAAAAAGAATATTTGCGAAATTCTAAAGTTCTGTTAAATATCGTTGCAACAAACATGAAGTGGACGCTTACCTAAAAAAATATAAATCCAAGTAAATTTTACAAATACGCTTCAAGTTGCTAAAAGTTATTTAAAAGGAATGTGGTTGTGGCTAATTTAAATACATATAAAATCAAAATAATAAAAATATGTATCATACGGGGGTAATACAAAATTTTCCAAAAAAGAATCAAAATTCGAATAGGAGGCTGTGACTTTGTATTTGAGCATAACTTTTAATTCTAAACAACTTTTCTCAATAAAATTTTGCTATATTTTTTGAAATAAGGTAACTTTGTTCTTGAACGAATTTCATATTTTTTGTCCTGCCCTGTATATTGTTTGACTTGAAGCCATTCTAAGGGCATCTGATATGGTTATTGAACATGCACTAACTTTTGGCAATATTTAAATTTCGATTGTACAACTAATAAAAAAATTTCCCATTTGTTGCACACTTAATGGACCACACTGTATACTACATAGTAACACATACATAATACATACATAAAAATTAAACTCTAAAAAATCTGACTCAGACACAAATACATAGGTACATAAAAAACAAAATATATCTTCGGGCGCTTTTTCAGAAAACAGACATTATTTTATCATAATTTAAATTCTTGGCACATTCATGTTCGATGGAGATTAATGCCAAACCAGTTAAACGTTCCTGCGACATATATGTATAATCGATAACCTCGTTTTACCTTTCGGTGTAGAGGCTGGTGCTTTATGTGCTTGCATTTGGCGGTACAATGCTCAACTTGCCCTGGATTCGGGATACAAAGTTGGAGCGCGCCTTTTGTGCTTGCACAGCAACCATTGTGTGAAGTGTGTGTTATGCGACATATATGATCTTAAACAATTTTCGATTATTTTTCATTTCGAGAAACTTCGTTGCCAGAAGCAACTGAGATGGGTAAAGTGAGTGAGATTCTAAGAAATATTACTAAATTAGGGAAAGTGTTTTCTAAATTATTTTCTGTTATGTACTTCAGAGTATTTAAAGGATTATTAGTTTCATGTTCGTTTACCCCAATAAAAGTCATAAATAAAAGCCGCTCATCTTTATGTTCCAAGACGTTTATGTAACTATTATAAATACCACTATGGGATAAGTATGTATGCAAATCCATGCAGTGTTTGACTAATTCATTTTTATTAAAAGTGGAAAGCAATGAAATATTGTAAAGAAAAGAAAAATAATCTGCATGAACCCTTAAAAGTTCGAATCTTTCTTTTATAGTATATTATGATACTAGTGTATAAGTACGCCTTTAAAGTACGTGCGACGAGTTTAAAAACACAACGCGCTAGCGGCCTCCAATGGCAACGTGTTAAAAAGACGTAATTCGAGCGCTAATATTACGTCACTTTTGACTTTAGACACTGTGCAAAAAGTTGTCATTTTGACACGATCGTAGAAAATATATTGAATTATTGTGTACAACACACCAAAAAATATATCAACTTTGAACTTTTATTCAGGGTTGTGTATCGGTTCATCTTTACCTTCATGTAAAAATTGCCTCGTTTTTTTCTCGGTCGAGCTTTAGATTCGGACGAGAATTTCGCTTCGATTTCCAATTCACCCGTTAGTTCTGTAATACGGCCTTTTGCCTAGCCCTATACCTACTGAATGATTACGTTACAATTATCTGGTTCACATCGTCAGTGCGGTTAAGGGTAAACTAATATTGTTGAGGTCAGCCCGTTGACACCTGAAATGCTATACTTACAAAATGCAAACACCAATAGTAATAAAAATCCAACAGTTTACAGGAATACATAACAAGAGATCAATAAAAAAACCAATTAGGGTAGGCTGTGATATGTGTTATACGTTTGGCAGTACTGAAGTGTATTATCAGTCTATGTCAAATTCGAGATTTGCAGGTTAAGTTTTACTTCAGTCTGTGTCAAACAACAAACAAAATCTAACCTACTAATCTCGAATTTGACATAGAGTGACAATACACGAGTGACAATACACTTCAGTACTGCTAAACGTATAACACATATTACAGCCTACCCTAATTGGTTTTTTTATTGATCTCTTGTTATAATATGTAAGCAAACATAGACACACAAAGAAATATACACAAAAACAAGTACATAAAGCAGTTGTGCACTGCAAATGAGAAAATACTTTAACTGGATACTAAACGTTCAGTAGCGCATGCAAAGCCAAAGCTTACGAGAGCAATGTATAAAATAATTCCGCACACACGAATAGCTTGAACGCGAAGTTGTCGATTTTTTAGGATGCGTCTCTATTTGCAGCCCCTGGACGCCAAATCAGCAAATGACGTAATGTCGGCCGGTACTTCCCCGTTACTTGGCAGCGAGCCCCGTGCTCATAGTTGAGCAATGGTTCGTTAAAACGATTATCAACAATATTGTAATGGTGTTCTGACCTCGTAGCGCGGTTTCCACCAGGGCTAATCTTGTTTCCCTTTGTTCAACAAGTAGTCCGTGGACCGCCGGGGTGCTGCGGTCGAAATTTTTCTTCAAGCGCCGTCGATTTGGACACCGTTGGCGCCTCCAATGTGTTGTTTTACTTCTATGGCTTGCATCTCGCCTAGTGCTGCCCGTTGCCCGTGGTGGACACACACAAGACTTCACTTGGGCAATTTGGCAGCGAATCAATTGATCCGCGCTATTCACCTACTAGGGTCGGAATAGGTCGATCCGCGCGGTTCACCAACTTTAGCGCGAATGAGTTCACTTGCTGCTTCCAGCGTTGTTTTCGGATCCGCTGATCGTTAATCCCCCAATTATCTTGCAGAGTTTGCACATTGCACTGGCGTGTTCGCACTCGGAAACTTATAGACTGCGGTCACTTACATCGATTCGTACTTATACTGCGTTGTTACGTAAATAAAACATAAGAACACATACTGGCAGGCTTTACTACTAATTGGGTATATAATCAAAAGGTATAGAATAGGTAAATACAGGTGGCACGAATTGGCCCGTTTCAGTTCTCCAGCATCAACCAATGATTGTTTAAAAAAGGCATCTGTTCGACAGCTTTGAAAATTATTTTTAAGTGATTAAAGGAATTTGGCAGATTCAGTAATATTAATGTTCGTACGTTGGAGCAATCATATCATATAATAAAAAAATATAATATTTTGTTAATAAAAATAGCCGCCCCCCAAAACCGGCCGCCCGGTGCAATACACCTGTGATATAGTGCGACGAGTGTATTTCCGGTGAACGGGTAATGCAGTGTATGTGTGCGCGGTAATCCCAAGTCGACATCAAGGTGGAAGGACCATCTGCACATAGAACTGCACAGGTTCCAGGCACTATAGCAGGCAGGGAAGCTGGATGACTCGAGCAACTGGTTACGAACGCTCGGATGCAGACCGCAGGCCACAGGAGAACATGGAGCAGTTCCAATCAAGGGCGAATTCTCCTGAAATAACAATAGCCACGTGTAATAGTTGGAAACATCAACAAAAGTTAATCATACCTGTGGCAACACTAAACACTTGAGTTAAACTGGGATATCAACACCAGGAACGAGCAGGGCCTAGGTGCCGTTGCAGGTGGCGTTCCTCCAAATGAATATAACAAGATCACCAGGTGCCGTTGTTTGTCAGGAATCCAAACGCATCCGGACGGGGGTGTGTGTGTCAGCGGTCCTCCAAAACGTGTGCCAAGGGTGTATATTAGTTAGAGAGACCTGTACATGTAATTAAGTTAGCGAAATATGTAGATGTAGTTTTGTAATCATTTAATTAGTTACTAGGTTAATTTTCCCGCTTTATTTGTGTGAGCGTGGCGTGCAGAGAAAAGCCCGCGAAATTACACAATAGATACAGCATTTGTTAATGGGGGCTATTTCCTGCCATATATTCTGGTGACAAGCAATATTTCAAGATCTAGACAGTAACGAATCTTTGTCAAAATTTCCCGCCAATTTAGACGTGTTTGTAACGGCCATTGGACGCAAAACTGAACCTAAATGACCTAACGGAAATTTGCGCCATGTGGCATGTTACGATCCAATTAGAAAGGATTAGCCCGAGTATGGGGGGTTTTTCAACCCTTGTATATAAGCCTTCTCGCGCCCTTGAGGAGGGCTTCGCTTGGCTTATCTGCGGGTTGTTATGTCTTAAGCCGAAAAATTTGTATCACGTTGTTTTTTTGACAAGCGTTGAAAATAAAACGAATGTTTTTTCTAAGTGTTGTTTGGTTTACGTGAGAAAAATTAAGTCAGCTTACCTCGTCATACAAGCGTCTACGATCCTTAGGTGGACAGCATAACACGAGAGGAACACTAAAGAAGCACCAAGCCGCTAACGACAACACCTGTTGATGACACCACGAGCGCCGCCATTGAAATTTGCAAATCTCGAATCGATTCACGATCGATTCGCGCCGCCGCACAGCAGGGAGTCCAGGACCGTATTTCGCATTTGGTAACGTTATATCAGTTATTCTGCTGCATGAATTGCCCGAAAGTTTTTGTTTATTGCCGTTATAAAAGTGTAAGGATTGATTTGAGGATAATATTAAATTAAAGCAATCGTCTCTTTGACCATCAAACCCTAGGAACCCGCGAAATAAGATCAATTAATCTGAATAAATTTCTATAACCCTGAGATTATTGCATTTCAAATTGAGTCACATGCAAATTATTTACTAAACAAATAAGAGCTGTTTGTGGTATCCCAAGGCTGTGCTTCGTAAGCTAAAATAAAAGTACAGGTAAGGTGTAAATTTCACTTAGGCATCCCCTTTTGTGCGAGGGCTTAATAAGCAATTAAGTAATTAGCGATTAAACAAGGGGGGGTGTAAAATTTAACGGGTATCACGGCAATATATATATATATATATATATATATATATATTGAGATGGTATTTAGCCCGTTACTCAACTCTGCTTGCAGCATAGATATATAAAGCAAGTCAATAAAGCACAGAGCTGGGGTAAATCAGGCAACTGCAAGAAGTTACTTCAGTAATCTTAATTCATAACTACATTGGTAAAGCATTGCCGATATTAAATGGAATTACTTCAGAATAAATGGCAATAAGGCAGAGCTCAATTCGTAAATTAGAGTCACAGAAATATTAATTAGCATAAATTAAGAGGTTGGTGCAAAGTAAAGCCAATCAAAATTCATGAAATCTATCACCAAAGGGTTTATTACATGCGTGTTAAATAAATTTACATGTCAGTATAATTGAATAAGTACAGTTCTATGAACTTTTTAAATAAAGATAACAAGGAAAGAATATTCTCAATACAGTGCAAAGAGAGCACAATACTAGATCGAATAAGGCTATAAAAAAATGGAACGGTAATATTTGAGGAATGGTGAAAAGCAGACAATTATTATAAAATACAAGAAATTCACACAACAGGAAATGAACGAGATTGGTGTTTAAAAAAATGAGTCAGTGAAGTGACATAAGTGAACAGACAATCCAAATAAAACATAATGAGTGGCGCCATAACCTAGTTTAAATACGAACGTGAACAAACAATAATTTTAGAATTAAGATTTTGTACAATTTTATAATATAAGTTAAAATTTAGTTTATAAGTAACTGATTTGTACTTGGTTAACATCCACAATTATGAATTTAGATAAGCAATTGTTGTTAACTACCCAGGAAGAGAAACAATTGAATAAAACTTATTTCATGACAGTCTAATTTGTCTTTTTAGTTGAGTTTTAAGCCATTTACAATTAAAATAAATTAAAAATAATTATACCATTGTGATCAGGAGTTCGTAGTGCATATGTGAGAATGTGGGTGTAAAAATCCATCACCTAAAATTATTTTCATCTGCGACCACCTTCCGAACCACTTCGCCAACGACGAGAAGTTTACGATCATCAAATTTTGAGCACAATTGAGGTCAGGCGTTTGAAATTTTGATAGCACCACGTCCGCACGCCGTGTAGAAGTACACCGCAATAGTTCCAGCATCCTAGGGTTCTGCTTCCAGCAGCGAGCATCAGGAGAAGCTGTTCCGAGCCAGTTCCTGCAGCCTAAAAAAGGTCAGGTTAGTGTTGCAAAGCAAATATCCATGCTAGAGTTTCGAAACTTACCATGAGGAACGAGTCCTATAAGAGGAAGCCGATCCCAGTCTTACAGTACTTCAAAAAAGAGCATGAGGTCCAGAAATTGTAAAAATATAAGTTGAGGTTATGTTTTTTCACATGAAAGGACGCGTTCAAAACAATGAATTCACAGAAAGCCGCGAACGATCTAAAAAAAACACGACTAGTGACGCTTAATAAAGGGCGAGATTCGAATTACCTGATAATTTGTTCATAGATTTACCTTTGAATTAACTTGTAAATACACCAGGAACAAACCGCACGAAAATTCAATTTGTTGATAGATAAATTGACAGCGTAGTAAGTCTGCGCGTTGCTGCTTTTTAATTTCACAGCCCAGTGGCGTAACACGGGAGTTTAAATATGAACATGTGGGTGAACCTAACTTGCAGATTTGAGTCTTCATGCCTACTGAAAGCTAGCCATAAATAACTTCACTTGCAGATGTGCGAATTACTATAGGGGGCAAAACATTACAATCAATGAACCCATTTATACAATTATTTATTTACTTTTAATCAGTCTTGTACATGATGTAAGTATTAAGCTTATTAAAAATTACAATAGTCCTGTACAATATATAATATTATCTTTGTTTAACTTAGTTTAACTTAAGAGTTTATAAGCAATGTGGTTCATTGAAAGTAGTAACTAGATGCAGAGACGGTTTGTTGCTTAACAGCCGCTTAAAATTTAGTCTTTGTATCTAGTTACTGGGTGTACCTAGTATCTGCAGACAATCTGTATACTTGTGTATGTCTGTGAATTTATTTCAAATGCATCATTGAAAACAGAAACACTAAATTTTTTAATTATATTGTTTTATCTACGACCACTACTAAAAGTAGGCCATTTAGTGCTAGCTTGTTTCACTAAAAGTGACGTTTTATAGTTTATCGTGGTGAAAGAAATCAGCTGTTTACTTTTAGCCCATGTGCTAAAAGTGAAGTGAGGTTATAAAACTACAATTTCGAACTGGAAGTGAAGTTGTAAAGTTATTTTAGTTGCTTCTTGCGTTACAGGTAAAGTGTTTTTGAAATAATTAAAGCGTTATGTAATGAATACAGTCAGATGTGGAGTATTAATAATTGCATTTCGTAACTGACCTTGACAGCACTGGCTTCGCAAACATTCGCCCGCTAATGGCCTACTGTTTATTATGACATAAATTAGAAGTGTCGTAGATGCAAACCTTTGTTAAATCGATATTTATAAATTAATAACGGTAAAATTAAGGTCGTAGATAAAACGCGTGCTAAAAGTCGTTTATGGACGAGACATGTTATGAAACTCAGCCTTCGGCTTCATTTCATAATTTTCATGTCTCGTGCATAAACGTCGACTTTTAGCACTGGTTGCATAAATAGCTATTTTCTACAACCACCACTAAAAGTAGGTCTTTTAGCGCTAGCTTTTTTCACTAAAAGTGACGTTTTATAATTTAGTGTGTTTAAAATGAAATCAGCTGCTTACTTTTAGCCCATGTGCTACAAGTGAAGTGAGGTTATAAAACTACAATTTCGAACTGGAAGTGAGGTTGTAAAGTTTTTCTAGTTACTTTTTGCGTTAGAGGTAAAATGTTTTTTAAATAATTAAAGCGTTATGTAATGAATAAAGTCAGATGTGTACTATTATAATCACCTTTGATAACTAACTTTGACAGTACTGACTCCGGAAACATTCACCTGCGCGTCAAGTCCATCTCTTTATTATGACATAAATTATATCTGTCATAAATACAAACCTTTGTTAAATCGACATTTATGGATTAATAACAGAAAATTCAAGGTCGTAAAAAATATTGTATGCAAACTCGTGCTAAAAGTGTTATTGCATTCCACATGTTCGTTTCATAATTGTCATGTCTCGTGCATAAACATCAACTTTTAGCACTTGTTGCATAAATAGCTATTAAATCAATGGAAATTTTTAAAATTTAGTTTGCTAGTATTTTTGGTATAACATTGCAATACTATTTTAAAACATTTTCTTAATTTTATAAATAAAATACTGAAAGTTAACTGAAGTTTAAAGTTATAATAACCAATCGAAAATGAGTTCTTAGTTTTGCATTGTATCCCTTTGGCAGTTTTAGGTTCGTTTTAAAATTGATACACAGAAAGCGATGTGCTACTAAAGTTCTGTAATATATATTCAAACTTAATAGTTAGGCAACATTCTTTTACATTTTTTTTTCCTTATTGGTTTTATTTTGCTATTGCCACTGTTAGGTACTATGATTTATTATGCTGATGGACATATTTACTTCCTTTAACGATAAAGGAAGTATTGGATTCACCCCAAAAATTCGAAATTGAGTTTTCAAGAGATCTTCACGTTATAGAGTCCCCTGAACCCAAAAAGAATGTTTTTGTTCATTGGTCTGTCTTACTGTGTGTGTGTCTGTGTGTCTGTGTGTGTGTCTGTGAACAGAATGTCTCAAAAACGAAAAGAGGTATGGCGTTGAAACTTTATATATAAGTATTGTGTACTATTTAGATGCGACAGCAAGTTTTTGAAGAAAATCGCATAACCAGAAGTATGGTGTTTACTCTTGTAATTTTTCAGTTTTTCTCGACTTTTTCAAAAACGGCTTTAACGATTTGTTTCAAACTTTACATTTTTATTACATAGTTAATGTATATTGATGTGAAATAGATAATTTTCCAGTTGAATACCTCTAAAATAGGTTTCCTTGGCCTTTTTCTATTTTTTTATTAACTCCTATTTTAAATAAAACACCGGGTATATTATTGCATTTTTGAATTCAACTTAAAATTTTAGAGAAAATTTGTCTCTTGAACTAACGCTCTATTTTGTACGGTTTCTGTAGACTTTGTAATTTCTGAAAATTTTGAAAAATGCTTAAAAATTAAAAATCTAATTTTTAGCCAATTATAAGATTACTCTAAAAGGAAGTTGTGTGCGTGTATCATACTAGATTTTTTTCTATATTTGATAATTGCAATTTTTCAAATGTTTGGTTTGGCATTTTCTATTTTTAAATGTTTGTTTGGATTTAAATAGTTGTGCGTGTGATATACAGGGTGAGTCGGGAGGAACGGCCCAAACTTCAGGAGTGTATTATACACCTGAAAATAATGTAAAAAACTCGAATGTTGTTATCCGATTTTCATTTGTGTTCAAGTTATAGCATTACAAAAAACACATTTTTATGGAAAACTTAACCGAGTTTTTGTAAAAAAATCGGCATTTTTGTTAATTTAACAAACAATCGAGAAATGCACCATTAATTGCAAAGGCTAAAATAAAAATAATGCGTATGGGGATTTTTTATGACGCTGTATCTTGAAAACAAATGAAAATCGGATAACAACATTTGAGCATTTTACATTATTTTCATGTGTATAATACACTTCTGAAGTTTGGTCCGTTCCTTCCGACACACCCTGTATATTATACAACTCAATTTCGTAATTTGTTAACAGTTTTATAAATACTAAAAAATGAAATCGCCAAAATTAAAATTTAACATTTAAATACAGTTTTGCGTTTTCAGGATTTTCTACTAAACCAGCACATTAAGTTGGCTCGTAAATTAATTTATCAGTTTCAGGATATTAAGTCTTTGTTTACTTACATATATAAAAGTAGGCTGGTAACTAAGTCATAATTGTATCT
This sequence comes from Agriotes lineatus, assembly GCA_940337035.1. Lineage (NCBI taxonomy): Eukaryota > Metazoa > Arthropoda > Insecta > Coleoptera > Elateridae > Agriotes > Agriotes lineatus. Next base: position 87,049,893 of record OW679196.1, on the reverse strand, counting down.
GTATGGTAATGTCTCTTTACCGTACATGTTAACCATTACCATACTGCAACCGATAAACTTTTGAACAAATCACGGATGTTATGAATCATAACAGCCTTATGTGTTTTAAAATCCTCACTCTACAAGCTCGACTTTCAAAACAACATCTGCAGCAGTTATGATGCTAATAACATAGATATGTTATATGATAGAACCTAGATATGTTAATAACTATTATTATTAACTGAGGTAGTACTTGAAGTATTTTTTAAACATATTGTAACGCTGAATAACTTTGCGAATATTTAAAAATCGGGAAACGTTTCTTGTTACACAAAAATATTCATAAGGAATAATAACGCAAGAATTTAAAAAAATGTAAATTTCTAGGCAATAAATTATGTATGTTCTATGCATTTACACGTCACGTAAATATAGATACTGATTTTCTCTATAAATAGACAATGATTTAAAGCCTTATTTACTTTTGTAATTTTTTGAATTTTATGACCAGCGATTTTAAATTAAGATTCCTTGGGTAGCCATAGCTGAACATACCACTCGTTCCTTGCTCTTATTTTTTAGAGAAACAGGTACATAAACAGCGGCTACAACAACAGATTAATTGTCATTTTATAGTTATTCAGAAAAATGGTCATTTGCTGCAGGTTGATTTTTAATTTAATTGCCGAGTCCCTTGAACTTGACCGAGGTCCTTTGCCTGTTAATAAAAACAAATGAGTTCGGAATTAAATTGGGTTCCACAGGAGGTTCACCTTGAAACTTCGAAAATTTGAATATTGATGTATAAATTCAAAAATCAGGTATTTCATACCGTTATGGGACTGGCTGGCTTTAATAATTTAATTATTGTTTTCTTTCTATAAAATTAGACAAAAAATGAAAAGGGTAGTAGATGTAGTTGTTCCATTTGAAGTTTTATGAGATCGAAATTTACCTTGACATTTCTGGCGGCTTAACGAGTTTTAACGTACAAACATTAACATAATGGAGCTCTAATCTATTTTTTGGTTGTCGTGCCACTGGCCTCAAATAATCGCGGGAGGAGCTCCAATTGACATAACTCTGCTAACGATCAGTAAGTTATAAAAAAGGCGATCTTGTAGCAAGTTGGAGAATTAGCAACAGTATTTAATCGCGCTCTAGAAATTACAACCTCTATAGAGCAGCTATTATAATTCTACCATTGTCCACCGTTTATGTGTACTGAATGCCCAATGTCTTCGGTTGCTTATTTAACATCAGACAGCACGAGTTGCTGATATTAACAACCAGATATTGTTTTTTGTAGGAATTAATTTTAAAATTGCTTGCAGTTCCTATTAATCATGAAGATCCTCCTCTGGGCAGCTTCTGCCCTTCTGCAAATCATTTATGTCATGGGCCACGGGAGATTAATGGACCCTCCTGCTAGAAACTCTATGTGGAGGTTCGGGTTCCCTAACCCCGTCAACTACAACGACAATGAGCTCTTTTGTGGAGGATGGGCTGGTGAGTTACTTTGAAATATAGTTTGATATCTTCACTAAATTTTGACTTTCAGTGCAATGGGAGCAAAACATGGGTAAATGTGGAGTATGTGGGGACCCATACCAAGCCGAACAACCCCGTCCTCATGAGGCTGGTGGACTTTACGCAAAAGGCATCATCACTCGCCATTATAGTGTAGGGCAGGAAATAGACATAGAAGTGGAGCTAACTGCCAACCATTACGGACATTTCGAAATTCATCTTTGCCCCAACAACAACCCCGCTCAGGAAGCAACTCAGGAGTGCTTTGAAAGGTTCCCTCTCTACGTCGCTGGTATAAAGGACGTGAAGTATATAATCCCCGAAGATGGTAAAAAGAAGGCAATTTTCCAATATAGAGTAGTGCTACCCCCTTACATTACCTGCACCCAGTGTGTTTTACGATGGACGTATTACACCGGCAACCAATGGGGCGAATGTACCAATGGGACGGAGGCTGTAGGATGTGGAAGATCTGAAATTTTCAAGAACTGTGCGGATATTAGCATCGTGACTAGCGCTGGAGCTGCAATTCCACCCCTCTTTGTTGGCCAGGACAATCCTTTCTTGTTGTTTTACAGAGACAACAGAAAATCTGCACCCTACAATGTCTTTCCGTTGGTCGTTCGCGATCAGATCTGTGTTCCAACTTCCTTCTACAGAACTATTCCTGGCATGGATGACTGGTGTCAGACTAATTGTCTTAAATATCCTCCGAACTGCCCTCATCAAATATGCCACTGCCCGTAAGGATTTTTGACTATTTTTTAAAATTAAAACTGAGCTTATATTGTTGATCATTTTTCATAAAACTGTAAAAAACTGAATGCGATAATAACCATGTCATTATATTGTAGTATTTCATACAATTTTATATTTTTTAGAACTACATGCAATGCTATTGGAGAGTTGGAAGGTCGCAACGGAGCCGATGTCTACTGCATGGATCAATGCATTGTTTATCCCCAAAAGTGCCCATACGAAAAATGCAGATGTTACGAAGAGAACAATTATGCTAAAAGGAAGTGATACTACCACATCTTGTGAGAAAATAATTTCAATATGCAAAGTGCGTATTCAGCATCAAAATGGAAAACTAGAGTGACGCGTGTACAGTTTTGCTTTGCTTAAGTTTTTCAAATTTACCTAAATTTTATAATCGTATGTTTTGTATATTGTATAAAAATGCTGTGAATAGATAAAAATATACAAAATATGTGGTTTTGTTATCCAACTTTGTGTTTAATTAACATTAACCAAAGCAGTTTTGTAAAGTAATTGGGATTTTTAAAGACGTGTGCGAAATTCTTTAAAGGGCGATTCTGTAACTTATTATGACTCCTTAGGTGTGCAAATTTTGCCTCATCATGATTAGTTTTCGGGTAATCATCCGGATGTTAAGGTTTTTAATTATGTTAAGAAGTAGATATCATTTGGACCCGTGTGGATAACTGTGTTACATTGTTAAATATGAAATGCGTCACCTAAAAGACTAAATAATAGGTTTGCTTAAAAAGTTAAACGTTAAATACAACGCTTTCATAATATAATACTATCTAGCGATTTTTGAGTATCTCAAATGCAGGCGAAGCATTATTCGAAAAGAAGAAATGTTGGAATTTTTGGTTTGTTATTTATTGACCTTCTTTTCAGCAATTTTTAGCTGTAATTGCATCTGTTTTGGGATTTTCTGTCGTTTAAAGTTTGTAAGTTTATCTAACAAGGGAACTCTTCCTCAGTTTCGACGGGCAAGGCTAGCCACCTACCCGGCCTAAGGGTAAAGGGGGCTCACAGAACCACTTTGTAGTTAAAACAGACCACTGGCCTATAATAAGAGGAAGAAGAAGAAGTTTATCTATCGTTTTCAAAGTTCCCTCTAACACTAGTTTTCCAAATGAGTCAAGTTAAATGAAAAAATGCGTAAATATTTTCATATAATTCAAACTACCAGAGTCAGAGTTATTGGGGATTGCAAATACAATAAAAGGTAACTACACCCATTTTGTGCACCAAAAACTACCTAAAATGTTTTAGTAGGGAAACAATTTTTTTGCTAGGTAAAACAATTGTTTTTCTGTTCTGTTCCTGTTACCAAATGAGTCAAGTTAAATTAAAAAATGCATAATTATTTTCATATAGTAATTCAAATTACCAGAGTCAAAGTTATTGGGGATTGCAAATACAATATATGGCAACTACACCCATCTTGTGCACCAAAAAACTACCGCAAATGTTTTAGTAGACAAACAATTTGTTTGCTGAGTAAAACAACTGTTTTTCTGTTCTGTTTCTGTTTCCAAATGAGTCAAGTTAAGTGGAAAAATGCATAAATATTTTCATATAATTCAAACTACCAGAGTCAGAGTTATTGGGGATTGCAAATACAATAAACGGTAACTACACCCACCTTGTGCACCAAAAAACTACCGCAAATGTTTTAGTAGACAAACAATTTGTTTGCTGGGTAAAACAACTGTTTTTCTGTTCTGTTTCTGTGTCCAAATGAGTCAAGTTAAATGGAAAAATGCATAAATATTTTCATATAATTCAAACTACCAGAGTCAGAGTTATTGGGGATTGCAAATACAATAAAAGGTAACTACACCCATTTTGTGCACCAAAAACTACCTAAAATGTTTTAGTAGGGAAACAATTTTTTTGCTAGGTAAAACAATTGTTTTTCTGTTCTGTTCCTGTTACCAAATGAGTCAAGTTAAATTAAAAAGTGCATAATTATTTTCATATAGTAATTCAAATTACCAGAGTCAAAGTTATTGGGGATTGCAAATACAATATATGGCAACTACACCCATCTTGTGCACCAAAAAACTACCGCAAATGTTTTAGTAGACAAACAATTTGTTTGCTGAGTAAAACAACTGTTTTTCTGTTCTGTTTCTGTTTCCAAATGAGTCAAGTTAAGTGGAAAAATGCATAAATATTTTCATATAATTCAAACTACCAGAGTCAGAGTTATTGGGGATTGCAAATACAATAAACGGTAACTACACCCACCTTGTGCACCAAAAAACTACCGCAAATGTTTTAGTAGACAAACAATTTGTTTGCTGGGTAAAACAACTGTTTTTCTGTTCTGTTTCTGTGTCCAAATGAGTCAAGTTAAATGGAAAAATGCATAAATATTTTCATATAATTCAAACTACCAGAGTCAGAGTTATTGGGGATTGCAAATACAATAAACGGTAACTACACCCATTTTGTGCACCAAAAACTACCTAAAATGTTTTAGTAGGGAAACAATTTTTTTGCTAGGTGGTAAAACAACTGTTTTTCTGTTCTGTTTCTGTTTCCAAATGAGTCAAGTTAAATGGAAAAATGCATAAATAGTTTCATATAATTTAAACTACCAGAGTCAAAGTTATTGGGGATTGCAAATACAATATATGGCAACTACACCCATCTTGTGCACCAAAAAACTACCGCAAATGTTTTAGTAGACAAACAATTTGTTTGCTGGGTAAAACAACTGTTTTTCTGTTCTGTTTCTGTTTCCAAATGAGTCAAGTTAAGTGGAAAAATGCATAAATATTTTCATATAATTCAAACTACCAGAGTCAGAGTTATTGGGGATTGCAAATACAATAAACGGTAACTACACCCATCTTGTGCACCAAAAAACTACCGCAAATGTTTTAGTAGACAAACAATTTGTTTGCTGGGTAAAACAACTGTTTTTCTGTTTTGTTTCTGTTTCCAAATGAGTCAAGTTAAATGGAAAAATGCATAAATATTTTCATATAATTCAAACTACCAGAGTCAGAGTTATTGGGGATTGCAAATACAATAAACGGTAACTACACCCATCTTGTGCACCAAAAAACTACCGCAAATGTTTTAGTAGGAAACAATTTTTTTGCTAGGTAAAACAATTGTTTTTCTGTTCTGTTCCTGTTTCCAAATGAGTCAAGTTAAATTAAAAAATGCATAATTATTTTCATATAGTAATTCAAATTACCAGAGTCAAAGTTATTGGGGATTGCAAATACAATATATGGCAACTACACCCATCTTGTGCACCAAAAAACTACCGCAAATGTTTTAGTAGACAAACAATTTGTTTGCTGGGTAAAACAACTGTTTTTCTGTTCTGTTTCTGTTTTCAAATGAGTCAAGTTAAATGGAAAAATGCATAAATATTTTCATATAATTCAAACTACCAGAGTCAGAGTTATTGGGGATTGCAAATACAATAAACGGTAACTACACCCATCTTGTGCACCAAAAAACTACCGCAAATGTTTTAGTAGACAAACAATTTGTTTGCTGGGTAAAACAACTGTTTTTCTGTTCTGTTTCTGTTTCCAAATGAGTCAAGTTAAATGGAAAAATGCATAAATAGTTTCATATAATTTAAACTACCAGAGTCAAAGTTATTGGGGATTGCAAATACAATAAACGGTAACTACACCCATCTTGTGCACCAAAAAACTACCGCAAATGTTTTAGTAGACAAACAATTTGTTTGCTGGGTAAAACAATTGTTTTTCTGTTTTGTTTCTGTTTCCAAATGAATCAAGTTAAATGGAAAAATGCATAAATATTTTCATATAATTCAAACTACCAGAGTCAGAGTTATTGGGGATTGCAAATACAATAAACGGTAACTACACCCATCTTGTGCACCAAAAAACTACCGCAAATGTTTTAGTAGACAAACAATTTGTTTGCTGGGTAAAACAACTGTTTTTCTGTTCTGTTTCTGTGTCCAAATGAGTCAAGTTAAATGGAAAAATGCATAAATATTTTCATATAATTCAAACTACCAGAGTCAGAGTTATTGGGGATTGCAAATACAATAAAAGGTAACTACACCCATTTTGTGCACCAAAAACTACCTAAAATGTTTTAGTAGGGAAACAATTTTTTTGCTAGGTAAAACAATTGTTTTTCTGTTCTGTTCCTGTTTCCAAATGAGTCAAGTTAAATTAAAAAATGCATAATTATTTTCATATAGTAATTCAAATTACCAGAGTCAAAGTTATTGGGGATTGCAAATACAATATATGGCAACTACACCCATCTTGTGCACCAAAAAACTACCGCAAATGTTTTAGTAGACAAACAATTTGTTTGCTGGGTAAAACAACTGTTTTTCTGTTCTGTTTCTGTTTTCAAATGAGTCAAGTTAAATGGAAAAATGCATAAATATTTTCATATAATTCAAACTACCAGAGTCAGAGTTATTGGGGATTGCAAATACAATAAACGGTAACTACACCCATCTTGTGCACCAAAAAACTACCGCAAATGTTTTAGTAGACAAACAATTTGTTTGCTGGGTAAAACAACTGTTTTTCTGTTCTGTTTCTGTTTCCAAATGAGTCAAGTTAAATGGAAAAATGCATAAATAGTTTCATATAATTTAAACTACCAGAGTCAAAGTTATTGGGGATTGCAAATACAATATATGGCAACTACACCCATCTTGTGCACCAAAAAACTACCGCAAATGTTTTAGTAGACAAACAATTTGTTTGCTGGGTAAAACAACTGTTTTTCTGTTCTGTTTCTGTTTCCAAATGAGTCAAGTTAAGTGGAAAAATGCATAAATATTTTCATATAATTCAAACTACCAGAGTCAGAGTTATTGGGGATTGCAAATACAATAAACGGTAACTACACCCATCTTGTGCACCAAAAAACTACCGCAAATGTTTTAGTAGACAAACAATTTGTTTGCTGGGTAAAACAACTGTTTTTCTGTTCTGTTTCTGTGTCCAAATGAGTCAAGTTAAATGGAAAAATGCATAAATATTTTCATATAATTCAAACTACCAGAGTCAGAGTTATTGGGGATTGCAAATACAATAAAAGGTAACTACACCCATTTTGTGCACCAAAAACTACCTAAAATGTTTTAGTAGGGAAACAATTTTTTTGCTAGGTAAAACAATTGTTTTTCTGTTCTGTTCCTGTTTCCAAATGAGTCAAGTTAAATTAAAAAATGCATAATTATTTTCATATAGTAATTCAAATTACCAGAGTCAAAGTTATTGGGGATTGCAAATACAATATATGGCAACTACACCCATCTTGTGCACCAAAAAACTACCGCAAATGTTTTAGTAGACAAACAATTTGTTTGCTGGGTAAAACAACTGTTTTTCTGTTCTGTTTCTGTTTTCAAATGAGTCAAGTTAAATGGAAAAATGCATAAATATTTTCATATAATTCAAACTACCAGAGTCAGAGTTATTGGGGATTGCAAATACAATAAACGGTAACTACACCCATCTTGTGCACCAAAAAACTACCGCAAATGTTTTAGTACACAAACAATTTGTTTGCTGGGTAAAACAACTGTTTTTCTGTTCTGTTTCTGTTTCCAAATGAGTCAAGTTAAATGGAAAAATGCATAAATAGTTTCATATAATTTAAACTACCAGAGTCAAAGTTATTGGGGATTGCAAATACAATATATGGCAACTACACCCATCTTGTGCACCAAAAAACTACCGCAAATGTTTTAGTAGACAAACAATTTGTTTGCTGGGTAAAACAACTGTTTTTCTGTTCTGTTTCTGTTTCCAAATGAGTCAAGTTAAGTGGAAAAATGCATAAATATTTTCATATAATTCAAACTACCAGAGTCAGAGTTATTGGGGATTGCAAATACAATAAACGGTAACTACACCCATCTTGTGCACCAAAAAACTACCGCAAATGTTTTAGTAGACAAACAATTTGTTTGCTGGGTAAAACAACTGTTTTTCTGTTTTGTTTCTGTTTCCAAATGAGTCAAGTTAAATGGAAAAATGCATAAATATTTTCGTATAATTCAAACTACCAGAGTCAGAGTTATTGGGGATTGTAAATACAATAAACGGTAACTACACCCATCTTGTGCACCAAAAAACTACCGCAAATGTTTTAGTAGACAAACAATTTGTTTGCTGGGTAAAACAACTGTTTTTCTGTTTTGTTTCTGTGTCTAAATGAGTCAAGTTAAATGGAAAAATGCATAAATATTTTCATATAATTCAAACTACCAGAGTCAGAGTTATTGGGGATTGCAAATACAATAAACGGTAACTACACCCATTTTGTGCACCAAAAACTACCTAAAATGTTTTAGTAGGGAGACAATTTTTTTGCTACGTAAAACAATTGTTTTTCTGTTCTGTTCCTGTTACCAAATGAGTCAAGTTAAATTAAAAAATGCATAATTATTTTCATATAGTAATTCAAATTACCAGAGTCAAAGTTATTGGGGATTGCAAATACAATATATGGCAACTACACCCATCTTGTGCACCAAAAAACTACCGCAAATGTTTTAGTAGACAAACAATTTGTTTGCTGGGTAAAACAACTGTTTTTCTGTTCTGTTTCTGTTTCCAAATGAGTCAAGTTAAGTGGAAAAATGCATAAATATTTTCATATAATTCAAACTACCAGAGTCAGAGTTATTGGGGATTGCAAATACAATAAACGGTAACTACACCCATCTTGTGCACCAAAAAACTACCGCAAATGTTTTAGTAGACAAACAATTTGTTTGCTGGGTAAAACAATTGTTTTTCTGTTTTGTTTCTGTTTCCAAATGAGTCAGGTTAAATGGAAAAATGCATAAATATTTTCATATAATTCAAACTACCAGAGTCAGAGTTATTGGGGATTGCAAATACAATAAACGGTAACTACACCCATCTTGTGCACCAAAAAACTACCGCAAATGTTTTAGTAGACAAACAATTTGTTTGCTGGGTAAAACAACTGTTTTTCTGTTCTGTTTCTGTGTCCAAATGAGTCAAGTTAAATGGAAAAATGCATAAATATTTTCATATAATTCAAACTACCAGAGTCAGAGTTATTGGGGATTGCAAATACAATAAACGGTAACTACACCCATTTTGTGCACCAAAAACTACCTAAAATGTTTTAGTAGGGAAACAATTTTTTTGCTAGGTAAAACAATTGTTTTTCTGTTCTGTTCCTGTTACCAAATGAGTCAAGTTAAATTAAAAAATGCATAATTATTTTCATATAGTAATTCAAATTACCAGAGTCAAAGTTATTGGGGATTGCAAATACAATAAACGGTAACTACACCCATCTTGTGCACCAAAAAACTACCGCAAATGTTTTAGTAGACAATTTGTTTGCTGGGTAAAACAACTGTTTTTCTGTTCTGTTTCTGTTTCCAAATGAGTCAAGTTAAATGGAAAAATGCATAAATAGTTTCATATAATTTAAACTACCAGAGTCAGAGTTATTGGGGATTGCAAATACAATAAACGGTAACTACACCCATCTTGTGCACCAAGAAACTACCGCAAATATTTTAGTAGACAAACAATTTGTTTGCTGGGTAAAACAACTGTTTTTCTGTTCTGTTTCTGTGTCCAAATGAGTCAAGTTAAATGGAAAAATGCATAAATATTTTCATATAATTCAAACTACCAGAGTCAGAGATATTGAGGATTGCAAATACAATAAACGGTAACTACACCCGTCTTGTGCACCAAAAAACCTCCGAAAATGTGTTAGTAGAAAAACAATTTGTTTGCTGGGTAAAACAACTGTTTTTCTGTTCTGTTTCTGTTTCCAAATGAGTCAAGTTAAATGGAAAAATGCATAAATATTTTCATATAATTCAAACTACCAGAGTCAGAGTTATTGGGGATTGCAAATACAATAAACGGTAACTACACCCATCTTGTGCACCAAAAAACTACCGCAAATGTTTTAGTAGACAAACAATTTGTTTGCTGGGTAAAACAACTGTATTTCTGTTCTGTTCCTGTTTCCAAATGAGTCAAGTTAAATGGAAAAATGCATAAATATTTTCATATAATTCAAACTACCAGAGTCAGAGTTATTGGGGATTGCAAATACAATAAACGGTAACTACACCCATTTTGTGCACCAAAAACTACCGAAAATGTTTTAGTAGAAAAACAATTGTTTTACCCAGCAAAAAAATTGTTTAAGGCACAGCCTAAAGAGCATTATACGAAAACAAATGGTGTTAGAGCAAAATATTTATATGTTACACTCAATCTGGAAAACTGCCCAATTCGTGAAGTCTGAAAAATTTTGCCTATTCACTGAAATCGGCACTGCATCTGCCGATCTCGTGTACTAGACTGTACGCAGACATTTGCTGAATTCATGAATTTGGCAACAGTAACTTTTGCCTATCACGTGAAATAAACAACAAATCAAGATTGATGTTAAGTGTGCTGATAAGAATTGTGTATTTTTTAGAAGATGTCTTTGCCAAATGTATGTATGTATGTATGTATGTATGTATGTATTTATTTAAAGCCTTTTGATTTACAGAGGATAAACATTGGCTACGTCAGACTAGGATATAAATAACATAAACAATAAATAATAAAAGCAACCAGTCAATGAAACTGTACAAAACATGTAAAAGTCACAGTACACATATTGTACATGTATAAAACTCCACAGCTACTGCAGATCACCGAATTGGTCATTTGTATATTCTTGAATGCTATAGTAGCATTTGGCTAATAAAAACGATTTTATGCACTTCTTAAATTTTATGAAGCTCATAATCTCTTACGTCCTTACGTGTGCAGGTAACTTATTGAATAATCGTTTCCCTGCATAGATAGGAGACTTTTCATATTTTATGGTTCTATGTTGCTCCAAAATTAGTTGACCTGCATGTCTAGTTGGATAACTGTGGAGGTTTACAGCATGTTTACTAATTGTCATCTTAATTAGCAATAAAAGTTTGTATATATAAATAGACGGAAAAGTCATTATTTTATGACGGTTAAAAGTAGAACGGCAAGAGTCTCTACTGTTCATATTAAAAATGATTCTGATAGCCCTTTTTTGACAAACAAAAATTCGATGGCTGTCAGTCCCTCCTCCCCATAGCACAACATTGTATGTTAAGTAGGAATAAATTAAACTGTAGTAGACATTCATGAAACAGTCTACTGAACACTAATATTGCCTACTTGACAAAATGAGCAATAGCCATGTTCGATTTTTTTGCCTATTTCATGAATTCAGCAGATGCAGTCCCGATTTCACAGAATAGGAGAAATTTTGTCGATTTTACGAATTGAGAAATTTCACAGATTGGGCTTAAGAAAAATTATATAAAAATATACAAAAAATGGTTACAAAAAACAGAACACTGCAGTTCAGGAATTATCTAGGAGTGTAGAGTAGATTTTTCAGCTAGATCCTGTGCAGAATGGGTTGGGTTATCCAGAATCGCCATTGGTTCCAGACGACCAAACCAGAAGACGAACAATTTTTGGTATAAATTTCTCAACTTTATAACATTTTCCATAAACAAATAAATGAAAAAAAGGCAGAAGTTGCTGATTTCGATGCGCTAACAGGACAAGGAAGGTGTAACTTTTGTCTATGTTATCCTTTGCACTAAATTAACCTGATTTTTCGCCAGGCCTATTGTGTAAGAATTGTTATATACTTCAATCTTGGCGTAGAAAACATCAGCAAGAACAAAGGTTTTCAGTACTTCCCGCAATTTACGCAACGGTCTGCTGTAAAAGAGTGAAATGCAACAAACCCAGTGACACCAAGTTGACTGAAGTTAACCAAAAGTTACAACTAAATGAAAGGCAGCAATCTCAAATTTCATTCAACAATTTACATGCATTTTGGTCGTAAACGGTAACTAATTCTGTTTCATATCTAATATCCTGGAAATATGTAGTATGTTTTAGAGTCTGGAAGTCAGCTTTCCACGAATAGTTTGGCTACAACGAGAGAGCTACAACGACCAACGCGATCATGAAGTTGCAGCAAAGGGCTGTATAGGTGCTGTCAGACTGCGTGAACGGGTAGTACGGGCCTTTTTCCAGCTCTGAAGTGCATCAGCACGAGAGAAAAACGCATTGAACAGACCCCGGAAGCTAGTTAACGGCAAGAGAAGCTTAACAGTCAGTCGGAACCACTTGCAAAATTGATCAGTTGAAGATCGTCTGATGATAGCTACTGAGCCAAAGGGACAAAATACGGAAGGCTAAAATGCCTTAAAGAATCCCAGAATGTCTCAAATGTGCAAGGGATGACTGCCGTTAAATACCGAGGTTGGCAGGTGGCCACAGGTGAATATTTCTTCTAAAATAATGTTTAATCCTGACTTAACCAGTTGAAATTGTCGAAGATTTCAAAGGATTTAATCCACATTCAAGTGAGCCTTCGGAAAACCTATTGCACAGCATCAGAAGCAATATCTGAATTAATCTCACGAAACAGTCCCAGGTAACCGCTTTCCCGATATATTGACAATTTTTTAAAGATCAGTAAATATCCTTAACTCAAGGAGTTTGGTTATTGAAAAATGGGTTAGGCAACTTAATATGCACCTTCGAAGCAGTGGCGCATAGGCAGCCCAACATACGTCATGGCAGCTGAAGACCCAAAGCAATTCTTGAACTCTAACGTAATTTAATTAAAGTAAATTTTACACGTAACAGGCGTTGAGTGGTGATAAGTGTAATTTGAGAGCTTCATGTTTGTTTTGTGTCCTGTGCAGCATAAAATATGCTGATCATCGTTTTATAAATGACCATCAGTTAATTCTGGGCTGTTTAAATTACAAATTTTTTAAAAATCATATAAAAATATTAGTAAAAGTCGTAACAAGTGTCTTCAAACCATTGCAGATGGTTTTGGGTTTTGGAAAGTTTCTATAAACCCTTCATTAGGGAGCTCGTACACTTTGAAGATGGTGCGTGATAATTGTTGTGTCGCCTCTAGAAAGCAATTATTTATGACATAAAAACACATATTTTAGTTATTTACGTACTTAATTCCTATTGCACATCCGGGACGTACAGGGCTTCGACACGAGGTTTCCACCGAATTCGATTTGCAGCCGGCGCGGAGCCTGTCCCCAACTTATTTCGATTGTTTTCAGCTCTGACTCCACTGTTCTACGTCAGCTCTGCCGTGGTTTGCCTCTTTTCCGTCTTCCTTGGGGGTTCCAGTCTAATGCCTGTCTTGGGATGTCCCCGGGTGCGCGTCGCAATGTGTGACCAATCCATCGCCACTCCGCTTTGCGTTGGTGGGTGCGTTATCATAGTTCTTCGTTGGTGATCTCTTTGGCCACCATACATCGAGAATGCTCCATAAACATCTGTTGATAAAGGACTGTACCTTTCTCGTGAACTCGCCGCTCACCTTCCACGTCTCGCACCCGTAGAAGAGGAAGCTCTCCACATTTGACTCATAGATGCGTAGTTTAGTCCTCAGCAAGATGTTTCGGATTTTCTATATGGGTCGCAGCTGAGAAAATGTTCCTTTTCTTTATTTACATGATTGCGAACGTCTTCTGCTGCTCCTCCAATTTCCAGTGATCATACTTCCAAGGTAACAATAGCTTTACACTTGTTCGATATGTTCTGTCAGAACTACAGGTTCCCTGTTTGATATTGTAGTTAAGGTTGCGGTAAATAGTAAAATAAGTTATAATCGTAGAGGCAATCATCTTGGTTTCTTAAAAAACCGTTTATATATTTGACACTGATACGGCTTCATTGTCCCTGGGACGTACCGTTTCAAGGATAAGGAAGGGTTTAATCAAGAAAGCGTCATATTTCAGCTGCCACCGGAAATTTTACAACTTTTGAATTTCGTCTTAGATGACTTATAAAGAGTAGATTTCCACACGATATTTTAGTCTCTAATAGTCTTTAAAATGATCAAGTTTTAAGACATTATAATTCGAATAGTAGTCTTAGATGCTCGCGATTGGTGAAAATTACGCATTTCGTGTATACCACGTAATAGTTATTTATTGTATAAGTGAGATAGCGTTTTATCCACGCAAGAATATTTAAACGCAAGAACGCAGTTCGAGCGTTTAATTTTCTTAAGTGGATAAAACGCAACTAAAACACGAATGCAATACAACGTTTTATCCACCAACTCAATAAATATCTAAAAAAACATACGTTTTGTATTGACAGCCATGAAAAGTCATAGTGACAATTTGGAAAGTACCGAAAGATCAAATGTTATACGTTTGGCAATACTGTGTATTGTCAGTCTATGTCAAATTCGATAGGTTAATAGGTTAAGTTTTGTTTGTTATTTGACACAGATTGACGCAAAACGTACTCTACAAATTTCGAATTTGGCATAGTTTGACAGTGCTACCAACAATGCAGTAGTAAGTGACATGGTTTTATCCCACTAGTGGCATAAAGTAATTTCATTATTCCACTAGTGGATAAAGTGGTACTTTAGACGGTTCATAAGTGTGGATAAAACTTCAATTATAAGGTGATTGTGGATAATAGCTATTTATATATCTAGGGAGCAATGCTATTCATTTTCTTTCGCTTGTGAATTTAATGTCCGACGCATTAACGGAGGGCATTAAACACACAAGGGAGGAAATGAACCTTTGCTCCAGTGATATATATTACGATGAAATCCCCTACCTGGATTTTTATTTTAAGTTAATATTTTATGCCCTGCTTAAAGTTTTTCTGTGAGTAAATTTAGGCTGGTTAAAAATGAAATGTAACACTCAATTACTCAAATAAATGGTGGCATGCCCCTCTTTATATTTTATTCAATTGCAATTATCTATTACGCTAGCTCAATTGGAAAACATACGCTCTTACAGAGGTTAGGTTCCGAAGTTAACTATATTTTTGATCTAAATTTGACTATAGCCAGCAATTCTAAATCAGTAATTTAAATGCGTGACGTTAGTCCAAATCTTCCCAATCTGTCAAACCACAAAATGTCCGCCCAGTGCAACAGCGATTCTTTTAACGTTTAAACTCGTGAAAATATGAGAAAACATCAGGTAAATATTTACATTTTCACGCTTGGCAAACAATGAATACTGTTTTGTTTCAATAATGACGTAGAAAAAACTTGGCTTTGCTTATTTCGTGACGTAGAAGAGACGCCAAAACGTGCACTTGTATCTGGTGGCTTGGGATTCTCGCTAAACTTGCAAAATCTGAAGACGCCCTGCTTATTACGTAAATTACGGCGTAGCTGGAGCCTTGAAAACGAACTAATCTTCCTCGGCAAGGTTTGGTCTCGTATTTAGCTGCTTTTCCCCAACTCTGAGACTTAACTTTTAAGCTAATTTCCTACCTCAGAAAATCTGGCCGAGCTGGAACGGAGCTGCTGGAACGCCCATTGATTTTTCTCGGCTGGAGATGCTCGTCTGGTTGCAGAAGGTGGTTGGGACGTTCTTGTAGACTCGTAAGCTGCTCTGGGCTGCTGTTCTCTGGTATCCACTGTCTCATTTGCTCGTAGATGGGCCTCGAAATTTTGTAGTGCTAGCTCCCGATGTCGTCGTAGATAGACTCGAAGAATTATTAATTTTTGTGTGGCGGAAACTTCCACCAACGATACCACATAAACACTGCGATGGCCACAATAAAAGGCAATACTTTTTAGCTTGTAAAATGCTCGTTTAATGGTCAAAAATTGTATTTCAAAGTGGAGCACAAAACTGATAAATTTGTAATAATTTTTAATTCCATTGTTCTCCTTGTTTTAAAACAATTTTTTTATTTTATTCTATTCTATTTTTATTCCGCACTCCGCCAACAGCCGTTAGGCCAATTATAGGCGTCACTGTACATTTTATGGGGACTTCCAACCCCACTAACGACCGTCATGATGTTATTATGACAACCGGGACCAACTTCTTTCCGTGGCAGCCGTACCACGAGGTGCCAGGAGAAGCAGCCATGGAACTCCCATCCAAGTTCTGACCATAGAGAGCGTTGCTTAACTCTGCTGATCGAACATGGACGCTTGTTCAAGCTACACCAGCCGGGACCCTATCGCATCTAGTTGTTAAGATATGGTGTTATGCTTATGTTAAAGAAAATCAGGTTTGATAATTAATGGACATAAAAGGAAATAAATTTGAGTACATAAATTAGAATGAACATTTTTCTTAAAATCTAGATTATTGTTTTTTCTTATAACTAAAATGGTTCTATTGCGTCACACTCACAAACGTTTTTATTTTTTTGCACTTCTTTAATTAATTATTAACGCACTGGCATATTAAAGTTCCACCATTTTTCTTCGTTTACTTTCTTTCCTGTTGCCTGCTTCTTGAATTACTCTTTGCAATGTTCTGTTATCTTTCATCTTGCTTAACTTACCTTTCAGATTCCTCACAATTTTCACGATGCTTGGCTTTATTGAAAACTACGCTCCTTTTAAAATGCACATAACAAACATTTTCTGTCTATTAAATTCTTTCGGTCTGGCTTTACATTATGCACAAACCTATTCTTTTAATATTTTAATTTATTTAAAAGTCAATTTCGAACCCTGTGAAAATAAGCTTTGCCTTTGCGTTCCTTTCTTGACTACTTTACTGTCTCTCGCATCTCATGGTCAATGCATTTAATATTTTACTTTAGTTTAACATTGCAATTGCATAAAACATTCCAACTATGTGCTTATTGAATCGGTCAATTATCCTGCACTGCAAACAGAGCCAAGTTGTGGGCCTAATACCATCTCAATATATGATTTTTTCTTCTAACCCCAGTTTTTAAAGTTTCGCTTTGGCAATTTATTAGATATGTATCTAGTAACTTTAGATTTTTGTGATGACAATTTGGTTAAATTTCCAAGTCGACATAGCGTTGTCAAGCTTTGGTGTGGTATCCATGGTGACATAAGCACAAATGCGGGAGGTAAAAAATAATGGCTCCAGCCGGGAGTTAATAAAAATTGGCTTCCGCTTATTGAAAATTGATAGTTTTGTTTTCTAAAACTAAGGCGCCGACTTTCTATACAGCGAGTAGAAAAATTATTTTTTAATTTCAAAGCAAGTAGACGATTAGAAGATGGGCCGAATGAGAAAAGATTTTTGCTCAAAATTAATTAGAAACACCAAATTTGTCATACATTTAAGTTTTGACACAAACTGAGGCAAAACCTAACCTGCTAACTTCAAATTTGACATAGATTTACAGTATCACCAACAATACATTTCC
Organism: Agriotes lineatus; assembly: GCA_940337035.1. NCBI lineage: Eukaryota > Metazoa > Arthropoda > Insecta > Coleoptera > Elateridae > Agriotes > Agriotes lineatus. The sequence goes on along the minus strand of OW679196.1, from coordinate 87,032,404 downwards.
GCCATTGCTATGCTGTAATGGTTGCTATGGTGGCAAACTATTGTTTTATTCAACGATTTTGAATGTAGAAATGTAGTGCATTATCATATGAAATACGATAATAGTTATTTATGGTGCAAGTGCTATATTACAAAAAATCCACGAGAGAAAAGTTAAGGGGTCTTTTTTCGATTGCATTTTTTAAGACATACTTTTTATATTGACAGTTGTGAAAAGTCGAAGTAACAAATTAATTGAAATGTAATAGCACCTCCTTTGGATCCCTAGTTCAAGTACCAATTACAATCTAAGCTACACTTTGTAAGCCAATTGTGATATATCTCATATCTCGAGTTCCACTCACTGTGTTAATTGTAATATTTATCAACCACACTTGTAGAGTCATATTAAATATACCCTTTTACTAATTATTAAAAAGAAATACTATTAGGTACAGTTTATTTATATATCTACCTTTCTTCTTAATGTAATAAGTAGGAATTGACGTAACTCCTAAATCAATTTAACATTTAATTATGTCATGAAAATATTATTGTTTAAGCCACGACTAGGCAGTTCTATAAGCAATGACAATCCTGATTCCCAGCTGAATGGGTTAACCTTCAACTAACAACTTCCTCTAATATTTAAAGACTGAATTCCTTTGATTTTATTAATCAAATACAAGTTTCAGGTACCTCATAAAGTTAAATTCGTAAGTTCAGTTTGTTAGTAGCTCATTGAAGTTTGATCTGACATTAGAAAATAAAATACATATTGTCAGAAAATAATTTCATCAAATGTTAAATGTATCCAAACTTGATTAATAAATGAAGATTCTAAATATATCTTAATTCCAAAATATTCAAATTTCAAAATATAATTGTCGAAAACGTTGAGTACTCAAATCACTATTGAATTTAAAAATTTTTCTTTTAAAATTAACTTCTAAATATAATTATAATAGTTTAAAGATTTGCCGCAACAAACTTACTTTATAATTTCTTATTATTTTGTAAGAAATTGCCACTAACCTTCTGAATGTTTATGTCTAGTAGTACCTGAATTCTCTACCTTAGCTCCTAACTGGATAGATTCTAGTCAGCAAACACCTTTTGGTTGTTTCCGACCAAATCAAAAACCCCGTGCAGTTCTTTGAAAACTCTATCACTTGAATAGACTGTTTTACAACATACCACAACACTCACTTTCACTGGTTTTACTGACTTCGTAGTAATATACCACGTTAAATGGAATCAAATAATCTAGGGTAATACCACAAGCAGTGGATATATTTTTGACAAATATTTTGTCGTTTCCATGTAAATTATTGCGTTTAAATTTCACGATACAAAATCACATCAAAGTGTGACATTTAAATGTGATTTTGTTGAGTGAAATTTGCAAATATTTCTATGGAAATGGCAAAATATTAAAAAAAAATATATCCACTTCGAGTGGTATTTGGGACGACTATTTAACAATATTAATACATAACGATTAACTTTATTGAAAAATAATCCAACAATTAATATAATTATTCATTCTCAATTAAAGTCAGCGGAATACTTCCAAAACACAGCATTTTAAAATTTTTAAAACAAGCCACACAGTTTGTTGGGGTTTAGTGTTACGTAACCTAGCGATATCACTAAGGACAGAACATCGTTGCTAAGCGATACTTCGCAACAAATCTATTTATTTTTTCAGTACGTACATTGTTTTGTGAATATTTTGCATGGTGCCCAATATTCAGTGATATGGTGCTGTTATTGGTTGAAAAATGCAAATGTCTGCAATGTGATTGGCTTATATGTTATAGTGTTGAATAGTCAATTATATATTTGAATAATATTTGTGACTTGAAGTCAAATGTAATCGTGGAGAATGCTTTATTACTACTACGTATCAAATCAGCAATTATTATTCTATCACAATTAAATTATTTCGTATGTTCCAAAAACAACTCATTCGCAGCATGCCATGATCAAATTGAGATATAAGTACTCATTGAAGCAAATGAACTACCATAAGTCAGAGATAATTAAATTATATCTTGACCTTGAACTATTTGCATAAAATATACAAAACACTTAACAAAAACAATTTTTATTGACTATTACACTCATTGTTGTTGTGTACATGCCATCTTATGTTCCTTTTTGCTTGATACAATTAAATAATGCAGCGTAAACTTTTACCTGTCACAGTGACAGATGTTTTCATAAACAAAATGGAATCTGACATTCACCTACAGACTTAAGTTAAGGCATGACTAGATTTGCTATCTTTCTTTCCAATGCCTACCCTAAATGATTTTTTTAACACACGATACAATCTAGTAATAGCCCAGTTTACTTGTTTAAAGCTGATTAGTAAAATACTATTGAGTATTAAAAACCTAGTATACACAGACATGAAATAAACTATTTAGTATTGGAAAGGGAGATTCCTGTCTACAACTTTATGTCAGTCATTATAAAATGTATTTGTATCTAACTGTAATGCAAAAACTTGACAATAACGTAGAAAATAATCTGTAATGTTGGTTGCATATACCCACGGTGCTTTAGAGAGTTTCCAATCTAAGTCGATCTGGTTTCCATAACGATCATTTAGCTTTAGCCTCTTTAAAAGTTTCGTATGTTTAGATCATTTATGGTAGACGTTGAAATGTCATTACGAATGGTTATCCATAAATAATTTTAGTCTACGCACAGGCATTTAGCACTTTTTCAGATATTTTCCATTTCTCATCGGCATTCGACCTCTACGAATTTAAAAAAAAATCGATCAAGAAACACAGCAGAATATCTATTTTTAATAAACATGTACTTCTACCATTTGAGAAGAGATTTCAACTATCTTCCAATTTGGACAATCAATTATTATCTGATTTAGTGTTCGAGTCACGATTTCAAGTTTCTGCGAAAAACCGATCTTCCTATCTCCCTAAGCGTCTTCTGGTAGATTCTACTTATTTACCACTTTTTGTCTTATTTCTCTTCATCTATTTCATGGTCAGCCGCTTTTCCGTTTTTTCTTCGGCTGCTAATGCATATGCTTTTTAGAGAGGCTTCAATCATCCCTACGACTCAAAGGCCCATACAATGTTTATTTCTTACTCTTCCTCTCTAGGATGTGCCTGCGGACCTATTACAATGATCTATTTTCATAGATTGCATTGGCTTTTTGTGTTTCTCAGATAACTGCCGCATTTCTACTTCATATAGCACTAGAGTTTGGAAAATAGAGGAATATGTAAGTTTTTAAATTGATTTGTGAATGTTTTTTCTCCCATAAAATTGCATTTAGAGCTCTTATTACACGTCGTCTTTGTTTTAAGTTTTCCTTAACTTCTTCATCTCCTGCTAACTTATCGTAGCTCCTACGTATTTTATTTGTGGGCATGCACCACTTCTCCTGTGTCTAGAGTTATTGCCTCTTGTTTTTTTGCCCGAACATAGTGATGTTGTGGTTAACATACATGTAACCTGGTTACACATCGCTAACACTGCAGTGAAATTTATTTATATTTAGTTTCAACCCTCATCTTTCATATTCTTCATTAACTTCTCTTAACATACCTTCTGTAGTCTTCTTCCTGCGCTATGATGACATAGATAGGCGTATTCCTTCTGTGGTATTTCTTTTTTCATTTTTCAGTTTTTATCGATACCTATAAATTTTAAATAAGTAGTCTAGGGTTAGTTCAAGATGGGGATTATTTCAAAAAAATCAATCAAGGTGAATTTTTACATGACCTTCGGAATTAGATGCCAACTGGGGATGGGCGCGTGACGTGAAAACAGTCGTGTCACGTCGTGTCACGGCGTGTCACGTCGTGAACGTGACTAATATTCGAAAATCGTGACGTGAACGTGAGTGAAAATTTCCAAGGTGTGATTCACGTTTCACGTTAATTTCACGTTAAATATTTAGTAACGAATAAAAAACTGCAGGGTGCCCCAGGTGCACGTTTTATTTTTAAACCAATTTATTGTGTAGATGAACTTACTATTCTAATAAAAGTAATGTTTTGTTTTGTTTACTCGGCTTAACGCTGAAAATGTTGATCATTATACGTAAAGGTACTTTTAAACCTACGAATTAAAAGTGTTGCCTAGCAACATATACCTTCTGTACTCATACCAATAAGGGAAACGTCAATTCCAATGACAGCTTTTGGTATTAAAAGTAATGTCTTTGAAGACGGCTGCAAGAAATGTATTTGCGAGAAATCAGTATTTATCCCTTTTCGAAGTTATTGTAGACAATTTTCATTTTTTTCTTTTTATGTCAACTATTCCGATTGCAACATGTCATTAGGGTTTTTTCATTGGTTTTAAATTTGAACATTCTGTTCTATCTGAATTTTGATTCACACCGTGAGTGACGTGTCACGCCGTGAACGTGAGTGAACGTGAGCGTGAACGTGAGTGAACGTGAGTGTCTAAAGCAAGCGTGAAACGTGCGTGGCGTGAGTGAAAACTCACTCACACGCCCATCTCTAATGCCAACAGTACCTATCGATAGGCTGTGTGCGCACGAAAGAGTTATTTTTTTATGAACCCGTTTGTATCTGCTATACCAATAAATATCTATACACTAGTATAAATATTGGAAAATTCCCTACAAGAAAGTCCTCTTAAAGTTTTCCTAATACGCGAAACCGTTGTTGGATAATAGAGCTTTGAAGGTTACACCTACAGCGAATTATACAGTTTGTCTTGTTCTATATCTAAATAGAAGGGTTTAAAAATTAAAAGTTATTTCAGTTATGTATATTATTTTTGCAAATGCATCTATGCAGTCGCGTATTACAACTAAAAAAAAAAAATAGAAGCAGAGTCGAGTGCATCATGTTTCAATTTTACAGAGGGTAATTTCTTCGTTTTTTGAGAAGAAACTGATGGAAAAAAAGTAAGAACACTCGATTTCAAATTAAAAGTTATGGAAAGGGGTGACCAATTGGCAAAAAATGTAAACAACCATATTATCTTTGAAAACAATTTAGTCGCAGATAAAGAGGAACACCATGAAAGTTGCTTTCGATTATTTTTGTTATCAACCTCGCGATAGAAAAAGGTTGCCTTTTGGACCAAAAATCATGAAAAATATGTGTTCTTTTGTCGAAAATCATGGTGACTATCAATTTTGCGTTTATTGAGTTTATATCGCTCATGATGGAAAAATTCAAGGAAGAGGGCTACTAGGAAGATCGTGAAAAAATGGAAGAAAGCTGGTATTTCAGGTCACGAGAAAACGCTATAAATATCATAACAATAATAATATGAAAATGACGAAGAAGAGTAAAACTTGGCTTGTAGTTAAATTCAAAAGTGGTGTAAAATAATAGTTATTTGTGTGTACAAATTAATTTTATCTACGACCACTATTAAAAGTAGACCTTTTCGCACTACCTTGTTGACTTAAAAATGACGTTTCATACATCAGCGTGCTAAAAGTAAATAGCTGGTTTTGAATTTAGAAATTTAAACTGGAAGTGAGGTTATAAAATTATTCTAGTTACTATTTCGTTAGAGGTAAAGTGTTTTTTAAATAATTAAAGCATTATTTAATGAATAAAGTACAATGTGTACTATTATAATTAGCTTTGATAACTAACTTTGACAACTACCGCCTGCAGAAACAGTCACCTGCGCCGTCACGGCCATCTTTATACTATGACATAAATTATAACTGTGAAAATGTAAACCTTTGTTAAATCCACATTTATGGATTTATAACAGTAAATTTAAGGTCGTAACAAAATTGTGTGCAACTCGTGCCTCGGCTTCGTTTCAAAATTTTCATGTCTCGTGCATAAACATTCACTTTTAGCACTTGTTTCACAAATAGCTATTATGGCTTGAATTCGGATGTTTTGGGATGACGTGTGTGATGTAAATTTTCAATTTTAAGCGCTTTTGTCTTCGATCATTTTGTGCCAGTACGCCTTCGTACTACCAAATATTTTAGAGCGTAAGCCAGCGTGCACATGCCCGTGGGAGGGAGGGGGGGGGGGTTCCGTTATACCTTGTACCACAGGACAGTTGTGTCACGTTTTAATTACCTCCTTTATCTCTAGTGTTCTGATTACGCGTCGCTGAGCTGTTATCAAATGTTCGAAATTCTTTAAACCACACGGAGCCCAGACGCTGTGCCGCTTTATATCGCATTTAATATATTCAAATTTAACCTAGAAGGTTCCCTGCCGGAATGCCTAGAGACTGTTGAAAACACTTGCTATTGCGCTCTTTTGTATAAAACAAAGAATACATTGAACCATAATTTAGTGATGAAAATAAAATATTGAACAATACACGTTTGCTTATGGCACTTAACGAAACTCGTTTGCCGCAAAACTCGGCTCGCGGCCTCGTTTTGGCAATCAAACTCGTTTCGTTAAGATGCTCATAATCAAACTTGTATCGTTAACATCTATTACAGCACTCGATTTTATTACACTTAAAACCTCGCGTTGTAAAATGCAACCTACTGCACACGTAATGTAAATAATATTTTGTGGTCCTGAGAAAATACCGTACATAAATACGCTCAAAAGTATATCGTACGCTTGTGTTTTAAGTCACTGGCACGATATATGCCACTTTCGCGACTTGTTATTTATTTATTTATTTAATTTGCACTCAGCCAACAGCCGTTAGGCCAATTATAGGCGTCGCTGTGCAGTTATGAGGACTTCCAACCCCACTAACGACTGTCATAATGTTGTATGACCGCCGGGACCAACTTTTTTCCGTGATAGCCGTACCACGAGGCGCCGAGAGATGCAGCCGTGGAACTCCCATCCAAGTTCTGACCATAGAGAGCGTTGCTTAACTCTGCTGATCGAACGTGGACGCTTGTTCAAGCTACACCACTCGGGACCCCATGTAATACACTATAACAGCCAGCAAATCACACGAAATATGAACACTAACTAATGTTATAGAAGTGTTCGTGTACCTAGTCAGTCCTATATGAGTTGGTAACAGTGCTTCAATTCCTTATAATAACATTATTTTTCTGAAGCTAATATATAATTTAAAAAATCAGCCGTTTCAGTGTAGATTTGAAGTGTCACCATGCTCGGGCTGAAAGAACAAAGAAAGACATCATTCTCTGAGAGAGCAAAATAATTACGAATAGTAAGAGGATTTTTCGGCTAGTGTTTTCTGGAAAAGTATAAACCTCTAAGCGTCACATCGTAAATGAGCAGGGGAAGCATTTTAGCATTCTAGTTTCAGAAATAAGACTAGATACGTATGCATTTGATTTTTTAACTATAGGTTTTATTGCTTTCATGCCAAGGTTTTATGTTTGGTTTGTCATTTATATTGATTTTTCTCAATGCTCTTTTTTTAATTACCTATGATATTGTGACACAAATTTTTCGACGATGTATTTAAGTTGTCTTCATTTGTTATCGATACTCTGTTTTTCAGTCGTTTCTTATACCAATAATGTTAATGTTGTGTAATACATGTTGGTAGTTTATTTAATTCCGTATGGTGTGGCGATATCTGAATAACACAAAATCAAGTCATATATTTACACATTTAAGTGAGCTAAGTATTTGTAAGCGCATGAGTGACATGTAGGTATTAAATGTGTTTCTATTAGTTATAATCTCTTTGAATTTTCCATAGCTTTGCTTTAGTAAATGGAGTTATTAATACAAGTACTAATATTGTTGTGATGTTTTTTATTGATTGCTGTCATTGATAAAAGCGTAAAATCATACCTCTTAAAATAAAATTTCGTATTTTGCAAATTAATTTTTTTTTAAGTTTTGGTCATGTGACCTATACGAAAAAATTACCTTAGCGTAAGCAAAAATGTGTTCTTTCAAATTCCGTAATAAAACAAGAGGTTGCCATTTTAAAAAGACATCGATTACGTCATACCTCCTACGCGGGCCACCCTGTATGTATAGATTTTATTTGAAAAAATGCCCAAATAGAAATAAAAATCGACGGGTCCCAGCGTTTTTTCAAAAGTTATTTCTTGAATGTTTAACGAATTTATCCACTACTTTACGAAAGCACTGTATATTACTTTGTGTTGATAACGTTTTTTTATTGAAAAAAATCAATGTGATAAATGATGGTAATATGCTGTTCGCTTGCAAAAAACACTGGTATAAAAACGTAATTCTAGTAGAAAGTAGTTTTACTCGATTTTAATAAGGTAACAGTTTTTTTCCGTACTTTAGCTTGTGGTTGGTTAAATGTTTCAACGACACTATTGATAAATTACTAAATGTTTAAGAATTCGATATACTGATGATGGAAGAAAAGAGAAAACTGTTATTAGAATTTTTCACTCAAATGAATGAGGCTACATGACTACCTGCCAACCATTTCTTAGCCATCCTGTAGAATAATTGAATTGAAAAATTCCAAAAATATTTTTTCAATCCTATTGAATAGCACTCGAAATTAGCCTAATAGTTGTAACGCAATCCACTAAAGTTTAAAAATCGACAAATTAGTAGCAAGTGTTAATAAATCTTATATAAAACGAAAGTATTAATTCAGACTGATATTTTAAAATGTTTATGAAAATCGTCTTGTTAGTTTTTGAACGATTTTGCTAGGTGAGGAGCAGGTTTTGAGAAGTTTAGTTTTACTGATAAATAATGAAACCTAACTACTAGTAATCACTGCATTTCAGGAATTTTAAATAATATGAGTAGTATGTGGTTTGTTCATATCACATCCTATAGTGACAACGTGCCAATTCATGATGACTGGAGCCACCCGCGTAATTGTATGGTTAAGAGATAAGCGAGCGTTAAAACCATAGCCTTCTTGATTACTAAAAGTGACATCTTCAATGGAATCCGAGAATGCAATTCTTCAAATGTTAGAATATTAAATCAATGGTTAATTATTTTTTTAAAATATCCAATTAGATTTATTATGGATAAAAATTTGTGTAATTGTGCATAACAACTTAATATCTTAATTCTTACTTGTAATTGTACTCTAACAATAGCGCTATGGTTTTTGTAAAAACAAACCATCGATTTTCGTTTATTTATTATTACTGTCGTTGCAATTTATTATAACAGATTATAACACAGATTGATTACAAAAAATTAAGGTTTACTGCAGGAATTTTGATAAGCAACGGATACGTGTATTACTAATAGAAACAATAACCACCTGCCAAAGTATGACTTTCGGGCCGACTATTTATATTAATTTGCAATTTTTGCAGCAACTGCGGAATTAATCGTGACCAATCCAAAATTATATAAAATGTCTCATAAAACTGCATAATTGTTGTGTTAAAGGAAAGTCGGAAAATTAAGTTCAGTGAAGGTGTTCCGCCAGATGGATGTAAATATTGTATCTTGAGAACGACATAATCTATTACAATCATTTCTGTGCTAGTTTGTGTGGAATATTATGGAAAAGAACTGAATAGCTTTTGGACTGAATATGTGGAGTTTCTTTGTATGTCTTTGTTGATTTGTATTCTCGTTTACGTCAGTAATAGACGTTAATCAGTAAAGTAATTACTCTGTCTGTATGGTCCAATAGAATTAATACTCGACTGCTGAGCCAGAAGTCGCGAGTTCGAATGTTGGTTTGGCAAAGGTTTTTTAAAGTTAACGAAGATGCGAATACAAATTTCTATCTTTTCTTACCTTTAAATCCGAAATGGTTATTTACTTTTTTTTGTTATGAACATTTCCAGTAGAGCAGCCCCCAATTGATGCCAATCTATGCTATCGAATGTCTTACTATAATCGAGAAACCATATATATGCAGGTATTGTCAATTACGAATACCGCTTGCTCTTGCTCCCATTATAAGAAGTTGCAACAGAATTCTAATCATGATCTTACTTAAGTGGGAGATTAATGCGATCGTTCTGTAATTTCCGCGTTTCTGAATTGACTCTTACTTATGTAGGGGGACGAACGAAGGTGTGCTCCAGTCAGCTAGCCATTGCCTTGGTTGCCATACCCCGTTACAAATTCTCCACAAGTGGTCAATCCCTTTAAAACTCAACTTGCATTGTCTTCCTCTCTGCTTTTATTATTTTTTAGTTTATGGATGGTTTGTTCTACTTTTTCTTTTGGAATATGAGGTTTGTGTTCTACTTGCAAAATATTTGGAAAGTGCCCGAATCTCTGTTCTTGATCATTCACTGCGTGTAGGTATGTCAGTAATGATTTTCCCGTTCTTGCCCTCTGTTTTCCATGTTCTTGTATTGAATTCTCCTGCAATGATATTGGTTTTTTACATATTGTTCAACTATGTTTAGTTTACCAGGATGCAGTACTAGACCTTGAACTTTCCAATTGTGAGGTGAGCCGTACTAGTAGATGAGGTTAGGACACAAGAGATGAAGGAAACCCAAGAGCTCATATGGACAGAATCGCTGTCTTCTCTCATTAACCTGAGTAAAAAGGAGATTGTCCATTTCCGAACTCGTGCGCCGAATAGCAGTTAAAAACCATTGCTGCAAATATAAAAGTCTTTTTCATGAGAAGTCATTGCCAAGCCAGTGGGAGAAGTTCCGTTGAACGAGTAAATCAAAATTTAAAGTGTTTGGTGCAAATATGCTATTTTGTGTTAGAAGAATTGTTTCAGAATGAATGCTGCCTCAAAGTGTGATCCTAACTATTGTTAGTATGGTGGTGGTTTTGTTATAGTCTGATGTTGTTCCCTTACTTCTTGCGTAAGAGGTTTAGTAAGGATGCGTGATATTCTCCGCAAAACGGACTATATGTTTTGAAGTCTATTCTAAAAGCTCAATTTTCCCTTTGGATAATATTTAATAAATTTTTCCTTATCTATTTGCAATTCAGCAGAACTATGATTTTAAATACTTTCTCGATTACGTAGAAGCTTTCTGGAAAAACGACAGTGATAACAATTCTTCATCGATACGGTGTGGTCAGTTCAGTAACCAAATCTGGGATAAACGTGATCGGCAAGTTAGAAAAAAGTATACGCAATGTTCGAGCAGAATCTTTTCCGCAAACTTTCTTTCAATAGAAATAATAGAAAAAATGTTATCACAAATGCTCAAATGAATTCACTCAGTTAATTAAATTTATCTTCATCGGTGTTGTATTGGACTATTAACCAAATTGATTTTAATATCATAATATCATTGGCGCACTCTTTTTATATATATAAAAAAATACATTAAACCAGAATTTATTGATGAAGATAAAATATTGAACGATACACGTTTGCTTTGTTTGATTGCCGCAAAACTCGGCTCACCGCCTCGTTTTGGCAATCAAACTAGTTTCGTTAAGATGCTCATAATCAAACTTGTGTCGTTAATGGATCTATTTCGATGCAACTATACGGTAAAAATATTGACTTTAATTTGTATGTTAATATACGGAAGGGGTCATAATTATACAGTGTGTAAAAAAAGTCTGGAATATAGCAAATATTTCAAAAACTAACAGATGAATTTTTCAAAATTTCCAAACTTATATAGGTAAAAACTGCGCATCTAGGAAGGACAAAACCGTTTCTGTAACTATACAGGGTTAGTCAGAAAAAATACCAACTTTTGTATTTTAAATTGGACACCCTGTATATTACCGAGGAATCAAATAGTCCTTCAAAAGACAAATTCAACGATATAGAGTTTGATGGACTTATCTGTCAAAATGACAGATGTGGGGTGACTTAAAGAATAAGGTTTACAACAATAGACCGGTTAATATTGAAGCTTTAAAGGATCATATTAGAAATGAGATACCTCAAATTCGATCGGATACTGTCTTTAAATTCTCGTAAGACGTTGTCAAACTTTGAAAAATTCATCTCCGGTAGTTTTTGAAATATTTGCTATATTCCAGACTTTTTTTACACCCTGTATATAACAGCAATGAGATAACATGAATAACAAAACAGAATGCTTGAGTAAGAAAGAGATGGCCATACGAAAAAATTATTTTAGTAGGCATGTTTAGTTGACAAATGTCATAATTAAATTAAGCGTCAAGCCTTCTCGAATATTTGCTACTATGTTTATATCTTTCTTACTCAAGCAATACGAGTTATTTTCTTGTTCATGTTATCTCATTGCTGTTATATATAATTGTGGCCCCATCGGTACAATGATTGATTTAATGTATCGTGTGCGCAAAAAGAAAATGCATCAGGGTGCCGTTGGAGTGTTGAAATCATGTGTATTATAACACCAGAAAATATGCAGCTGTCATTTGACATGTTTTACAAAGTGTGGTTATGATCTTCGTTTTCTTTTTTTTATTCAAGCTTTATAAATATTTCTGTTGCGTTTATTACGGGAAGTCTTGATCACGGTTATGATTACTTTACGATGATGTGTATGTTTTTGTGGATAACGTCCACTGAGACATACAGTAGGTGAGTATACATTTACTCTACCTGCTGTGATACCTCAATTGCATGAGGTCACACACAACTACCTGCGTCTCCGCCGTAAATGAAGTAAATTTGTAAGAAGACTAGTGAGAAGTTGTAAGAAGACTAGTGAGAAGACTTCTCACTAGTCTTCTTACAAATTTACTTCATTTACGGCGGAGGCGCAGGTAGTTGTGTGTGACCTCATGCAATTGAGGTATTACAGCAGGTAGAGTAAATGTATACTCACCTACTGTATGTCTCAGTGGACGTTATCCACAAAAACATACACATCATTGTACGCCAACAGACGCGAAGTCTGTAAAATTGTGTAAGTTGACTGTTTAGAGTTCTGCCCTCACATCCTAACTAAATATGAGCGCATGTCGGTACCCTGATGAGTCTTAACACCAAGAGACGAAACATGTGGCCATTCGATCACAACTAACAACAGAGCTTGTGATTCTGTGCACAGCTCTAGGAGAAGGTCGTGTGATAGGTGGCTCTTTCCCTTAAGGAGGGGAGTATAAAATAAACACGGTAGGAATATGAACATCAGTCTTCTCACTAGTCTTCTTACAAATTTACTTTACGAAGTTAGTCACTGGCTACAAAACGTCAGTGGCAAGGATTAGGTGTTATTTTCTGGTGTTCTAATACAGATAACTTTAAAATTCCAAAGACATCTTTGATAAACTCTCTTTTTGCTCATACTATATATTGTAGTGGTTTTAAAGCTAACCTGAGTTCAAATTAAAATAATTTCGAAGATTATATAAAAGTTTAGTAAATTTGATTTTGGTTAGAATTACTTGCTTATCCCGTGACCTCTTCTACCTTTAGTGTACAGGCAATACACTTTCTCCATTCTCTTCTATAGTTGGCCTCCTTTATCGCTTGGGGACAGTTAGATCGTTTGGCCTTAAGTATATTTGCTATGCCATTATTCCACGTTTATCTTGAGTTTTCACGTTTTCTTTTTTTGCCTGTTTCTGTTTGCCATGTCACTCTTACTGTTTTATCTTCGCTCATACTCATTAGAAGGCCGAACCATCTAAATTGTTGCGTTTCAATTTTCAGAAGTACACTTTTCACTTTTAGCCGGTTTCTTATTTTTTCACTTTCTGTTTTGCCCATTTCGTCACTCCTATGTTATTTACTTTAGCACCTTCTTTTTACATGCTTCGATTGTGCTTCTGGAACTGTTTGTCAAAACTCATAACTCACTTCAGTATATGAGCATCGCTACTAAGACTGACTCACGTATTTTGATTTTGGTTTATACAGTGCTCCATACAAAATCGAATTCGATTTGTTATCTCTTCTAGTCAATTGCTATCATGAGATATTTCAACTGTTTGGTTACTGCTATAATTTCTCCTTGTACCGGGTGGCCATAAACATCTGAGATCCCGGTAGCCATGGAATTAGCTACTTATAAATGTTGGTTAGCATTATACATATTTCAATTATAATAAGTATTGGTACAAAATGTAATAGAACACAAATAAGAGGAGGAGAATGTGCCCCAGATTCTGGTGTTTAGCCTACGACTCGATTATAAAAATCTCCGGTTCTAACTTCATTACTTATTGCAATCTGTAATAATTTTTGACAGATAGGAATTTTAATTGTGATGACATTAATGACATTTAGTTTAGTTGGATTCATCACTTTAATAAAGCGGTGTTGATTCCAAAGGTAATGTGATATCAGATATTTATGGCCACCCGGTATATTTACTACAACTTTCTCAGGAATGTTTCCTATGGTCATGATTTGCATCTTTTTCAGGTTTATGTTTAACGAAAAGATTGCGTGTTAAATTAGTAAAGTTATGCGTTAACAGTTTCATGTAAAGTACAAAGTGGATACAATCAGCAATTCGTGTAAATGTAAGTTACAGTTGGTACTTAACTGTGGGACACATGAAGTTGATCGGCAGTTGAATTAAATTAACACATCATATGAACGTAGAAAACATGATTGCTGGTGGATAAAACAAAGTCTGTAATTAACTGTACACAATTTTGGTGCAATTGTAGCTGTGCTGACGATGAATTTCAACGAAGCAGCGTGAGGTTTCTTGCTTAGCGTGTTGAGAACAATATTATTGTAATATGAGAGTTGCAGTGTTATGCCTTGTAGCTGGTTGCATAGCCGCATGTTCCAAGGGCTGGTCGAACAGTATCGAGAGTTAAGCAACGTTCGGGGCGGTCGGCACTCGGACGTGCGTCCTACCTAAAGTGTTAGTAAAATCGCAGCCAGCCGTGTCTAGGAGAGCACGTTAAGCCGTCGGTTCCGGTTGCCAGTCGTTAGTTTACGTCAAAGGAGCTCACGCGACCTGAAAACTCATGACACCAGTCTTGGTACCATAAGCTATACAATGCGATACTATAAGACGAGTAATATGTCGATGTGTTGATATCAATTCCGATTACCTTTAAGGCATTATTAATGATTTTTATCATATTAGTGGAATAAGGTGTACGTGCTTCTGGCATTTAATTGACATTAAAATTTGGTTACAGATCCAATATTCTTTATAACATTCTCATTGGTAAAATGCACTCAAACTGTTTATTGTTATGGAGATGATTCTGATTTTGTGCTTTGGTTAGTTGTTTAAGAACTCAAAACCAGCTGCTGAAATAATTTTGTTATTAACACGGGTGAACAGGCCAAGAGGCCAGTAGCCGATAAAGAAGATTCTCCATGCATTTTAAAATATGCATTTATTGGATTAAATAAAAACAATAGATTGGTATAAGTTTCATTGAGGAGGAATTTATTTCATAGATTTATAAAAATTTACAGAATAAAATTAAATAAAATGTTTATACGTCAATTGTCCCTGTTAGAAAATTACAATCATAAAATAGAAGGCAACTCAAGACGCCAATTGTATTACATGACAACATAAAAGTGATAATAGTATTTTATTTAACAAGCATGTTATGTAGGCTGTATTACACGAGGATGAAGTTTACACACGAGCCGAAGGCGAGTGTTATAGTTATCCAAGTGTAATATTAGATGCGCGTCAAATGCAATATTTTATCGACAACAATATGGTTTTAATAATGAAAAGTACCTAACTGCTTTCTTTATTATTAAATTTAATCAACTTGAAAATACAGCGTGTCTAAGATAAGGAGGGCGGGGCAGTATGGGGATCTCGTTAATTGTAAGAGACACAAATTTGGGTAAATAGGAGGAAAGTTGCGCAATTAAAGGACTAAAAGGATGACGCCTAGAAATCCTTGATATGATTTTTCGTTTTTGAATTATCTCAAAAAACCAAATTTTTGGGGGTTTTTATTTTATTTTTTCTGGCGTTAATATTAAAATGTGCGTGGAGAATACTATTGAGTTTTATTGCTTGGATCACTTTCCTATTAATATTAAAGTTAGAGCTAAACTGATAAAACTTCTTTATAGCAACTTCTAGTGGAATTAATGGTTACGTTATCAATAATTTTAGCCGACGTTTCGTGTTCGAGAAACCATCGTCAACTTCATTTTGTTAACACTTTAATCGCCACGTGAAGCTAACGTGCATCTCTATCATTTTATTTACAGCGCCGTGTGATGCTAACTTGCATCTCACGTTGAAAAGTTTTCGTGGCCGTGTGATTCACGGGCTTCTCATTGTGCGTAACTTTACATGCTTTGCCTAATGCACGTGGCCTCCTATACCCAACAACACATTTACCCCTTGGATAGCGTATTTGGCTGCCTATTTATAGGCGTTTCAATATTAGATATGTTTTATTGTTTCTTCTACGTAGTGGCCCTTGAGACCCATTTCTGAATTTGTATTGCGGCGATTAACGTGTATTCGGGCTGATTTTCTGATGCCAAATTTGTGAAACACTTTTTATTCTGAATTCAACAATGTACCACACATTATGGCTTAATTACGCTTCGAGTATTTTTTGACCATCATCGAGACATTTTTGGATTGATCTGTTCATCAGCACATTGTGTAGCAAACAATGTCCGGTGTATCTTTCCGATTTTGCTATTCCTAGAAATGTTGATACTTATTTCCCCATTATTCCAAACTTTGAGTATTCATACTTGAATAAACTTACACGTTTCCACAAAACAAATCACACTTTTATTAACTTGCCGTCAATGTCAATTATTGACAATGTAGCCGTGAATTTTTATTATTTTAGATTTAGTTGATGAAATGACTTTGACTGTCATGTGAATAATAATTGAAACCTGTCATATGTAATATTAAATTTTAATATCAAAAACTACAATACAAAACAGTTAGAAAAGTAGATAAATGTGCAATTTTCCAAATACTTATACGGTTTACTAAGCCATAATCCTAGCATTCTAGGCATTATTGACAGTAACGGTTTGAAATAATTTCAAATTTATCTCAGTTGCCAGTTAAAAAGTTCAGATTCACACAGCTAAAAAACCTTGTCCTAGGTCTTCTTGGTAGCAATAGTACGTTAGTACCTCAATCACACTAATAATTCAGATATACTTATACTACTTAAAGCTAAATATTGTAAGCAAATACCATATATCTAATACTTACTATATTGCTAGCGGCTATGAGTGGGAAACTGGCCGATGAAGTGAGACACACAACCAACTCCTTCATGTATACGGTGAGCTGTGCGCAAGCGCGGCGGCGTCGTCCGCCCAATGGGGAAGTGGTCAAGTTTAAAATTCGCTTCTAAAGGCGGAGTTCGAATTCTCACGCATGCGCACGAGACGCGTTATACTATAAGTGAGACTATGTCGGCGCCGTAATGTTTTCTGAAGTTTCCAGGCCCTACCAGCAATATATGTGTATTATATATATGGCAAATACGTGGTGCAAACAGCGTTTCCGTCATGTTGGGTTAGCTGTGAAAGCATGTCACCCGAACGTGAGCTGTGTTAATAAACCATTATATATTTTAACGAATAGAATATAATATTGTTTCCATTATCTGCATAAATGAGCACAAACTGAGTAAAAGTTTATATCTGTATGTAATTTTAGTGCTGATTTATGGCGTCAACAATCACAGTATTGACGCCACAAATAATGTATGTTGTATGGCATTATGGAGGTGAAATGGTCTTTATAAAACTTTTCAAATTTAAAATAATTTGTAATGATAGCGTCAAATCTAAGGACGCTAATCTAAAAAAAAAACGCAGTAACGTAATTACTAAAATTAAAAGAAACGTCTAGAAGGAGCGGAATTGAATACAAAAATGCCTTGACTGTTTCATCTGCATTACTTATAATGTCAATAATTAGAGTAAAGAGAAAATTATTTTGCATAATTAATTAGATTCAAATAATTCTTCTTTTGCATTCTAGTAGTTTTTAAAACTCAAGTAATTGTTATATAAGTAAATTACCTTGACATTCAATGAATTCAAAGGTGGAAATCATAACCTTGAACGTAATATAGTTTTATAAGCATAATTTTCGTTAGGTATAATGTTATTTAGCCTCTCCAGTTTTCAATTTTGTGTATACTGAATGAACTATTTAGTCCCTCAATACTTTACTTTGTGCAACTGGTGTTGTATTACACATTATTTAATCGTTTGAATGGGTCAACTAGCCCAGAAAATGCTTTTACTATGTATACTTTTGTCTTATTTGTACTTGTGATGGTAATTTAGTTGTATAGTTCTAAATCAAACATTGTTAAGTAAACTATTAACATTTCTTGAATCATCAACTGACTTGATTGTATTTAATGAAAAACTAAACGACCACTTTACATAATTATAATTTACTCGATCTATAACTTCTCGCTAAATAGAAACTGATTCATGTTAGAAACGCTTCAATAAGAGTTCGTTACTTTCATGGCTTGTGTTAGTCACTACAAATTATTCACAGGTACTTATTCTGCTAATATGTATGTGTCAGTCGGTCTGTCTATGTGACATAATTATACGAGTGTGATTTTTTCGCGGAACTAGTGATTCAAACAATAAGACTCATTTCATTCACCACGGAGGTTAAAACGCACCTAATGTCGTTACCTAAAAACCAGCTTCCACTACGATTTTATGCCACTTTTGCAAAGGCACGAGTCGTGCTACTACATCAAACCGCATCTTCACTTCCGATGAAAGCCGACATTTCCGTTAACTTACAGTAGTGTGATAGTGAACTTGTTTTTGTCTTCATTTGGCTTTGCGTGTGCGGAGCGAGTGCCACTTTTGAATTTCAACAGCATTTTTAAAATGGTGCCATTAATTTTTACCGTGTTGCTTTTTTTGGCACACGGTTCTTTTGCACATATCTGTGATATTTGTGACTGCCAGCCCAACAGAAATGAAGCTGTATTGATTACATGTGATGGTCAAGGAACAAAGGTATGTTTCAATATTTTTAATTAGAACGCGTTTCTATTTTTAATTTTTTAAGGACTTGCATTTAACGGCCAGCATGATGATAGGGGTGGAAAGTACAGCCAGGGTTGTTATCAGAAACTGCCAAATCGTCAGTGTCGAAAGAAATTCTTTTTCGCAATTGCACAATTTGAATACTTTAGGAATCTTGAGCTGTACGCGATTGTATTTGGCAACGGGAGCATTTTCAAATCTGAATTCTCTTATGATTAACAACGTCCAAGACATATCTTTTGGTGAAATGGCGCTTATGGGCGCAAGAGGCATTAAGAATATAATTATTGATTCCTCCAACATCACTGAGCTGTCCACATTTTCGCTTTACGACGTCCAGGGTATGGACAAATTCAGCATGAACAATGTCAATATTGGAAGGATTACTCAGCATGCCGTGAACGTAACTGCCAAAAGGATAGAAATTCAAAATACAAAGGTAAGTTCTAATTAATGTGATAATTTGTTTTTTTGAAAACGTGTTTCGGGCATGTCTTTTGGCATCTTTATTTATCACTGTTCTGTTCATCAGTTTTTTAACATTCTTAGTAAAGTTATTTTGTTATTTTAAGAATATGAAACTTGTATTATGCGGGCAGTTTAAAAGAATAGAATTATATACTTCTCATTCTTCTCCATTATAATGACATACAAGGTACATACCAGTTCCACTATAAAATCAAAACTACTTACATTATTTAGAAACATCATTTATTATTTTTCAACATAATCTCCTCCCTTATTTATATATGATTTCCAACGCCTTATCCACTTCCCATAGCAATCCATGAATTTTTCTTAGGGTTTTTTAAAATACTGATAAATAGCACTTTCTAATGCAAAACGTGATGATTCGTCACTGATGAGAAAGTGATTCCTCGGAGTGAATCCTTGAGATTTCAAAGCAACCTAACATTTCTGGGTGCAAGATCTAGCGAATAAAGAGGATGTATGAGAGTTTCGATTTCACTCTGTGTGTGCCCTTCCACACTAAAATTAATTTTATAGGCAGACTCAAAAACATCCGAACTTCAACAATTTCTAACTTCTGGAAAACTTAAACGAACAATGACATGATTTAATAATAATAACAGTAAATGACTTTGTTTTCTCGGATATAGAAATTAGGCGAAGTTCAACTAATGTTATTCTTTCACTTAACCTAACATAATGTCCAGGTAGGAAAGTTAACGTAAAGACAAAATGTTGACGTTTGTCCTGATATGAGAGTTGTGCCCTAGCCTATGAAGTACAATCAAACGGTACACAAATTTGGTATGGGTCTCGTATTTGATCTGTTCTGATGGCGAATTGATAGTATACAATACAATACACATTTTAAATATTTAATTATTTTCCCGTTCTCGAGAGACGAACTAAGTTCATTTCCAGAGATATTCAGAAGAAAAATGATGCGTTCTAATATGATTTTATATAACAGCATGTTTGAATTTCATGGCCTTTCCTGTAAATTCAATATTTCAAAATTATTTCCAAGCAATTTCGGGAAATATTCTACAGCAGCGATGTTTTTAAATAACTTTGCGCTTTAAATGCTATGTTATGCCAAAGTGCTTTATAGTAGCTAGAAACCTCCAGTTTTTGATTTACCAAACGATATTTCTTACGAAATGTAATACTTGTCTATATTGTTAAACGTATATATATATATATATATATATATATATATATATATATATATATACCGGTTTTTAATTTGTAGTATGTAAAAACAAATTTTTTATGTGCAGTTGAAGTGAAATCTAATATAATTATTAAAATATCAGCAAATTTCATAGAAAATATTAACAACCAAGTTACTCAAGCAACTCAACTTCAGTATTTACCATTATCTTTTTATTATACCATTGATACCACTGCACATTTTGTCTTTTTACTTCCTTTTACAATAAAGGAAGTATTGGAGTCACCCCAAAAATTCGAAATTGAGTTTTCAACAGATTTTCACGTTTTCGAGTTTCCTGAACCCAAAAAGAAACACGTTTTTCGAAAACTGATAAAAAATGTTGACATTTACATGACCTAAATTGGTTGTCAAAGTGACTGTTTTTGGTTCACTGGATGTAAAAGTCTTTTATGACCTTAATCGGTTGTCAAAGTGACTGTTTTTTGTTTACTGGATGTAAAAGTCTTTTACAATCTAGAACAACAAAAAACATTTTATTTGAGTTTCCGCTACTGTAGAGCTGTGCAGTTTTCGAAAAAACGTTGTTTGAAACTCGATTGCGAAATTCTTTTGCAATCTAAAATCAAAAATAACTATTTTGTTCATTGATTTGTCTGTGTGTGTGTGTGTCTGTCTGTGAATAGAATATCTCGAAAACAAAAAGAGGTATGGCGTTGAAACTTCATATATAAGCTTTTGAAGAAAATCGCATAACAGGAAGTATGGTGTTTACTCTTGTGATTTTTCAGTTTATTCGATGTTTTCAAAAACGGCTCTAACGATTTTTTCAAACTTTACATTTTTATTACATTTTTAATGTGTATTAATGTGAAATAGGTGATTTTCAAGTTGAATACCTCTAAAATGGGTTTCTTCTGTTTTTTTTCCTATTTTTTAATTCCAATTTAGATATTTTAAATGTTAACAAGTTTTAACTTTTTTGAGATGTCAACTTGGAGTGATATAATACCTACATGTTTTTTGATATGTGTACACAAATTAAACTAAAATAACATAATATCATGTTTAAAATTTATAGCAGTTCTTAAATCACTTTTGCAGACACTTTCCTTGAAAAGCAAACATAAAAATCAAGGAATATTAAATACTTTGTGATATCTCTCAATGCAGTCCAATAAATAAAACAATTCGATAAAAATACAGGAAAAATACTTCTTACATAAATTCTGTCTTCTAAAGAAACACCGAATGAACACATTGTAATTTATTTAGAATGATGGTAGTTTTGGGTACAAATAGACCTCTAACAGAGATTACTTATAAACATTTTATTTAAAACTTAAAAATATTTTTTCTGTTGAATAACGTGGCTTGATTTTTTATTAAAATGTATAATATAGTCAAAACGTTCTTGTTTGGAATTATAACTTTTTACTTCCTTTTACTGTAAAGGAAGTATTGGATTCACCCCAAAAATTGGAAATGGAGTTTTCAACGGATCTTCACGTTTTAGAGTCCCCTGATCCCAAAAAACATATTTTTTTTCATTGGTCTGTCTGTGTGTGTGTGTGTGTGTGTGTCTGTCTGTGAACAGAATATCTCAAAAACGAAAAGAGGTATGGCGTTGAAACTTCATATATAAGTTTTGTGTACTATGTAGATGAGACAGCAAGCTTTTGAAGAAAATCGCATAACCGGAAGTAGGTGTTTACTCTTGTGATTTTTCAGTTTTTTTCGATTTTTTCAAAAACGGCTCTAACGATTTTTTTAAACTTTACATTTTTCTTACATTTTTAATGTGTATTGATGTGAGATAGGTGATTTTCCAGTTGAATACTTCTAAAGTGGGTTTCTTTTGTTTTTTTGTCTATTTTTTTTATGAACTCCTATTTTAAATAAAACACCCGGTATATTATTACATTTTTGAATTCACCTTAAAATTCTAGAGAAAATTTGTCTCTTCAACTAACACTCGATTTTGTACCGTTTTTGTAGAATTTGTAATTTTTGAAAATTTTTAACAAATGGTTAAAATTAAAAATGCAATTTTTGACTAATTGTAAGATCACTGTAAAAGGAAGTTGTGTGAGTGTATCACACCAGATTTTTTATTTCTGCAACTTTAACCGTTTCTAAGACAATTGAAATAAAAGTCAAATCGTGCTTTTTTTATTTCAGTCATAATTCTTTGTTATTTTCAAGAACAAGTAAACGTTTAATATTGGCGAACTATCTCACTATAAATTTAATGCATTTGAAAGCTTGTGTTTAATTTTCAGAAAAGAATCGTTTTACAGTGTGTTAGTAAGTTGTTTTAATTTATTAATAAGTTTAGGACACTTGTAAATAGTAAGATATCAAGTGTGGCCAAGACACGTTTGTCTTTTACTTCTTGCAAATATTTAATTTTGCGATTTTTTCAAAAACTACCAACAAAAAGACTTTTTTGACAAAGTTATAGATAATTTTTGAACTTGAAGAAAAAGTTTGTAAAAATTTTTGATATTATTTCAAAAACCATATTTAAAGAATGTTTTTAACCAGGGTTATAGACAATTGTGTAATATATAAGCTTTGAAAAATAATCCCATACTAATGTTTGGACTTTCAAGCAATTTTTGTTTAAAATCGAATTTTATTTTTCCAAAAACTGTATTTCTCACAAAAATTGTAGATAATGGTACAACGTATGATTTTTTATAAAATTTTATTTTTATCAAACAATTCTAAAATTTTCCCGGAAAACGAAAAAAACAAGAGTAAAAGTATCACTTCTGGTCACCCGATTATAACAAAAACTCACTGGGATCTCGGAATGTATAATGAAAATGGAGATATAAATGTTGGGGCTGTAGAGAGGAGACAAACTCACAGACTGACAGATTCGCATTTACAGATCCACAGACTCAAAGGCTCAAAGACTGACATACTCACAAACAGACATCATTTTGAAAATAACTATTTCTGAATCAGAAAACATCGATATTTCCGTAAAAATCTCGGATTCTAAAAAAAAATTATTAGGTATTTACTATATTTTACGTAGTAAAAGAAAGTACAAATTGTTACTTTATTTTTTCAGAAAATACCAGAAAAGGTGATTTAAAATAATCATGTTTAGCCAAACAGTTAGCAAAGTATACTTATAATAACGTGCATTCAATGAATAAATGAAACTATTTTAATTGGGTTGTAAGCCATAAGTTAACCACTTTATATACTGGATGATAAATATAAAACGTAAAAAAAATTCTATTATTAAAATTGACTTTGCAATTTTGTAGTAAATATCTGAAATCAAAAATTTATTTCAAACTTTTTATTTAAAGTTCACAAAATATAAAAGTCTTCCCAGTCATTGTTCTATCATACATGCTGTTTTTCTGGGTATTATGGGAAACGAGTCTGTTCCATTTTTCAACTAAAACGTAATAAATTCAATATTAACAACTAACATTTTGTTTTTTGTAATGGAGCTCGAAAATAATCAACTTCCAGTAAATTGACACTGTCAGTACCATTTAACTTTATATTAAAACGACTACCTAAATGAAGGACGTTCCATTGAAAACAAAGTCAATTTGGTTCGTTGAGCCACCTTGTATAGTCAAACATATGTTACTAATGTGAAACACCTTAGTATAATTTCTATATAAGTAATTTTTATGTATGGAAATACAATAAACTATTGGATAGTTAAAAAAAAGTTTGACACATATACATATATTTGTAACAAAGTATATAATAAGGAATTAATGGCTAGAATATTTTCAAATATTTAGTTTTTGGCTTTCATTTCTCAAAAAAGTTTCATTTGAAATTACAGCAAAGTTACTGGAAATCTAGATGAAAATTGATCCATTTCAAACAAAATTAAACATAAAAGTCAGAATTTGTTGAAGTAGTTGTAAATATTATCGGAAACAATGAGGCAATAATGGTAGCTTGACTTGGGTTTTGCAAGAAAATATAATTTCAAACTACAAAATGTTAATAAATATTGCTGATCGGTATGTGAGCGTGTTTCGCGAAGCGTAGGTAATTGTATAAAATGTATTTTCTCGAAAATTATTTAATGACATGTTTGCTTGCGAAACAGTACAGCATTAGGTATGTAGACTAAACGAATGGCCCACCATTTACCTAAAATTTAAATATGTTTGGAATCACTTAGAGTAAAAGTTAATAGTTGATTTTCTAAAGAAATGTGTTTAATAGAATTTACACGTTTAGTTATAGTATCTATACATATCGGCCACTGTTCTTATTATTACAATTAATTTCAGATAAACTATGTGGAACCGGCCGGCTTCGTCCTTAAAGCTGATATAGTATTCATCAAGAAGTCAGACGTTCTCCTTGTGGAACCCAACGCCATGTCTATTGAGACAAACTTCCAAACCAGATTGGTGGGGAACAACTTTGGGGGCTTCTTCCAGGTGAACATCACTTCCCCATTCGCCGAATTTTTAGAAAATCGTTTCGAAAACCTCAATTCGAGCGTTCTGGCCACAATCCGGACGCCGCGCCTACTGAATAACTTCATCTTCGGAACGGACTACGACATGTTCCAAGGTTTCAATCATGGGGAGTTCCGCGATAATGCGTTCGTGTGCCGGTGTGGTATGAATTTGCGGAACAACACGAAGAATTCCCAAAACGATGAGATTCTCAAGAAAAACTACTGCATGACGAACTGCAGCCTGAGCCTGTTCGAGTTCGAACTGGAGTCAACCTCTGGGTGTGTCAGCAACCATGAGGTCGACGCAACCAGTTTTTGCAACTACGGAAGGACTTTCAAGAGCGATCCTCGCATTACAAATCCGATTACAAGAAATGATGCGTTGGAAGGTATAAACGTCACACAAGGCCATATTCAACCCAGGTTTCTTGGCCATGATGGAGGTGATTCATCGGGGGCTATTACTTTAATGGTACACAATTTTGGTATAATTTTAACAGGAATTGTATCGTCTTTGCTTATTCATCACTAGTTCGACGCCCGCTTCTCACAACCATTCACCTAAGATCTCTAATTAATTTTTGATGCCAAAATATGGGTTGTGGTTTCGTATTTAATTATTTAGAAAAGAAGTCTGAATGTTTAGTTTTATTATTTGATATTTTATCACTGTGTAAAAAGTCTTTCTAAAAGTGTCCTAAATAAGATTTAGCAAATAAGTTTTCCATTAGTGTTTTTACCAGTATGATATTTATGAAACAAGAATGTTATTGAAACTGCAATTAAGCAGAGCAAGAGCTGACCTAATATTGTATTTGCTGTTATTGAATGTTCAACAGATAGTACAAATGCATTTTAATATATTACCTACAATGTAGTGTAGATTTGTAAATATTATCAAACAATTACAAAAATAAATAATGTTACCCAGTGTTTCAGTGTATTATGTTTGAAGTACCTACCTATTTATAACATTGTTTAACGGAAAGAAAGCTGTACAAATGATAATTTTTGTATCAATTATGACATATACATGTTCTTTTAAGTTTAAATTAAGGTTTAAAAATACAGAAAAAATACAAAGAAAAGATAATTCGGAAAGTTTTAAGATCGAAAAAGAAAAGGGGGTCAAATGATGAGATGGCCAAGTTTATTAATATTCATCATATATGGACTAATAATAATAACACAATGCAAAAACACAAAAACCGTCCGACTAGGATATTTGTAATGAATATTTGTTTTCTATAGCACATGTTAAAGTGTGCTTTTATCGGCTCAAAACGAAAGATCACGTTTTACTTTAACAGCAAGGGTAGATAAAGTAGCACTTTAACATCAAGGATAGATAAAGTAATTTAATTTTCTAACTTTTGTTTAAATTAAATATGTCAGCTTCGTATTATCGTAGCAACCCCATCTAGCTACTGACATTTTGAAATGTAATTGACTGTCCTTACTTTCTTTTAAAAATTTTCAAGTTCTTGTTATAGAAAAAAATGTATTATACACGACACGACTTTATCGTCTTGTATAATAAATTACTATTACCTGTGTATACCAATAATTTAGTTACAAAAAGTTACTAATGTCTAAGTGACATTGATATTTTATAACTTCAATTTATTTAATAAACGAAGAACGATGAACTTTCAAACTTTGTTTTGGCTTTGGTTTTTTTGTATCCAACTGTACCTGACACCTGCTCAGCCTGCTCAGAATTACAAATGGAGTGAATGAGTTATACGCAAGATTTAATATATGCAGATGACATCGTACTAATGGGCGAGGCGTTGGTACTTGCATTTATATAGAAAATGAGATTAATGCAGTACAAATAACAGCTCAAGAAAATAAAATGTATGCAATTGGAGAAAATGAACTAATTTGGTTAGATATAAAGATAAATCGAGTTTTTCATTGCTTGCGTTTATGGACCCCATATTCCACTGCAGAAAAGGAGAAGGAAATGTTAAACTCCGTAAATAAAACCCCACAAAAAATATCAATCTGTAGTTTTTGGTGACTAATTTTCCAGAAATCAACTGGTTAATTCCAATATTAAGCAACACAATTAATGTTGAATCTGAATCACTCTTTAGTTATATGTATTTAAACAGTAACGCAACAGACTTTTACTTCGCTCGTTTAAAAGATTAAGGAAGTATTGTAATCGCGAAAAAATCACCTTTCGAGATTTCTTCAGAGCTTCCCGTTTCAGGGTCACTAGATCCGTCTGCCTGCCTGTTTGTCTGCTTGTTGGCGGTATAATTCAAAAACTATTTGTTGGAAGATGACGATATCTTGCATGCAGATTATATGTTTACCTGGCAAGAAACCGAAAAAAATTCGGACAAATATATACAGGCTAAACACATTAAAAAATAAATTTTGTTTATTTTTGGGTTAACTGAGAAATAGATAAAAGTACTAATTTGCACATAGGTCAGGCTTTACACTTGACGAAAATGGGACCCTACAGATACAGGGTAATGTCGTAAAAGAGTCAACAAGTGTTAACAATAAGTTCGTTCTGTTAAATCGCAAAGCTCGATGAGCTCGTGGATAAAACGTCGGATTTAAATTCGGATTCGCAAGTGTTGTAGTTCTAATCCCATCACCCATAAAGTTTTTTTTTTATTTGAAATGAATTTAATTACATTACCAAATGCTTTCTTTTATTGTTTCAGTACTATTACAATATTTTTACCCCTAGTTTCCTTTGATTTTTAAAATTGTTTAGTGTCACAACGTCCACTTGCGAGGGAAGTTCTGAGTAAAGCCCTTTACAGATTTTTTTAAATTAAAAATTGTGCCAAGTCTACAATATACATTGTTATACAAGGCATTAATGGTGATCCGAATTTCTTTTTTAATTGGACGTCATGATAGCTAGTACAATTCACCCAGCTTGGGAGTGATACGTGTTACTTGAAGTTGTTATAATTGCTTATATGGTTATTTTTTATGCTAGAAATAGATGTAGTTATTGCTGGTAAAATTATCACAAGCGCCAGGTGTGGATAAGCCGCATTCACACTTCCGAGTTGCGAAACGAACGTCAGCCACGTACTTATACCTTTCGGAAGCAAAACGGGCACTACGCAACTGGTAAAACACCGCTTACCAAGAGCCATCATTTCTGGAGTCGATTCTTGGCACAAATACAAAAGTCATATTATACAGTGTAAAAGGTAGTATAATTGACCAAAATCTGAAATTGAGCAGAAAATAAATAAGAAAGATACGAAGGTGTAAATGGGAGAAGTGGAGTATCTATTTTATGAAATAATAATAATAATAATAAATTTTCGAAAAAATTTCAAGTAGTTTTGTGCAAGTTTTTCCAATAGCTTTTTTCAATAACACTAGGCACTATGATTTTTCAATGTTTCGTATTTATTTTTATGGCAGTTTACTGGTTTACGGTAAAATAAAAAAAAATGTAAAGCTAACTTTTTAAAAGGTAGTATAACGGATCAACATTTGAATATATTAGAAAATAAATAATGAGCATACATGTGAATGGGAGAACTGAGACACACTGTATACGCAGAATCTTCGCCCCCCCCCCCCCCGCAGTCAAGGGCATACATAATTTATAATCGACATAAAGCTTTCAGGCATTACAGGTTGCATAAACTTCATCTAGTTCTTTTTTATTTCAAATAGAAGGCTAATTTGAGAATTTTCGAATTAATAATAAAAGAGGAAACCACTTCCTGTTTTAAATAAAAAACAAATTGGGGCTTGATAGCGTCTAGCCGCAAATAAATTAGAAGCTGATTCCCAGCTTAAGGATTATATTAAGAAGTAATGATTTTCCAGGCAAATAGAATTAATTTATTGGGCAGTCTCTTAATAGAAAAGGCAGTTACGATTTAACTGGTAGGTAGATACATTGGGCGATACGTACATATCCTAATAGAAAATGTCTTTGGGTTAGCTTTTTGCTTCCCCTGTTATTCTTTGCTATCTTTGAGCACGGGACGTCATGATTCAGTGGGATAGAATCACCCAGAATCTCGGTGAAAACTTTTTGGAGAGCCTAACGGAAATAGAAGACCATCATTAAATTGTATTAAGAGCTTCTCACCCAAAAGCTCGATGGGCAAAGCAACAGTTCCTGGCAGCCTAGGATCGCCTCATTTTTAGTTAGATTAGTCCTAAACCGCAGGAAAATTATATAAACTATTCAGTTCAGTAGTAATCCAAAATATGTCAAGTTACAAGTTTAAAATGTACATATGAAATTTGATTTACCTTCCATAACTTCATCATAGTGTAATAAGAAGATTTAATTACCTTTTCAGTAATGAGGCTAAAAGGAATCAACTAAATAACCACCAGGTTATATTTGTAAATGCCAAATAGGGTTTAATATTATACAGCAGATATCGGTCAAATGATGGGCATTTCTTATACTTTAGAAATGTGAATTGAGTGAACTGATAAATCATTTAACAACCTTAATTAAAAATAGAATTAGGTTAGGAGGGTATAAAGAGTTCTTTCAATTTATATTACCTGAAGGTGCCGAATTTCCGAAAAAGAAAGAGAACCTTTCTATAAAACTCAAGATTGATTAATCAATTTAAATCAAACTGATATGCACTATAATTCGATATTTCCGTATAAAGTATCATATATAAACTGCCCTAGTAGATAAACTTTTATTATAAACTCATAATTAACCATTGACATGATTGAATGTATACGGATATATTATAAAGAACAAAATTAACAATTTAATAAAGTTGTTGGCACCCAATACTTCTTTCTTAGTGAACCTAAAGCCTTCATGCTAAAGTGAAGTGAACAAAAATCCCACATTTATCATATCTATATCGCAGCCGAAGATTGAGCTAGTCGGAGCAATAGTTGGTACAAATGAAACTACAAAAACATTCTATAACTGAATTGAATCGCCTATAATAACGTTGTCCCAATGCAGAGAATTATGAGAATATAGATAAGCTGTGAATTACTTCATTATTGAAATCGAACATACTCAAGAAACGCTGTCCATGAGACACATACCAACGCACTAAATGATGTTTCGACGTTTAGGCTATGGTGTATGTCGTATCGTGAACATCCTGAGAGCACACTTAAGAACAGCTAAAAACTTCACAAAAAATATGAAGGGTGCATTATTGATACTGGGTCAAAATTGTCCTACAAAAACAGTCTTGAAGCCTAGAACTACACCTGCCATTTTATGATAGTTGGACGATAATACAGAACATATTATTATAGTACAAATAAGATAATAAGATGCCAACATTTGAGCAGTACGGCTACAAATGTACGAATAGAAATATGTGGGAAAATTTTGTATTAAAGAACTGGGATTAGTTAGTTGGCAAAAAGGGCCTATGGTGGCCTACTTGCTAGACTTCGGTCTCCCCACAACTACTACTACTAGTTTAGTACGCAAAACAGGCAAAACAGTTGACATCGTACGGTTATCCAGCCAAAATAGGCAATACAAGCTAAGAAAATCAAGGGAGAAACATATAAAAAAGCTAGTTGGTAAAAGAGAAAAGCCATCATGGAAGCACGAATTTTGGCAAGAGACAGGAACACGTATAACAAGTCAACAGAAAGCCCAAAATAGCCCAACGCCGAAAGATGTAACTGTGTTTAAAGAGAAAGAAGAAGAAGAATTAAACTACATGATAATTCCTGTTGAGAGAAATTATGAGAATCATATGACATAGAAACATAGTCAACAATAGATTGGAACGCAAAAAAGACGAAGAAAATGTCGTTATCGAGTTGATTTCTAGAATGATCCCTCTCTTATCATATAATTTTTAGAGAAATCTTGTATAAATACAATATAAGTACATCTTAAATAACTGTATTCATCAAGCAAAGACGAATGCGTATCGTCTTTTCCCGTAGATTTAAATAAAGGTTGGCTGCCAATTGTTAAAGATTTTTATCTCCTTACATCTTCAGTAAAATAAACTAAATTCTCTAATTTAATTAGTAAATCGTTGAAAACGGAAGCAAATTTGTCATCTGCAACGTTCGTGTTTTTAGTGCGGCGAAATACCCAAAAAGAAAAATGAGAAATGTATTAATCACATCGTTATTGCATTTCCAATTATTTTTTAAATTCATAATATGTTTTTCGTTTTTGATGTTTTAAGTTAAAACTTTTCTCAGATGTAAACCAGACTTAAAATTAATAGATTACTAGATAAAGTACCTACCTAACTAAAATTATATTATATTATTATATTATATGGGTTTCTACCATGTAAACAAATCTTCTGCGTGGTGGATTTATTACTTTTCAATTATTATTATTACTTGTGTTATATGACAGTCTTCTTGGTTATATGTTAATGGTTGTCAACTATAACAAGCAATAACTTCACAAATATTGCGAGAATATTAGAAAGGACATTGAAAAGCGCATAAAACCTTTGTTTTCTTGTTTTTTCGATTTTTTAAACAAGTTACATGAGTGTGTGGATGGGAAACCGTGCAAATATGTTTTTCTATAAAAAAATATTCTCACGAAAGCGCCATGTTATGGCAATGTGCACCTAATAAATTTGCTAGATTTTACAGACCAGTGCAGTGTTTAAAATTGTATAGATGGACGGTTGGTTGCCTATACAAATGGAAACATGATTATGAGTAAATCAGTTTTATCAAAGAGCATTATATGCTCTTTGGTTTTATATTATCGCAACTGTTGAAGTCATATTGTGATTATTTAACTATAGACGCTCATTATTGTCACTGCATTAATTTTTGTTATTTCAGTTTTTATTATCTATGAACAAACCAATTTCTTTTAGCATTCTGTTAGATTTATTTTTAATTGCAAAGATATTTTTCTAGCAAATTCTTTTTGTTGTCACCAGTGGCGTAACTTGGTACCCGCAGAACCCGTGGCCGCGGGAGGCTCTGAGTCCGAGGGGGCCCGAAGGGAAGACGCAAGCAGGAACAAATCTTTCTATTTTTATTTTTATCATAATGGGATGTCTACGCAAAAAGCAAAAGTCGTTTTGAATTGCCGGCCTTTAAATTCAAGCTGAAATAGATTGTTTTGTAATATGGGGCATAGGGTAATGAAAGTGGCGAATTTCCTGCAGTGGTAAGGCTAATAGAGTTCACTTAATACCGCCCGTATTGTAAAAATGCTATAATTTAACAACATGATCATTAAATGGTGGATTTATGGTTTGTTTTGACGCCTATCCCTATCCTCATTCTGTTAGCAGCAGAGCTGCCAACTGTACCCTAATTACCTCATCTGTAAGGTCCTTTACGAACTGCGATCCCGTAGAAGCGCAAAAAATGCTACGATTGACAATGTGTCGATTATTGATTACATTTGTGCATTTTTAACTTGATGAATAGTGAAGTTTTGATTTTTTTGTATAGTACGTTTTTTTCCTATAAAAATTTTCAAGGTCAAGATAAAATTGGCAAAACTGCTTTTTTTAAATTATTAGAAAATTTATTTTAGCCAGGTTTTTCTGTAAACGACTTTTGTCATTTTGACATTTAAAATTAAATTGTCAGTTTTTCTTTTTTGAAACTGAATACGCGTAAAAAACGGAATCTTTTAAAATTAAATGTAGTGAAGTGTGCAGAGTCACTGTTGGATCTGCATCTTAACACACCAGAAGAAGACCTTTACGAAAGATTAGCAAAAGCTTTTGATGTACATAGAACTTTAATGCCAGATTTTAAATTTCCCACCAATTTTTAGTTCTATAAAGTTACTAAAACAAATTTTGCCAACATACATTTTTTAAAGGAATCCAAGTTATGCCAACATAAACCCTAAATTCTTTGACCTTGAAAATTTTTATAGGAAAAAAACGTACTTTAGTAGACATTAGACATTCACATTCATTACGCTGCGCACAACCTCAACTTGGTGATTAATGATACAGTTAAAGGTGTAAGAGAAATTGGATCTTTTTTGCTACTGTTCAAAACATCTACACATTTTTTGGATTAAGTATAAATCGGTGAGATCTTTTAAGTTCCATTACGAGCGCATCCGCTATAAAAAAAGAAACTTAACCCTATACGATGGTGTTCCAGATCCCAAACTCCCACCGCAATTAAATTACTTTTTAAATACATTACTGCTGCTCTGAACAAAACAATATTAACATAAAAAAGGAAGAATGCGATGAGAGAATAATCCTAACCAGCTTCCATAATTTTGAATTTGTGATTCTTATAGTGTTTTAGTGAATAAAACTTCGGGGGAACTTATCACAAAAATGCTACAGAATCCAGACACTGATTTGATTAAAGCTACAACCTATATTAGAAACCTCTAGAATATTTTATAGAAATATCGAAGTGAGTACTTTAGTGTTGAATTACAAGGAAACAATTTAGCCAACAACTGGACCATAAATCCTACATTTAAAAATAAACGCAGACCCAAAGTTAAAAGACCTTTTGGCGAACTTTTGGAAGATCAAAGATTATCGGATTCTAATAAGTATTTTAAAATAGTCAACATTTTTGATAGAGCTTTAGATATCACAATAACTCAGTAAGTCAGAGATTTGGATCTATGTTTCAAACGGCAACATTTTTTAGTTTTTTAAATCCAAAGACTTTGTGCGAAATGACTGAGAAAGAAATTTATTCCCCCCTTCATTTCCTATAGACATTTGTTCTAAGTATTTAATAGTCGATAATCGGAATTTATCATCAATTTTTCCTGAAATTGTGACAGCACTTTTAGTATTTTTAACATTTCCTCTTTCGGTCGCTACGGCTTAGAGAAGTTTCTCTAAATTAAAAATTATTAAAAATTATGCCAGAAACAGTATTCATCAGAAGAGATTGGAAAACCTTTTTTTATTGTCCATTGAATCGGAGATAGCTGATAAAATAGAATTGCAAGAGGTTATTACAGATTTTGCAAACATTAATGCCAGGCGTATGCACATTGCTTAAAATCTCGTTTTTATTTTTTAACTATCTCAGTTAAGACATTGTTTTGCAGTGCCTATTATTATTATTATTATTGATGTTTTTACCACTTGATTTTATTAAGGACCTATAAGGGGTTCGCAGCAAATTTTCGCGGAGAGCCCAAAATCTGAAGTTACGCCACTGGTTGTCACTCAGTATTCCTAAATCCTCATAAGTTAGAATATAACATTCGTTTTCGATTGTCTATTCCACCAATCTACATAAGTTGGGTTTGTTATCAGTGACCGAAAGTTCAACTTACTAAAACAGGCTTCAAGAAATAGAAAAAAATGGGCTCTTCGGATCTTGCATCTTTTTCTAGACGCCTTCTAAGACACTTACCGATCATACAATGTAATATACTTAACACTCTTGGAAATTTTATATATTTTCAACACATTTTTGTTCAATTTTGAATGTGAACAATTCTTAACTTTCTTTTCGTTACCAAGTATTTTGATCAATGGAAATTCGTATAATTGTCTTTAAATGTATAATGTTTTCTACCATAATACTGAATATTAAATGCATTAAAAATTAAGGTTAAGTTTCAAAGTTTTCAAAAAATATCAAAGAAAGATTGTTTTTACATTTTTTTCCAACTCGGGAAGTTTCCTTTAATAACGTAACTTGGAGTTAATCCTTCATTTTGCATCACCTTGTATAATAAGAAATCTAAGGCAAAAATATCATTAGCGCTTTACATAAATACATATATGCTTGCTGACATTTTTTATCATTGAGTTGTAGAGGGTCATTCGTACCTTACAACATTTCAATTTAAAAAATATCAAATTAACTTTGTAACTATTTTATTTTTTGTTCCGATAGTACTGCCAATTTTTTTCTTATATAGGTGACGATTTTGACACTAAAGTTTTTTTAAATAAAATTTTCGTTCGCTCATGGAGGAGGGTGCGTATTTATTTGGTCATATATGATTTAATTTTTACAAATACTTGCAGTTTAATCCTAGGTGTCAAAATCAAATACATTGATATTTATTGCTGAGAACGTTGAGCAAGGAATACATTGTAGATGGTATTGCATTATTCAACTGAAAATAATTTCAGGATTTGAATACGTCGTGGAAAGAGTAAAACCACACCGACTTCATTTTGGTTCTGTGATAGAACGCGATACTAACCCTATTGGTAATGGACTCAGTTCGTTTCAGAAGCGACATGCTCGTGAAACTTTTACCAAACTATCTCCACAGTATTATGAAATTCAACATATTACATCTGGGATAGCTAGACTTGCAAATAAGGTAACGTAAGGTAACCTTTAATAAAGTATTATGTATGAAATGTATACGAAGAACAGCAAACTGTAAGATTCTAAATCTCAATTACTTTTACATTAAATATTCTCAGTCATTATACAGGGTGCTGAAAAAATGGCGTATTAAATTGAAGGCATACTCCTTGAGTATGAGAAAAATAAGGAAAACATTCTTTGTGTTATTTTTCGGAAATTATGGCAACCCAAAGTTTTGATTATTAATTTCTTTAATATTCAGTACTAGGATAGAACGTTAACCCGCTTAAAGATAATAGTATAAATGTAAACACGTGTAAATAATTTTAATTAGAGAACAGAAATTCAAGAAATGTTAAAATTCAAAATTTAAAAAATCTTCAAAAATATAAAAAAGAAATGTTTCCTTATATTTGTCATTCTCAAAGAGTGCCCATTAACAACGTATGTACCATCGAGTTAATCCGCCATTTTTTCAGCACCCTGTATTTAAAAACATATTAGCCATTCGATGTACTTTAATAATTGTTAATAATATATATCCAGAACCATTTCAAATTAGCTATCAACCATCAACGACGGAGTCTTCTATTTGAACATTTCGCTTAAACCTGTATAAATCGTACCACACATATTAATACATATTGCGTGTTCAGATTGTTATACCTATTTAAGTAACAAGGAATGTAAGGACCTATTAACATTTGAGGTAGGCAAGTACAAGCCAAGGCGAAGCCGAGGCTTGTTATTTGCTGAAAATATTAATAGGGGATACATTCCGAGTTATCTTATTATATTTTTTTCGCTGCTTATGGAAATTTTACTAGATTTTAAAAAAAATCGTTTGGTTTGTCACCTGTCGTCAAGATTATTGTTGATTTCAATCCCTTTCGTGAGTCGTGTTACCTGTGAGTGTCACATGTCACATAGACAGTTGCAATTATATACAAAACGTTTAAATCTACATCTTGCGTTGTTAATTATGCAGGGTGGGTATTTACTGTGTGGACGGAGGATTGCTCCTTAATTATTACCTAATGATAAAAGGTGTCGTAACCATAAGACGAACTCTTCTTGAGATATTGCCGCTATTATTCGAAAATTTTGAAATACAGAAGAACAAATAGAACAAAAACCAAAGCAACAATGTCAAAATTCGAATCGCAAATAAATTCGTAAACTGATAGAAATAATTAATTAATAACTAAACAACAAAACAGTTCTCTACACCTAAAAAATAAGTTGAATAAGTAAACATAAACAAAGAAAACCAGAAATCCAACTTAAATGTTCAAAATGCTGACCACGCCTAGCTAAACAATTTGCAATTCGCTCCGAAAACGAAAGTTTTACTCGAAACAACATTTGAGGCGAAATGGATTGAAACGCAGCTTTAATTCTGTTTTTCATATCTTCGCATGTGGTGGGAGGATGTTGGTAAACTTTTTCTTTGGCGTAGCTCCAAAGAAAGAAATCAAAGGGCATAAGATCCGGTGATCTGGCTGGCCAGTTTTGTACACCACCTCGTTCTATCCACCTCATCTAATAATTTCTATCGAGGTATTGCCTAACGTTGATTGCATAGTGTGGTGGAGCGTTTCGCACGAATATTATCTTCCAAAAATTCGAGTAAATCATTTTCCAAAAACTGTGAATATTTTTCTCCAGTAAGACTATCATCAAAGAAAAAAGGACCAATCTCATTAGAATTGAATATACCACCCCACATATTAACTGACCATCGATGCTGGTGATCAACAACTCTTAAGATGTGTGGATTATTATCTGAATAGTGATGATAGTTATGTTTATTAATATTGCTATTATTGTGAAAAGTTGCCAGAAGGGTTCGTCTTATGATTTTGACACCTAATATCAATTAGTCCTAATATGAAAAAATACACAGGGTGTTGTATTTAAAAAAATTCCATTTCCCGTAAATTAATCATACTGTGTAGTTTTACACTTTTTAGAAAAACTTGCCATGTATTTTGTAAGTGGACTATTATCAATAGTCGGTGGTGCAAACAGATTTAAAAAATCCTGATGACAGAGCTAGTATCGTGGCCCCAAAGTTGACTGTATTTTGGTACTAAAGTGACAATATCTTCAGAACGGTTAGTGATGTTGATACAACTTTATATATTTTTATTCTAAATATGACAGGAAATCCAAAAATGCAAAAATATACACGGTGTTCTATTTAGAAAAACACAAGTTCGGGTAGGCATAGTTTTATCAATCACCCTGTAGGTACCTATATATTTTTCCCGCTGCTGATCATGTAAGTCAGTAATACAGCATTAGTAACAAAACGTGTAAGTCGGTGATTATATTTGTTTGCTGCTTTTTCTTGACAACGGAACTTAATACTATTATTAAGTTCCTAGGATAATAAAATTAGCAAAGCAAGATGCAGATTTAGACGTTTTGTTTATAATTGCAAGTGTTTGTGTGACATGTAACACTCACAGGTAACACGACTCAAGAAAATTAATCCTAGTGACAGGAAAATTTCGATAATCAACGGGAAAATATAATAAGATAACTCGGAATGTATGGCCCATTAACATTTTCGGCAGGCAAGAAGCCGTGGCTTCGCCTTGGTTTGTACTTGCCTACCACTCACAGTGCCACTAACATATTATTCATACGTTTTGAATTTCCACAGCCCGCTGAGGATTAGTTTTTTTATCTCTCGATATTATCACCGATTTACACGTTTTGTTACCAAGACTGTATCACTGACTTTGACTTACATGATCGACATCGGGAAAAATACATTAAGTTTGTATTCTAGGTGCGCAGCAGAAGAGGTGTTGGTGGTTTGGCAAATAGGGCACCTCGTTTCTCGTATGAAACTAAAAATAAAACCCCTTCCCCTACCAGGTATGATCCACAACCCTTTTCGAAAGAATTTCAACAATGTAGGGAGCCATTCAATAAATCCATGCCAAGAGAACGTAGAAAACGGATGCCAGTTCCTGGGTAACTGCTTTTGTTAAATTTTGTTAAAAAATATAATTATTGCAATGGTATCTTCAACTTTAATAATTATTAACATGTTACATAAAATATATAGGATGTATCATACAATATGATCGAAAACTTTTACCCACTAGAGGGCTGTGGAATTATTTTGTCAAAATATTTTGTTGGTAGTCGTGGTAATAAAAGTCACGTTGGCATTTTATATCTGCCAGTTTTTAAGGTTATATCAGGAATATAATTTTAACAAATACAAAAATTTTTGTTGAATACATATAAATGTTAGTAATGTACTGTTTGAGGCTTTCGCGGTTACTCGAATTATTCTTCTTAGCATAGAATTTCGGCTTAGACAGCGTAGTATTTGTAGATGAACACTCAGCATTTTCTGGCTTAATGTGCCTTGCACCTTGTGAAGTCGAGCAAAAACCCGCTCGATGGCCATGCTCTTTGGTGGCTCGTGTTGTTTGAGTATCTTGAGAACGAGGATACTTAGGTAGATTTGGCCGTTTTGCTGTTTGTGCATCCATATTCACTAACGTTTCGCAAGACCTTGCAGCTTGCATCATCAGAGTGAAAGTCGCACTGTACTTAAACAACACGAGCCACCAAAGAGCATGGCCATCGCGCGGGTTTTTGCTCGACTTCACAATGTGCAAGGCACATTAAGCCAGAGAATGCTGAGTGTTCATCTACAAATACTACGCGGTCTAAGCCGAAATTCTATGCTAAGGAGAATAAATGTTAGTAACAAAAACAACTACAGCTGTTCAAAACGATTTCCTGCACTTTCCATACACAGCACCACCTTGTGTTTAGTATTAAACATCCTGTAAAAGGTGAGTGATTCTGTTAAAATTGTACAGATTATATTATTAAGTACCTTTAGTCATCATTGCCAACATAAATTTTTTTAAAAATCCACAGCTTTCTAGAGGTTAAAAGTTTTCGATCATATGGTATATAACATCGCTATTATTTTATAAGTAGAGCATTATTTTAATTTAAATTAATATTGTTAGCATATAGCAGGTCTATGCCTTCGTTTTCTTGTAGTGATTGAGTTAAGGGTACCTCATCGACTATTATGGTGCGACTGTTGGTGTGGTGTTATCCGTCTTTGTTTGCTTTCTGTCGAATATGTTCTGTATTTCTTCTGTATGTTTTCTCCCATTCTTAATTCATACGATTTAGCATTAATAATGCGTAATCACCATGGTTTCTGTCAGTTTAATAATGACATAAATTCAAACGTCAAAATTTAACCGCGGTTAAAAATGTGTCAAAATTTAATCGCTTGTGAATAATTTTAACATGATTAGTAAAGGTGCTTCACCAACTGAAATTCATCTATTTATTCAGGAAATAATCACGCCGAACATCCCGCGTGCACGTAAACTAGCCTGAATATTTTTAAAAGATTTTCTGTCAAAATGTTTTTCTCTGAAGAAATATATCTCGCAAATGTTCCGCCCCAAAATCCCTAGTGCTAGACACTCGGGATTCTTGTTGAGCGGCAAATTTACTTTCATATTTTACATTGATTTTACAGAAGCACTCAAATCATCCATACTTGTTCGATAAAATATAACTTTTTTAAATTAGTTCCGTAATGTATAAAACTTCAAACTCATGAAAAAAGTATTGCTTTCTTGACAGTAATTTAGGCATTGGTTAATTCTGGTGGTATTTCTTTTATTGTTGTTAGTTAATGTACTGAGCGCTTTGATGATTTGTTTAAGTTTCTTGGATCTCATCTTGTTGTTATATTTTGACATAGGATTACGTCTAACAGCGCGGGTAAGGCATTTTACGGCCGACCTGTTACAAAAATAGATCCTGATCACAAATCGTT
This sequence comes from Agriotes lineatus, assembly GCA_940337035.1. Taxonomy (NCBI): domain Eukaryota; kingdom Metazoa; phylum Arthropoda; class Insecta; order Coleoptera; family Elateridae; genus Agriotes; species Agriotes lineatus. Next base: position 86,992,466 of record OW679196.1, on the reverse strand, counting down.
AAAAACCCCTAACCACACAAATATTTAACAATCGCTAAATACATATTTCGACAGCTAGGTTATCATTTTCGATAGCCTTGGTGAGGAATTAAACACGACAAATTGAAAGACTTTCACAGCTGATTTGGTGAAGAGCGTATCTTCGGCCAACTTTGTCGTGTTTAGTTTCTCTCCAAGGCTCCTGAAAATGACAGCTTAGCTGTAGAAATATGTATTTCACGATCACGATCACGATGAGCCTTTTTCCATCCATTGTTGGACGTAGGCCTTCCCCAAAATTTTCCATCTTTCTTTGTCCATAGCTAACGTTATCCACTGTATTCCTGCCATATCTTGTATATCATCCCGCCATCTTCTACTTGGTCTTCCCTTTCCTCTTTTGTAGCTTCGCGGTCTCCGCTGTAATGTAGCTTTAGTCCATCTATTATCCTGTCTACGAGCCAAATAACCAGCCCATTGCCATTTTAGCTGTGCAATTCTTTCCATAATATCACTAACTTTTGTTTGTTGGCGTATCCAAGTGTTTCGTTTCTTATCCATTAGTTTTATTCCAAGCATTTGCCTTTCATGTGCTCTTTGTGTTCTTGTCAGCCGCTGAGAGTTCTTTTTAGTAAGTCTCCAAGTTTCACATCCGTACGTGATCGCCGGGATGACACATTGGTTGTAAACTTTTGCTGTTAAATAATTTGGGACTTCTTTGTCTTTTAGAATATAACTAAGTTTTCCAATTGTGGACCACCCTATTCTTATTCTTCTTGTTATTTCTTCGGACATGTTTTCTTTATCTGTTGAGATTTGTTGACCTAAGTATATATATTTATCAACAATTTCCAACGAAGTATCTTCTAAGGTGATGTTTATATTTTTATTTGCGTTTGTCATTATTTTAGTCTTCGTCTTGTTCATTTTCAGTCCAACTACTCTTGAGCAGTTGTTGAGCTCGTTAATCATTTCCTGTAGTTCTCGGTTGTCTTTACTAAGTATAACGATGTCGTCAGCGAATCTCAAGTGGCTCAAGTTCACTCCGTCAATGTTTATACCTTTGTCCGACCAGTCTATTTGACGAAAGACGTCCTCTAGTACGCTGGTAAATAGCTTTGGGGAGATCACATCCCCTTGTCTTACTCCTCTCTGTATAGATATGTTATCTGTAGTTGTAGTTGGATCTGTTTTTATATACATACTCGCATTGCTGTAGATATTCTTTATTAATTGGTTGTATCTGCTGTCTATTCCGCAATTGACCAATGAGTTGAGTATTGCCCAGGTTTCTACGGAGTCGAACGCCTTCTCGTAGTCTACAAAGGCTATATATAGATGAATGTTATATTCTTTGCTCTTTTCTAATAGGTTTTGCATTGTTTGAAGGTGGTCACATGTGTTGAATCCTGATCTAAATCCCGCTTGCTCTATTGGCTGATTGGCATCGAATTTTGCAGTCAGTCGGTTGGTGATTATTCTTATGAATAGCTTATAGAGTTGCGACAGGAGGCTTATTGGACTGTAGTTATTTAAATCGGCAATATCTCCTTTCTTATGAATGATTATGACTTCCGCTGCTTGCCATGATTTAGGGATTTTTTGGGTTTCCAGGCACTTATTATATATTTTGGCCAGTTGTTGATACAGTTTCTCTCCCGCCTCTTTCAGCATTTCAACAATGAATCTAATCACACAAATATTTAACGATCCCTAAATACATATTTCAATATTTATTTCATTGTTGAAATATGTATTTAGGGATTGTTAAATATTTGTGTGCGGAGCCGGACATTTGGGCGCAGCCGTTTGGGCGCGGCCGTTCGGGCGCGGCCGTTTGGGCGCGAAGACACTTGGGCGCAGAGCCACTTGGGCGCCAGACATTTGGGCGCGAGGAAATTAATTAACGTATATTAGTATTAGCTAGCTTTACTATTCATACGTCTGAAAATTTATTTTAAATAACTAAAATTACCTAAAGCACGTCCAAGGAGGTGGCGGGTGGCAAAAATTTAGTATAGAAATATCAATTGTCAAATATTAGAATATTATTAACGCAAGTTAAAAATTTTAACTTTCCGGTAAATACTAGCAAATCTTTTGCGGAGATTTATTACATTAAAATAATAAGTAACAAAGAAGAAATGAATAGAGATTGGCTACAAACAGAGCTATTGATGAATCATCTAACCATTTGGAGATTCGTCGACAGCCCGAAAACTATTCAACGAGGGAGAGATGTTGCTTATGAACAGTTACTTGCGGGAAATGAGTCCACTGAAAAAAAACAAAAATTTATCCAGGCTGATAGAAAATAAAAAATTTGGTTGAAGATTATAATAATCAATATAATCATGTAGACGGCGTAAACAATAGGGGCATTCTAGAATTTTTAAGAGGCATTTCGTACAGTTATGAAATAAATGCGTGGATGCTCCTTGATTATATTTTAAAAAATTGTATATATTTACTTTAAGAATAATATGTATTATAATGGTAAAAAATGTCAAAAATAAATTTTTATTATTAAAATTAATCTTTTTATATTATTATTTATTATTATTCTTATTTCTGCTTTTATCTTCAGTTAGTCGGTTCATAACATAACGAAAATAATTGATTACTTTAAAATTTAAGGTTTATTGTTAAGTATTATCATTATAAACAAAACTCGAAGTCGACTAGTTTTGGTCAAAACAGGACACATATTAGAAACATACTAGCAACCAGTGAGACAAATGTCTCATTTAATAAAACAAAAAAGACCGTCCCGGACGGACCAGCGTCCCGGACGGACGGAAATCACGTGATTTCTCGAAAACCGGAAGTGTCACGTGACTGAAATTCGGTTCCTGACATGACATGACCATTACAAACATATAACTTTCATAACTTTTTTCTCTATCTCTTACGGTTTGGCTGCTGAAACAGCGTCCCGGACACACAAAACAGCGTCCCAGACAAGCCTATTATATATATGGATTAAACATTAGAACCATCAATCGATTAAATATAGCACAGCATTATTCATTCACCAGCACAATAAATGAATTTCTATTTAAAATTATTCTCAACACCTATCCTATATATATAATCTATTTCCATCTTTATTTCAATTCAGAACTATTATTTCATATCTAACATAGGTACTGCCTTTTTTATGTATTAAGAATTATTTCAAAACTAATCTAATATTCTACCTTATTTATTTCTATTCGGATTTATTTCAAAATGTATCTAATATAGGTACATACTACCACCTTATTTAAAATTAATCTCATAACGGTTTCAATAAGTAATTGGATTATTCTTTTAATATTGTTTGATTAATTACATTAACTTCTCAGGATAAATAATGATTTAATAAATGTTTGTTTATTTATGCCAAATTGAAATTATTCACACTTAATGTGTTCCTGAATCCCAATGTTGACCCTTTCTCGCGCCCAAGTGTCTCGCGCCCAAGTGTCTCGCGCTCAAGTGTCCCCGCGCCCAAACGGCAGCGCCCAGACGGCCGCGCCTAAACGACCGCGCCCAAATGTCCTAGACCGATTTGGGTGATTAGAAGTTTTTAACAATTTGTGATCAGTCTCCAATCACAGGCTTCAGCAGTGTTTTATTTATTTAATTTAAAAATAGGTCCTAATTGAAATCGGACGCGAGGGAAATGTAATATTTTTGGGTTTGTCGCCGCATTTGAATCAGTCTACCCGAACAACACTGAGTAGTTCTACGTGGTATCGTTTTAAAGTTCTCAACGAGATCTGTTTAAATCCGTAAAACACACATCGCTATAGTTTCAACTGAACGTTTAAAAAATATTTTTTTGTGTGAACCCATAAACGCATATGGCAGTTTATCTAGACAATAGTAAGTGGAAAACCACTGCGAATGGTATCGTTTTGAAGTCCTCTTAAGTCTCTGAGATCTTTTCAAATATATAAAGAGCATATCGCAGTGGTTTAAACTAAACATATTAAAATTGTTTTCGTGTGTTATTTGTAAAGTTATGTGAGCTACTTGTCATATCAAAGACATGTTGGCAATAATAAATTAAATAAAAACTTCGAAATCATACTCGGCTAGCTCATTTCAACTCTCCGATGTGCAAGTCATAGTTCTACTCTCTACTCTCTACTGATGGCTCAATGAGAACTGAGCCTACCTTACCTGTTGTTTATTTAACGAAATGATTGTGGTCTTAAAAAAATATAGTATGCAACTCAATCCATAAAGCAATTACGCACTCGAGAAGTTACGCACTCGCCACTAAGCGGCTCGTACGCAACTTTTTTTAGTTGTGCGTAATACTTAATATAATTCCTGCGCTTAATACAATAAAAAGTCAGTTTTTCTACTAAAAACTTGCAAATAATTACCTACTTTCTGCATGATCGTAAAAAAGTATCTATTGGTTATTATAATCATATTGTCTTGACGAAGTAATATTTTGAAAAACTTGAGAGTTTGTACCAATTATTTCTGTTATTAGAGTGGGCACCTACAACATTAGTGCAAAACGCTGTAGACGAATAGCAGTGGATAACAATTTAGGAAGGCCAACTATGATACTCGCTGTGAAAGTGACTTGCAGTCCTGTGATAACTGACATTTGTGACAGGTGCGGATCAACTTGCACAAACGATTATTGGCAGAAAAAAGGCGAATTCTTGCTCTGTCACATATGTATGGAAGAAGAAAAACATTTACACGAGGACTTCACATATGAAGAGTTGAAACAGTTTACTGTAAGATAACTGTGATTTTTAATATAGTTAGTTTGCTGAACCACGAGTGTGAAATATATTTTTCAGAAAAAGCGAACCTGTACGTATAGACACAATCATGAAGGCACCGCTTCAGCTCTTCACTTGCTACCTGAGAAGACGATACACAAACTAGAACGGTTGGAAAATTATCTTAATTTGTATATAAATTCTCTTTAACTATTTGTACAAACATTGTAAGCCTCTTGTAGGCTGCTACAAATCGTTCTAATTAAATAAGTACATCTACTGAGCATAGCTTAGTTATTTTGACGTCATTCAATGACCAACTTTTTCTTTCCTTACTAGAATTCTGAGTTCTTCAACTTAACAGGGTTGTTTAAAAACACAAATCAAATTGTTATGAAGAAGTGTTGTGAATTAATTATTTTCAATATTATGACATAGAAGATGTCTTTGTTAAGTTTAGGTTATGTTACCTTGATGCATGTTCGAGACTAAATATAATTTTAAAGCGGCCCATTTAAAGAAGTAGACAACATACTCAGACATTAAATACGAGTATATTTATTACAATTGCTATATATGAGACTAAAAAACAAACGTCAATGTCAACATAAAATGTCATTGAGGAACAGAAATACTAACTTGGTGACACTGTAAGTCTATGTCAAATTCGAGGTTAGCAGGTTAGATTTTGCGTCATTTTTGACACAGACTGACGCAAAACCTAACCTGCTAACCTCAAATTTGACATAGACTTACAGTGTCACCAACAATACATTTCAGAATTTCCAACCGATTCTGGCTATCTAGGGCCTGCTGCAATTGAGTTTTTAAAAATCACACTGTACTTAAAGTATTAATAGATACACTTTGCTATATTTAAATAATCTTGCTTTTAGAGCAACATGTAACCTTTTGTAATTTATAAGAAAAACTGTGAGGAAGGAATTTTTAAGGGCAGTCAAGCGTAGGATTTAATTGACACAAGAATAATCCTGAAAGGGGTCTCATGGAATCGAACAACTTTTCTTTAAGACGGATAAGTTTTTTGCAGTTCTATCAGCACATAGAATAAGAATCATTGTATCAATTTGTGTTTTTGATGAGACGTGGATATTATAAAATGGCACTATAGGTCACTCTAGGCAAGACATTGATTTGCAAACTGCTAATATACCGGCAACATCGCATATATGACGTGTAACGGAAGTTTCTTTAGAAGAACTATAGTGAATTCTGAGAACTGTCTGACATCATGAAATTATTTTCAAGTTACGAAAGACGTTCTGTGCGTAGTGTGGGGGTGGTAAACAAGGATATGCACTCTTTGTATGTCTAGGTTGACATGCGGCGCTACTGATAAAAATAGAGGATTAAAAATCCCCCACTAAATTTCAGTCGATTGCATCTTATTTTCTGTGCTGTTATGGCCATTAATTGATTGCCATCTGTTTTGAGCGGCGTTTTGGTTTCGATGTTCCTAATACAATATCTTCGTTTATTCTTGAAAAAAAAACTGTTCTTTAAAAAGTAAGTTAAGTGAAATTTTTTTAGATTTGCGATGGCGTTTTATACAATTATATTTCACAGGCGCCGTGTCAAACCATATTTTTCTGTTAATGTCGGTTGGCATGAAGGGCCAACAGTTTAATTTGAAAAGCCAAGCAATGATATTGACACTGTTTAAGTATTTCGAAAGAGAAACGCAAAACGGAGGTTACTACAACAAATTCATTGGAGAAGATGGAAATATGTACAGATGAAATGGTATTAAATCTTTAGAACAAATTACCCCTGAAACTTTAAAGAAGTGCATAAAACATACCCATCAAATTATTAAGAGTGATACAAAATGAAGTTCACGGAAAATGTTGATACACTTGTTATACGTAAGTATAAGGAAAGATGATTCCGAAAGCGATTGGGATATGTTACATGATACAGATTAGATGTTTAAGTTTAAATAATATGTTGCACTATATGTACAAAAAGCCTATGAAATAACATTTATAAAACCATGCCTTTCTTGAAATCGTCACAGCCTGCCCAAGTAACAAATTTTTGGAAAAAAGTTATCTTTGAAGAAATGAAGAGACATAATTAAGTTATGTAGCCTAGTTATAAAATTTAAACAAATATAACAAATATTTATTTACTATAGGCCTTTTACAATATTAGTTAATCTAATATCTAATATTATTTAGATATATTATGTATTAGCATTTACATAAAAAATCAACTTCGAAAAAGGAAATGAAATCAATTAGAATACGAACGTTTCGAGGAACAATATGTCCTCGTTATCAAGGAATTAACAATTAAAATTAAAAATAAACAAGGAAAACTGGGGAGAAACCAATTTCCAATACATTGCTTGACACCGACAGCCAAATATCTACTTGATCTAATCTTTAATAATCGACATTCAAAGTTTATCTAAGTCTACCGAGAACGACGAAACGCATTTATCCTTATGAAGTAAGATATAGGCGGTTTCTTTAATTTTACGTCTAGTTGACATGAATTCTTTAGATAAAATCTTTGTGTTATGCCATTGTATTTTGTTGTTGTTATTTCAAGCATATTCAGCAATTTTAGATTTTTCAAACTAGCACCTTTTAATTAAATTTAGTTATGTTTTTTATGACACTAGTGTAGTTTTAGAGCTCTTGGGCAAAGTTCGGTCCTGTCTATCATTTGTGAGACAACGAGAATGTGACGCCAACATGTTCATGGGAATTTTTGTGCACTCCGTGCGAGCAAGGATCGTACATCTACAGTTTTTAAATTTGGGATTGAACTCGACTCGCGGCTCCTAGCCTTTGGACGGCTATGATAATTTCACCCCCTTTTGGTATCGATAGCAAAGTTTGTCGGAGAAAAGTTTGTCGGAGAAAAGGTTGCCGCAGATTCTAACGCTGATATGGTTACGAGGGTGTAGTACTTGCAAGCAGAACATTACCGGCCGGTTTTACTAGTTGTACTATGCATATAGGCTATTGGGATTCCAGACGTTTCTACCGTATTGCCTTACCGCCAACCCCAAAGATCGATTTCATATCGGATCAAACTATCACGACTGCGAGTTTCCTCCACAGAAGCTGGCTTTGTTCTACCGTCGCCGATCCTTCCTATTATATTTCACGCAACAGGTGCCCTCTCTATAGCTAGGTTCATCTTTTATATATCTCTCTGGACTGCTCCATACATGATGGACACTGCCTTCCATGCTTTTGAGGTATCGTAAGAAAATCTGCATTTCCGCTATATTGCTTATGTATGCTGTTCAAATTATGTGTTTCGTGTCGCCGATTTATCGTACCTTTGGAAGTGTTTGCATGCTTGTAATTCGAGTTTATGTTCGCCTTATTATTTGTGTATTGCTGTGATTAAATATTAGCAGCCCACTTAAGAAATTTAAATGTGTTATTGGCCGTTGTTTATACATTTAAAGTAAATCACTCCATAGCTTGTATTTTCCTGATGTCACATAGACAAAATATCCTCATTATTATGAAATAAGAATTTTGTGTAACTTTCACCACTTTCATGCTACTTCGTGGATGTTTCTTCAAGGATGGAGATGTCTCGAAGACTTGGAGTTTAATTAGACAACCTTGTCGCGCCCTAATTCGTATTTTTAACGTACCTTTATTTTGAAGTAGTAAAAAAACTTATTTCACGTACCTAAAACCGCTCTTGTTTTCACTGTCAAGCTAGCCAGAACAATTATAGTCACTGGGTATTTTAACTACTGTTTTCTATTATAATAAACTAATACCTACATGTGGGACTTTGTTTTTTGTCTAATTACCGTTTTCAAATGTAATGTTTTGTCTTATAACAATTTTTATGTTCTTTAACTCTATCTTCTGAAGACATGGAATCGTATACCGGGTGTCCCACGTAGTACGGGCCATATGATGACTGCCATGTTAAAAAACACAAAAGATCAACTAACGCTGTGACTTAAAAGAAATATCTTGGTATAAATGTTTTATTAAACAACCTGCAATACTGTTAGAAAAAATACATTATCTTCGTTTTACAATAAATCACAATTATTGCATTATTAATGATCATTTGAATTTTCACCACTGTTAAATAGATATTCGTGTTTGTTCAGAACCGCTGGCTGCAAAAATGCAACAAAAAATATGCTCAGGCGTAGGTAATCTTTTGCGTTTTTTAACATGGCAGTCCCGTACTACGTGGGACACCAGGTATATACAAATCTTTGAATGTCGTTCTTCGTTGAACGGTTTAGTTTTTGTAAGAATTTACTGCAAGGTATTTCTTGTTTTGAATGCCGTCCTAACATTGAACCTATTTCAAATTCGTCTAATTTTTTCAGACATACCTGGAATATACGGTATAGTAAGAGTGTTATATTTTTGAGTGTTATTTCTCTGTGTGTGAGTGATATTGTGTTGTGTATTAAAAATGTTCTGAACAAGAATCTCTGGATAGGCATTGTCTTTTAAAACATTTAGAAGAAATCTTTTCTCTTTTGAGAAAATTTCATTGTTAGAGCAAACAAATGTGGGTATGCCGCAAAGACATAGAACACCTATCTTTATGTTTTTACGGTATTCTGAATCGTAAACGCCCGTTTACTAAGCTCTATTTCTACGGGTAAAGAGCCTCTTTATGGGCAAGATCAATAAAACTTTATAACGGGCTCTGGCCAGCCCGTAAAATTATTACGAGCACCTTATTAATTTTTATCTATCTTGCTTGTAATTTTTTACTGATCTTGCCCGCATAGAGATGTTTTATCTATGCAAACAATAATTTGTAAAAAAGATGTTTATGATTCAAAATACCATAAAATATTGTAAAATACTCGACCGCTACAAAAACTTTAGTGGCTCATACGGATAACATACTCGCTTTGCTCGCTCGTTAACTACCGTGCTCGTCCGTAAAGTTCCAAGTAAACGGTCTTGTAATGTAAATTATTATTGTGATGGTTGGAGTTAGAACGTAGGTACCTATTAGTATTGGTTTTCTTACGGTACACTGAGCTTACAAAAGTATCTACTGCGCGTGTGATTAGTGTATCAAGGAAAAGTAACTGATTGTTTTGCTCTGTTTCTAATTGAATTTGATGGAGGTTTCTTTATAGTAAATATGTTAAAGAAATGTGTTCCCCTCATCAAATCATGTGATCAAATTGCAAAAACATCATCAAGGTACCTCCACCAAACGATTGGTTTGTTTGTGGATGTGTAGACACGTTGTTCATAGCCTACCGTTACCCGTGGTGTTTCAGGCAATACGTCTCGTATAATCGATTACTTTCGATCGTCTAGTTGTACAATATCTGATTATTTTATTCGTAGAGATTTCAACCAATCAAAAGGCTGGATTTAGTTAAGTTATCTTGTATAATTTCGATTATACAAAATCGATTATACTATAGTAACTTCACTAGGCAACGCAATACATAACTTTTGTCTACTTGATGTTATTTTCATGGAGATGACTTTCAGCTAGGTTAATTCAAACAAATCGAGCTGCCAATAAAATATTTATTTGTTCCTAATATTAAAATTTACTCACAAAATAATCAAATCGAATACAATGCGTACTTCGAACAGGTTATACGTCTCAAACTTCCTGCACAATAACAAATCGTGTCAGTTTGACAGAATAATCCTCCCGCTGACGCGGTCGGACTATTTAAGCTGTCAAACTGACACTCTTTTATTATTGTGCAACAAGTTATCGACATATAACCCGATAATATCGAAGTACTTATAGTATTACTTCTGATTATACAACTCAACATAAATTTGGCCAATAGTAATTGAGAATTTTACTTAGTTACAAGGTATAGATAAACGGATATACCCTTGACGTGGTATAATCACTTCTGTTTTTCGGTGAGTCCAACAAAGCAACAATAATGGATAATAATTTAAATCTAGAGCCATGATGTAATAACTGTCTCAAATTCGAGGTTATCAGGTTAGGTTTTGCGTCAATTTGTGTCAAAACTGACGCAAAGCCTAACTTGATAACCTCGAATTTGACATAGACTTACAGTACCACCAACATAAACAATGCCAACCTAAGAAATAAAATAATTTATTATTATCGGTCGATTCATTATCTAATCGTAACGAATACCACTCGAGCAATCGAAAATAATGATTATTATTCACTCGCAACTCGACGTAATCCTTAAAATACCACTCGAGCTACGCTCTCGTGGTTTTTTGCAAATTACGTCTTGTTACTCAAAAAATAATCGCTTATTTTCGATGCTCTTGTGATATTATAACTGATTATCTTAATAAGATTAAAGTAGGAAAATTTAATTTTTTATGAGAATCACAATTTAATTTAGATAAATTGTCAATACAATAATTGAAATAGCATATCTAAGTATTTTGTTAAGACATACTATAATAACCATCTAAACTCCAGGCCTTTGCTGAAAGGCAGGGTTGCGAATTTAAGGCAAGAAACTCTTTTTAAATTAAATAGGGATATGTGGCAAAACAGCATTAAACGCTGCTATTAAAAACCCATAAGATATACATGCGAAAAACTGATTAAGGATGACTGGCTAAAATACATGAGAAATTTTAGTGTGAATGACATTCTTCCAACTGTAATTTCTCTTGGGCCATCTTATTCTCAATCAGATATGGAATCGATTACTTAATCCAAACTACATCTATCCCAGGAAATTGGAATGCAAACTACCATTAGAATGGATGAATAAGTAACTAATATGCTACAGCATGTTAAGCGTAAACATTAAACTAATGTTAATTTATAAGTGACATTAATTTAGCTTCGTCATTAGAAGTAGCAAAAGTGATTAGGTTACGTATAATGACATGTATTTCATAACTATTTCTTTATTATTTTTTTAATTAGTTTTTTGTTAACTCAACTACGAATGCTAAGTTAAATTTTGAAAGGTGGTACAATGACAGGTTGGTTCTTCAGCGATTAATTGTAAAAATCTTGATTAGTCTCACTTAAATAACAGCGAAATTAAGAATTGCAAGGCAGCAAACCGTTTATGTAGGCAATGAATATTTTACGGATGATCAATGAATGATTAAACATTGAAAAAATATGCTATACTTGAGCCGCCGAACAGATAGAGTGGAGCAGGCAACCCAAATAACATATTACAAAGGTCACTTGATAATATTTTAATTATAATTACTAAAAGGAACAGAGATGGCGACCTTTATAATTAGAACTAATTTCAGTTGACATTAAATAACTTTTATTTGAAATCGGTATTAAAGTACCTCGAAATCGTCATTAAAATACGAGAAATCGGCATTAAAGTAATCCAATGTTTTACGACTTTTTGGTAGGTGGCGAGGCGACAGATAAACGTCAACCGACGTTAACATAACCTACTAATGTTTGTTAAAATGTGGTAATTTCACGATTTCTCGATTTCAAATAAAACATAATGTACTCCTGGGCACTGACGTTCCGAAATCCTTTTCGACTAAATTTCGACCAAGAGATCACTATGCAAAAAAAACGTGTACAACACGTTTCGAAAGTCCTTTTTTCATTCTCGCCCTCGTTATCAAACTGCAAATTCATGAACAAAGTATGACTTTCAAAACTAGTTGTACAAATTACTATTACGTTCAGCAATTTTTGATTAAAGAAGAGGTCACAATGTAGACAATTTTTTTTGAGTTTCCGCTAATGTTGAGCTGTGCAGTTTTCGAAAAAACGTTGTTTGATACTCGATTGCGAAATTCTTTTGCATTTTCGAATGTTTTTTGCTCGCCACGATCGCAAAAAAACTCATTTGGAATGCAAAAGTAGCATTTCGCAATCTCGAATCAAAAATAACTATTTATGGTTATGATGCAAATATCGAGAAATTAAAAGAAAACTAATCCAAACGTATAAATAATATGTTGGTGGCAGTCTATGTCAAATTCGAGGTTAGCAGGTTAGGTTTTGCGTCAGTCTGTTTCAAAACTGACGGAAAATCTAATCTGCTAACCTCAAATTTGACATAGACTGATAGTGCCACTAACATATTATTCATACGTTTGAATTTCCACAGCCCGCTGCTAGTTTTTTTATCTCTCAATATTTGCATCATAACTACAAAAAGTTATTTAATGTCAATTGAAATGAGTTCTAATTATAAGGGTCGCCATCTCTGATCCTTTTAATAATTATAATTAAAATATTATCGAGTGACCTTTGTAATATGTGATTTGGGTTGCCTGCTCCACTCTATCTGTTCGGCGGCTCAAGTATAATACACAATGCTATTCCAACATTATTTACCATTTGGTAATCAGATTTGAATGAAGCACATGAAAATTCTGAAATAGAAGAAAATGAACTAACTATCTGATCTTAAAAGTTGATAACTGCAACTATCCAAGTCAAATAAACTATTAAAGTCAGAGTTTATCACAATATGAGGCACGGGCGTCTCTAAGCTTGATTTTTGCAGGAGTACAAGGTCTCCCGTGTCGCCCCTCCCCCCACTTTTTCTTATTATATTTATTAAACTTTTAATTAGCTTGCTAGCAACAGATCAATAGTTTTGCTGTAGAATAAAATTTACCTTGTCTATTTCTTCTACAATATTATTGCATACTACTAACTTGCTGATAAAATTAATTCTTGTTAATTTTTTTGCTGCAGAATATGTTTCTTCATTTTTCTTAAGTTTCAGAAGGTTTTCTAAAGCTTTTAATTGCTGTTCACCGAACTCAAATAGGTAAGCCACTCCATACAAAAGCCCGTGACATTTGAATAGAATAATTTTTCTATCCGTATCACAAGTAAGCGTGTGGATGGATCTCGCTGCCCTGGCTTATTTGAAACTTGGCGCGCTCTAATTATTTTCCCGAACGTAAAACTGCTTGTGGAAATGCATAAATTTGTGAGAAGTGGCTTACCTATTCGTGTGCGGCAACTGTTTGAACAGCTTATTTTTTTATGACCGTCGAGTGTAACAATATTTGAACACAAATCATTTGAACAGTACCACAAGATGTTATCATTTTTTTGTGATACGCTTGCAGCATGAACTTCAACCAGATTTAAAGAGTGCGAACAGCGTAGTAAAAAACAAGTAAAGTTATTCATTTCGATAATTCAAGCTCGTTTATATTTGGATTCCATATTTCCGCAACTGTCATAGTATTGAGCTTCACATCATTTTGAATGTCGAGATTGGCAGTTTGTAATTTCTTGAGCTAATCCGTTGCTGGTTTTTTGTTTTGTTTCAGTAAACCCAGGGAACTTTTCTTCAACTGAATAAATTCCATTTTATGTAATCTTGATGTAACTTACAATTTGAGTCATTTGTTCTTTGTGAGCTGTATCGAAAGTATCTACAACCAAACGAAAATGAAAGGTGTGAATTTTATTCGAAATTATTTTTTTACTTCATTCAAGAGAATTCTCGTGGTTGGAAATTTTTGGATTTAACTTTTTCCCTTTTGGAAAGCCACAATGCGGATCGGTTACTGTAGTACATACAAGATAAGTACAAGGCAATAAAGTTCTGGCTACAAAGCAATTTTTTAAAATGTTATTATACTCCAATTTTGGTTTACTATCCAAGAGTTGTATTTCATGGTTTTTAGACGTTTTTGGATAAGATTGTTATAACATGTTGCACTATAAGCAACCTTACTAAGGTGGGCTGTAAAAACCTTAGCAACTCATACGTCTAATTATTAATTTAAAAAATATTTATCTTAATACCGTATAACCGTATTATTGATTATTTCAAGAACTGGACATAGTTAATATAAGAGAATAAATACGTTAGTTTGTAACGCCCCATTTCATTTTGGCGTTCTTTGCGAACAGCACTTTCTATCCTAGTTCGCATTTTTAATTTAAATAATCAATCACGCACCTCTTTCCTGCGAAACCGCGCGAAGGAATGTTTAATTTTGCAAAAAAAAGCGTAATCTTCGATATAGAGGTGCATGGCTTGAGGTTTTCGAATTGCGGTTCTTCAAAATCATCTCTCGTCAAAGGCATTTGTGCAAGCGAAATTGATCAAAACCTACTTAAGGGATTTAATATCTTGATTCCGAGTAAGCTATGCATTCTTACTCCATTTTTGTTTCTTGCGAACAATTGCGGTGTACGCATTAAGCGGGGTCTCTGGCAAATTAGTTAGGCCCGAATTCCAACTAAGGGTATTTATCTCCCTGCGGAATATTATTGGGGCAATTGTCCGCTGGAAATTGCTTGAGGGCGCAGAGTTCTGTACTAGCTTTGGGCCAAGGACATTTTCGCAACATTTTCAACCCAGGATTGCTGTTTATCACAAGATGTCTTCATACCTGGTGGCTGCCTTCTAGATGACCCTGAGGAGGCGTGGAACTTAACAATAAGTGCATTCAGCGTTTTGTTTGTGTCGATAAAAGCATAATTTCCTGCTGTAAATTGCGTAATTATAAACAAAGGCTCTTGGGGTAAACACGCATTAGTTAACGTAAATTAAATAGTGTTATCAAACGCCACTGCGTTCTCACAACTGTCAGCTGTCACAGTTATCAGCTGAAAGCACGCAGTGTGCACGCTGTAGAATACAACTTGAGCGGTGTGACCTTGAACTCCCGGCCCTTCCCAATTTCAATTTTAAAGTTTTGCAAGTCGGCGAACGTGCGTTTTTTTTTCACAATAATTATCTAAATGTTTGCATAGCATTCCAGATGTCAGCTTATGATTGCTAGTGTTAGACCACTTGTTCCTTTTATCATTTGTGTGTGATGTTTTGAATTTTAATTAATGCGTGATTATCATTTATTGCAGTAAAGCATCACTTTGTTCCTGATTTAATAGCTATTTACCATTCTTGGGCCTTATTAAGTCTCCTGTAACTTCATTACACTTTTTAATTGTGACACTGTTGTTGAATATTAAATTATATTTACTATTACTGGTATATTTTCTTTGTGTATCTGTACTACGACCCTTCATAAACCTGCTCGTGTTTTTTTACATTTAAATTGAAGTAAGAGGCATACAAGGTAGGTAGTGAATCGTTTTTGTGATTATGTTGCGTATAACGACTGGCGTCCATTTGTATAAAATTTATTGAGTTTTTATGTAACCTGAATAACCGCTGTCTGGTCCTTATGCACGTTATATTTTGCCGAGGGTTAGAGCTAGCTAGGGCCGTGCTACCTCTAGTTTAAGCGTGGTAGAAGTGTTTCTTAGTTAATAATTAAAAATATCTGAGAATTTGTAGATTTTAAACTAACATGTCACGCCGTTGTATTTCCTATTTTACGATAAATTGTATCACAGCCGTATTGCTTCGCATTGGGCTGAAGTTTAATGTACTCGTAGTCTTTCAGTCAACTTTAATATTCTATAGGGTAGCCCGAGGTTTAAAGTATGTTTTGTAAGACATATAACTTAAATCTAGGACGAACACTTAAAAATTCAAGTTTTATTTGAGGAAGAGTTCAAACGTTATTGAAATGCACAAAATAGATGTAATTCTAGGTAATTAAGAGCGAAAAAGCCAAAAATAATTATAGGCCTATGAAAGGTTGTTATAGTGATATATGTAAAATTAAAATGTGTCAATGTGTGATATATATCACCAAGCAAAACATAAAAAACTACCTTGTGTACGTTCATGAGAAAGGAGAGTTAACGGAAGCAAATTGATGCGAGTGCTAACCTGCAAAAAAAACATAATAAGCATATCGGCCAACTGCAAGGATTACAAGATGTCACTTACGAAGCTGATGAAAAGAGTTCTAAGTGGGTGTCTGGAAGATTGGTCCAATTTCAGCACTCAAAAGCGAGATTCCTTTGCGATTTCTGCAAGGCAACTAATCTTATCTTTGTAAAAACACTGCCTACTGCAAAGTGCAAGTGAATAGTGGAGTGGCAAATAAAACACCAGAGAGAATAAGGTAGAAATTTCTTTGCTTAATTAATTGGCATGTTAGTTGTTGCAGTCAATTCGTATGTTTTGTATTACCTGACATATTTTTGCCGAAGCCACGTAAGTTCAGAAAACTTTAAGCTTTAAGCTAAAACTTTAAAGCTTGCATTTAAATTAATTTATTTGATAGTGCAAGAGTAACTTTCTGCTAGAGTTAGTCTTTTCTGTTCAATTCACAAAAGTCTCAAAATTATGTTTATTTAATTCGATGTAAATATATTACAATGAAAACGCCCCGTTCGTTGGCTGCCATAAAATTATGCTACGGCAAAAGGGTTCAGCTGGAATTATCTAATCACTCTTTTCATTACTAAACATCTCGCTTCAATAAAAAAAAATAAAATTTGTATCTCAGGGTTATCAATATCGTAAAGCTTAAGTTTTATCAGGTCGCAACCTCACTAACCTCGAAATTCACTTTTATTCGTTTACGTTTTTTGTTGTAAGCGAAGATACTATTTCCTAGGTGCTTCAGAATTTAATCCCTTTCTTTTGGTAATGGCACTAACCCGTACAGTTGATGGAAGCGATGCCAAATAGAAAAATCGTTGTTCGGCAGCTCGTCCGTAGCTCTCCACTTCCAAAATCCAGCAAACAGCCAGCCAAATTGAAGGTATTATTTGTAATTATTGAACCCTAACATTAATAAATACGTTGTTTGCCTTTTTCAAGGTTAATTACTGATGACCTCGTCGACAATACACATCGAAATAAAATGGCAGTTGTCATTGAAAAGATTCCTTATAGTTGTCAAAAAATAAAATAATTTCACAGGTGAGTAGGTACACTTCAATTATTATTTTAACCTCAGTTCAGGTTTGATTCGAAAATAATCCAAAAATAAACAAATAGCCTAACCTCAAATTAGGGTTACAACGAAACGTTAATAAAAAGAGGCAGAATCCTGTTCTCAGCCTGAGTTTTTGGTTTTATAAGCTGCCAGAAACACATCACAACGCAACCTCCGATTAGCCGATTTGACATGGAACATAATTATTATATCGTTGTTTTGGAGCCCGTATGTAAACCCCAAATTAAACTTATACTTATTCTAACAACTATCAATTCTTGCTATTTGAGCAGTTTCACTTATATCGTAATTTAATTTCTCATGGAAATCTTTCGACACAAATTTGACATTTCATCAAAAATGTTTTACAGTTTTCTTCGAATAAACCAGTTTGTAAGGTCGAATAAATCTGCAAATTGGGTTCTCTGCCCTCGACACCTTTTGTACATAAAAATTTACATTGCAGAACTATACAATTCCTTTTTTCAAGTAATGGCTTTACACAGAGACATCATAGTTGCAAATAATGAAAATTTAACTGCATCGTGTGTGAGAAACATAATTACTGTTATGATACATGAGGAAGTGAAATTAATTTAAATAAAGAAATATTTGAAGCAAATAAGCTTAGAAGAATGATATAATTAAATCTTGATTGGGGTTAAAAAATTTCAAACATTATTAAAAAAAATTTAATTGAGACAATGAGAGAAGAGATTTTGGTATTGATTGAATATGTTAATAGTTACAGAAAATTTTAATAAAATATAAGCCAAGGTAACGATTGACAAATGTGTTATAATAATAATGTGAATTTATTGTTAAATTGTAAATAATGAATAATTTAAAATATGTAAGGGTGCAGTAAGAATAGTATCCAACCAGAACAAGTTTTTCTTTAAAAGTTAGTTACATAAAACAACTCATAAAAACATGTACGTATTTTAGATATGATAATTTTGGAAGAATAGAAAATCGAATCTCTGCCTTAATTTGTGTAATTTTTGTACTTGCAAATTAAGAAAAGGTTTAAAACAAATCTCCGAGGTGAAGGTCAAATAAAATATTAAAAATTGGAAAGAATATTGTGATATTGTGTAATAATAAGAGCTACAGATACAAGTAATTGGAAATGGAATAAAGGACTTAATACTAGTTAATGGAGTTTGGATTTATTCATACGTACAAGACATAAGAAGAGGTATTTTACAATTTATAAGTTGATTTGGATATTTCGTGTATGTGCTTGAGACATTAGATTATCTGCAAGTAAATGGAACAAAGTTAGAATTGGAATTTATCAAAAGATAGAAACTTACCAGGATTTGAATCGTGTGTTGGAGACATCTAAGAGGGACGATAGCTGTGACTTGGACATCTAGAAGGAGCAGTAACATTTGGGAAAAACAGTGATTTCCAGTAGGAGCCAGGACAGGATTTTGATACCAGGGTAGTTAACATGCCTTAACAGAACCAGAGGGAGGTTGCAGGAACTAGGATCGTACGGCGGTGACATACAGGAGGTGACAGGACTGGAATTGGAGATTTAAGCAGTTGGTTTGACAGAAGTGAAGGAAATTGAAAGGATTTATGTACCATCAAAGGGGTTGTTGTTAGTGAATGGTACATTGAGTGTTGCAGGTTATTGAAGATAGAATCCAGTGGTGGTTGGTGTTTGCGGTGAAAGCGTCAGCAGCTATTAAGGTTTGTTAAGATAAGTTGACAAAGCATTTTAAATAACTGTCAATTTTAAAAGTGATAACCTAAAGTTGAGTAACTACTTACATAGGTAATTTTGAATGGTAGTAAATATCAATGTAAGATACAGTTGTAAGTTTACCTGGTTTGTTGAGATTTGGAAATCGGTTTGACATTAAACGTCATTAACTGTAATATTGACATTCAATTAATAGATAGAGATCTTGATTTGGCGAACCACCTGAGATAAGAGAATTTGATTTATTAGTATTAAAGAATAATTATTGAATTTAAAAGGGCAAGATTTTAATAAAAAGTATAGCTTTATATAGCCACATTCATAATAATACATATTACTACAGTAATAGGTAGAGGTAATATTATAACATAACTATATCCAACGCGATGTGCATCTCGAATTTAATCAAAAACTTCTTATCGGTTAGTCAACTAATGCAAAATGGGAACAGGTGCAATTTGAACATGATAGATACGGCAGGTTTAATCAATAACGTTTACATACGTATATAACGCTTATACCTAGATTAAATGTTAAAGGGTTAGACCACAAACCTTTAATTTCCATGGTTGGATGGAGCATGGTGCAGTAGAATGAATGTCCGTTCAAGCAGAGGTGGATACAACAAATAAGTGTGTAGTATGTTATGAGGGCAAACAATCCAGGCTACCTTTTCAGCATAAAGACACCAGAGCAACGGCAATTATACAAATCAAACATGCACACCTATGTGGGCCAATGAAATTAGAATCAATCGGAGGATCTAGGTATTTTCTATTCTTTCAGGATTATTTCAGCAGGATGACTTTTGTGTAGATTTTAAAAAATAAATCGGAGGTGTTTAGTTACTTCAAAGAATTCAAGAGCCTGGATGAAACACAGAAAGAAAGAAAAGTTAAAACCTTGCGGTTAGATAATGGTGGAGAGTTCCGTAGGCATGAAATGAAGCAATTTCTGAAAAGAAATGGTATTGTTCACCAGTCGACTAATCCACACACTCCCGAACGGAATGGGTTGCTGGAACGGATGAATCGTATTATACGGCTGTTCGACGCGAAATTCGACACTAAATTCTGGGCGGAAGCAGTAAACACTCCCTTCTACCTGAAAAATAAATCTATAGCGACATGCCTTGTAGACAAAACTCCATTTGAACTATGGTACGACAGAAAAACAAACGTAAGTGGTGTAAGAATATTCGGAAGTACAGTTATGGTTCATACCCTAAAGTGGCAAATAAAGTCACAAAAAGTGATCCTAATTGCGGGGTTATCGAGTATTTAATGCAGAGAAGGGTACTGTGATATTCAGCCGAGACGTGGTTATTATGAAGAACACTGATGAAGACGACACAAAAATAGTAATACAACCAAATTCAGAGGGGGCACAGACCAGAAAATCAACACAAAATCAACGAAGAACCGAGGTAACGTGTGGAAACGAAAGATCGGCTTACAAACCAACTCCCTGTGCATTTTCATACCATTCCGATGCAGTTTGGGCAAATGCTAAATGATGATCGTAGAAAAAATTGACACGATCGGGAATGGACTTTATATGCAATTATTATTTTCTTGGATAAACATGGCAAACCCCCTACTAAAACTAATTAATGGTAACATCTTCTACTAACAATGAACAAAACTTGTTAAACTATTATAATAAACGCCCAAATAGTTTTAGATCTGATTTCGATAACCTGACTTATCATTTTTTGTAGAACTTGCGGTGAAATCTACTGTATTACGAATTTTAGCTTGTTGGTATGCTAAACCATTTAAGACCCAACTTATTTCGGTTGTGCTACTATAAAAATTATTGGCAAAACCAGCCAGAGCAGTCGGAAAATAATAAATATAATGTAACGATCCTGCTGCCAGTCATTGCCCCGGAATCATGACCCAGTGCCCCGATTGCTCTAGAACCTCGAGAAACGACCTTGCAACCTTGGACCCCAGGTGCAGAGACGTGACGTCAGCGCCCTTGGAGCCAGCTGCGATGGGTGCGTCATGCGGTTCCCAGAAAGGTCGAGCGAAGTCTAGATTGATCTCGAAGGTAATTACCCGAATATAATTACACGGCCGCCGGAGTTCTCAGTAGTTCTCATCAGACTTGAAGCGCGCGTGATATAAACGAACCGTGTGAAATAAATAACAAATAAATACAACCATATAAATCCTTACTGTTAAGCTGTATATAAATAATTATTAAATAAGTGTATTGTTGATAGAAATAGTGCCTGTAGTTTATAAGTAATTCTGCCTTCATAATTCTTGTATATTTAAATAATCATAATTAATCATAGTAAATAAACGTTTAAAACCAGAAGCGTCGTATAATTTTTAAATAGCCCGAACGTAAAAACGTAACAATAATAATCCTAAGCTTCCGATCCCATCGATTGTGATCGTAAATAGAAATCAAGTATAAACTGACCATATTTCAATAGTTTTAAGTGTGAGTAGTTTTTTTAAATTGTAATAACGCTCTATTTAATGAGAGAGAATATGCAAAATTTTAAAAAATAATGCATTTTCATCCGAATGCCTTGCAGTGTGAAATTTGTCTTGCGTCTTTGTTAACGTCTATCCACAGCAATATATTTGTAATATATATTGTTCTTCATCTTGTTCAGCCTGTCACCACCAACTCCTAGACCTAAACCTTCTACATATTCGTCCACGTTACTCTATCTTTGGACCTTCGCAGAATGTGTCTCACAAGGGGCCTTCGAATTTCATCGGGCCTCCTTATGTGTGGTCTTTCTACACTTTTCAGGCCTGCTATGGGTCTCCAGTATATGATCTTCTTGGTATTTATTTAATCAGTTTGAAACTTGTGCATACATGTGACCCGCCCATCTCCATTTACGTTTCGCCATACCTATTTCCGTTTTTTTTTCGTATAACTACATTTGACAGTCTGCCTATTTGGCTGATGCCTAGCATGGCTCTCTCCACTGCGCATTGGCATATTCTCAGTCGGGTCATACTTTTCATCGTTGATGTAGCGGTTTCCATGGCGTATGCCGTGTATACCACCTTTTTTAGATGCATAGGTATCTGGGGGTTTTTAAAAATGAGCTCAATTCCAAAGGTAGTCGAACATAGTCCGATTTCCCTTCTGATTTCCTTTGTTTGATACTATTTTCCTATTTTAATGTTTTTGCTCCAAATATACGTATTCGTGCACTGCTTCCAGTGTCTGGTTGTTTGTGGTGTCTTGAATATTTTATGGGATAGTGATCTTTGTTTTAACAAGATTTATTTTCAACTCAAGCGTGTTTTTATATTTTGTGTAGTTTTTAAGCACTCCTTTCAGAGATTTCGCGACACTGCTTATGATAACACCTTCAGCGAATCGGAGATTCTTCAGGTATTTTCAATCAATGTTAAGCTCTTAAAAATAACCTCCAAGGTAAACGCGAGAGCATCGACGAGCATTTCCTTGCTGGGCTCCTTTTCTTAGGCGAATGCTTATAGGGCGATAGTTCTTTATGTTTGTTTTATCGCCTTTTTTGTATAGTATTATCACTTCTGAATCATTCCGTGCGTCTGGAATTTTCTATTCTCGCAGGCATTTGTTTCTGAGTAGAAATAGTGTGTTTTTAAACATTTTGATATTACCCAATCATCACACGGCGTTCTTCTGTTTTCTATATTTTGCAGGGCTGCTTTAAGTTTAACGCTTATATCTCTGGCAACTCACCAAAACACTCGTTAAGAACCCTGGTATTTTGTCGTTGGTATTTATGGACTTGTTCTACTGTTGTTGAGTTATACGAGCTTTCATAAAATTGCTGAATTACTCGAATGATATCTGCTTTTCCAATTATTATTTCGCCTTGAGCATCTCTTATTAGGACGATTCTCGACTTTTTTTTCACTCTTTTAGATCTTGACGCTCTTATCTTTGCATTGCATTCAATTTCTCTTGAATCACTTTTGCATTGTTGATGTCTCTATATTCGACTGCATCTCTAGCTAGTTGTTTTATTTTCTATATAGATGCTTCAGTTTGTGTTATTGTTTTTGATAGTATTTGCAGTTATTTTCTTCGTTGCTACATGGCTGCAGCATTAATTTTAACATTGAAAATGTTTAACGAATTGGAGATGTGACGCTAGTACTGTGCTCTTTTAGCGATTTGTGTGACGCTTAGAAAATACACAGTTTTTGCCAATTTTTGTAAGTTGTACGTATAGCAGGTGGATGTTGTTGGTGTCATTTTGAAGACCTCGTCAAGGGCGAACTTTCTGGAGAGGTTGTGAAAATGTAAGATGCTATGGGGCGAAAATATGGGGGTTAAAATGATGTTTTGCACACGAAAGCGTTCGGTCTGTTACATCTGTAGCGTACCAAGGTAATTGACTTAAAAACGCCGGTCGTGCAAGGGATGGTCATAAATCTACCCAAACTTGACACTAAGTGCAATTCTAAATCAACTGAAACTTGACATTAAGCGCAGTTCCAAATTTGTAAACGTCAGTGCTATCTAAAACGCGAGTGACGAATTATCTATAAACGTCAGTGCGACATATGCGAACAAAAAGTGTTTGAACCCAAAGGTGATTTGTGTCTCCATCAAACAATGCGGACTAACTCGTCAAAAACGTCAAAGTATAAATTCGGAAAACAGCAGGAAGGATGTCACAAGCGTAGAAGCACCCAATGACAAAAGGAAGGGTTACGTAAATACCCTGGTGACCCAAATGTCCACAGCAATGACCAACCCTTAGACACAATAGAGTTGTAAATTCTTGAATATGAAAGAAGCCCATGCAATTTTATTATCGGAGGTAGCATCCCAAACTTGTCTGTCACAATAGAGCGAAGGGTGCTATTGAGTCCGGAAGAATGGACGGGATTCCTGCCATTCAAACAGTGGTTATATAAACTGGGGTAGCCTAGTTTTGGACATCAGTCGTCCCAGATCAACGCGATCGTCTCACGTATTTGTATTTTGTATTGGCATTTGTGTAATATTAACGAATGTGTACGTGTGTATTTTTGTTTATTTCTTTAAAGTTAAAATAAAGGAAGGTTATTGTTTTCCATAAACGTGTGTATTTTACTGAACTAAATTCTACAGTAAAAATTGCTACGCATCAAATAAATTGGCAAATAGTAACCAAACATCGCATACTTTTTGAAAGATCCAAATGTGA
Source organism: Agriotes lineatus (assembly GCA_940337035.1). Lineage (NCBI taxonomy): Eukaryota > Metazoa > Arthropoda > Insecta > Coleoptera > Elateridae > Agriotes > Agriotes lineatus. Next base: position 86,968,130 of record OW679196.1, on the reverse strand, counting down.
TTTGGAGCTAGTTGAAAAGAGGATGAACCAACGCTCATCGTACTGGCAGATTTTTGGGGTCTGCCATGCACAGGGGCGAAGTTAGAGGGGTAGAAAGATGAGGTGCATCTGTAGCAAATTAAATGTTCGCATAAACAGGGAGAAAAAAAAATATCGAATTTTGTTTTTAGCAGTATGTGGATGAATCTGTGGGTTTTTAATAATTTTGCGGCTCAGGTGGATTTAGGGGTTGCAAAATGGGGAAACCGTTATAATTATCAAAAACAAAACCTTAAAATCAATATGTGTGTGAAATTCACTGTTTGGAGACTTAATAGGGTCGATTGTATTTTTTAAGAGAATTCAGCATGTGGGAATTTTGCGGCCCAGGTTAATTTGGGGGTTGAAAAATTGGGAAAATGTTATAATTATCAGAAAAACCTTAACATTAATATTTGTGTGAAATTCGCTGTTTGGAGACATTCTACTGGTCAACTGTATTTTTTAAGAGAATTCAGGCTGTGGGAATTTTGCATCCCATGTGGATTTAGGGGTTGTAAAATGCTAAAAACGTTACAATTATCAGAAAAACCTTAAAATTAATATTTGTGTGAAATTCGCTGTTTGGAGACGTTCTACGGATCGAAATTCTGGATGTGGGAACTTTGCGGCCCAGGTGGATTTGGAGGTTGCAAAATAGGGAAAACGTTATAATTGTCAGAAAACCCTTAAAATCGATATTTGTGTGAAATTCGCTGTTTGGAAACTTTCTACGGATCGATATTCGGGATGTGGGAGTTTTGCGGCCCAGTTGGATTTGGGGGATGCAAAATGGGCAAACGTTATAATTATCAGAACAATTTTAAAATCAATATTTGTGTGAAAAGCGCTGTTTGGAGACTTTCTGCGGATCGATATTCGGGATTTGGAAATTTTGCGGCCCAGGTAGATTTGGGGTTTGCTAAATGGGGAACACGTTATAATTATCCAAAAAACCTTAAAATCAATATTTGTGAGAAATTCGCTGTTTAAAAACTTAATACGGGTCGATTGTATTTTTTAAGAGAATTCAGCATGTGGGAATTTTGCTGCCCAGGTTAATTTGGGGGTTGAAAAATGGGGAAAATGTTATAATTATCAGAAAAACCTTGACATTAATATTTGTGTGAAAATCGCTGTTTGGAGACATTCTACTGGTCAACTGTATTTTTTAAGAGAATTCAGGCTGTGGGAATTTTGCATCCCATGTGAATTTAGGGGTTGTAAAATGCTAAAAACGTCACAATTATCAGAAAAACGTTAAAATTAATATTTGTGTGAAATTCGCTGTTTGGAGATCTTCTACGGGTTGATTATATTTTTTAAGTGAATTTGGGATGTGGAAATTTTGCGGCCCCAGTGGATTTGAGGGTTGCAAAATGGGAAAAAGGTTATAATTATCAGAAAAACCTTAAAATTAGTATTTGTGTGAAATTCGCTGTTTGGAGGCTTTATAAGGGTCGATTGCATTTTTTAAGAGAATTCGGCATGTGGGAATTTTGCGGCCCAGGTGAATTTGGGGGTTGCAAAATGGGGAAAACCTTATAATTGTCAGAAAAACCTTAAAATCAATATTTGTGTGAAGTTTGCTGTTTGGAGACTTTCTACGAATCGATATTCGGGATGTGGGAGTTTTGCGGCTCAGTTGGATTTGGGGGATGCAAATTGAGGAAACGTTATAATTATCAGAAAAATTTAAACTCAATATTTGTCTGAAAAGCGCTGTTTTGATATTTTCTACGGATCGATAATCGGGATGTGGGAATTTTGCTGCCCAGGTGGATTTGGAGGTTGCAAAATGGGGAAAACGTTATAATTGTCAGGAAATCCTTAAAATCGATATTTGTGTGAAATTCGCTGTTGGGGACTTTCTACGGATCGAAATTCTGGATGTGGGAATTTTGCGGCCCAGGTGGATTTGGGGGTTGCAAAATAGGGAAAACGTTATAATTATCAGAAAAACCTTAAAATCAATATTTGTGTGAAAATTGCTGTTTAGAGACTTTCTACGGATCGATATTCGGGATGTGGGTGTTTTGCCGCCCAGGTGGATTTGGGATTTGCAAATTGGGGAAAACTTTATAATTGTTAGAAAAACCTTAAAATCAATATTTGTGTGAAATTCATCAAGATGTGGGAGTTTTGTGACCCAGTTGGATTTAAGGGATGGAAAATGGGGAAAACGTTATAATTATTATCAAAAAAATTTCAAATTAATATTTGTGTGAAATGCGCTGTTTGGAGACTTTCTACGAATCTATTTTCGGAAACTGGGAGTTTTGCGGCCCAGTTGGATTTGGGGGATGCTAAATGGGGAAACGTTATAATTATCGGAAAAATTTAAAAACCGATATTTGTGTGAAATGCGCTGTTTGGAGACTTTATACGAATCGATATTCGGGATGTGGGAGTTTTGCGGCCCAGTTGGATTTGGTGGATGCAAAATGGGGAAAACGTTATAATTATCAGAAAAATGTTAAAATCAATATTTGTGTAAAATGCGTTGTTTGGAGACTTTCTACGGATCGATATTCGGGATGTGGGAGTTTTGCGGCCCAGTTGGATTTGGTGGATGCAAAATGGGGAACCGTTAAAATGATCAGAAAAATTTAAACTCAATATTTGTCTGAAAAGCGCAGTTTTTATATTTTCTACGGATCGATAATCGGGATGTGGGAATTTTGCGGCCCAGGTGAATTTGGGGGTTGCAAAATGGGGAAAACGTTATAATTGTCAGGAAATCCTTAAAATCGATATTTGTGTGAAATTCGCTGTTGGGGACTTTCTACGGATCGAAATTCTGGATGTGGGAATTTTGCGGCCCAGGTGGATTTGGGGGTTGCAAAATAGGGAAAACGTTATAATTATCAGAAAAACCTTAAAATCAATATTTGTGTGAAAATTGCTGTTTAGAGACTTTCTACGGATCGATATTCGGGATGTGGGTGTTTTGCCGCCCAGGTGGATTTGGGATTTGCAAATTGGGGAAAACTTTATAATTGTTAGAAAAACCTTAAAATCAATATTTGTGTGAAATTCATCAAGATGTGGGAGTTTTGTGACCCAGTTGGATTTAAGGGATGGAAAATGGGGAAAACGTTATAATTATTATCAAAAAAATTTCAAATTAATATTTGTGTGAAATGCGCTGTTTGGAGACTTTCTACGAATCTATTTTCGGAAACTGGGAGTTTTGCGGCCCAGTTGGATTTGGGGGATGCTAAATGGGGAAACGTTATAATTATCGGAAAAATTTAAAAACCGATATTTGTGTGAAATGCGCTGTTTGGAGACTTTATACGAATCGATATTCGGGATGTGGGAGTTTTGCGGCCCAGTTGGATTTGGTGGATGCAAAATGGGGAAAACGTTATAATTATCAGAAAAATGTTAAAATCAATATTTGTGTAAAATGCGTTGTTTGGAGACTTTCTACGGATCGATATTCGGGATGTGGGAGTTTTGCGGCCCAGTTGGATTTGGTGGATGCAAAATGGGGAACCGTTAAAATGATCAGAAAAATTTAAACTCAATATTTGTCTGAAAAGCGCAGGTTTTATATTTTCTACGGATCGATAATCGGGATGTGGGAATTTTGCGGCCCAGGTGAATTTGGGGGTTGCAAAATGGGGAAAACGTTATAATTGTCAGAAAAACCTTAAAATCGATATTTGTGTGAAATTCGCTGTTTGGAGACTTTCTACGGATCGAAATTCTGGATGTGGGAATTTTGCGGCCCAGGTGGATTTGGAGGTTGCAAAATAGGGAAAACGTTATAATTGTCAGAAAAACCTTAAAATCGATATTTGTGTGAAATTCGCTGTTTGGAAACTTTCTACGGATCGGTATTCGGGATGTGGGAATTTTGCGGCCCAGTTGGATTTGGGGGATGCAAAATGGGCAAACGTTATAATTATCAGAACAATTTTCAAATCAATATTTGTGTGAAAAGCGCTGTTTGGAGACTTTCTGCGGATCGATATTCGGGATTTGGAAATTTTGCGGCCCAGGTAGATTTGGGGGTTGCAAAATGGGGAACACGTTATAATTATCAAAAAAACCTTAAAATCAATATTTGTGTGAAATTCGCTGTTTGAAGACTTTCTACGAATCGATATTCGGGATGTGGGAGTTTTGCGGCTCAGTTGGATTTGGGGGATGCAAATTGAGGAAACGTAATAATTATCAGAAAAATTTTAACTCTATATTTGTCTGACAATATCCCTTATGCAAATTTAGTTAGAAATTTGCCATGGTAACGGCGAAAATTGATAATCGGAAATTTACCGGAAAATTTCCACTTATGTCACTGTCATCACAAAAAACCGTAAACTATTAGTACTTAGATATTAGTTTCGTAATTTTTTTAATAAAAATGTTTTCTTTACTGTGTTTTTTCATTCGTGATATTTTCTATCAAAATATAACGCGTGCTTAAAAAATTTCCCTATGGAAATATTTGGAAATATGTTATGCAGCTATTTTTTTTCAACAAAAGCATTCGTGCATGCGAACTGAAAAAATCCCTCCTCCTTCGGAGTCGGGATTTTTTCAGTTGGCATGCACTCATGCACTTATTGAAAAAATAGCTGCAGAACATATTTCCAAATATTTCCGGAAATTTTTCAAGCACTTGTTATATTTCTACTGAAAATTGCTGTTTTGATATTTTCTACGGATCGATAATCGGGATGTGGGAATTTTGCTGCCCAGGTGGATTTGGGGGTTGCAAAATGGGGAAAACGTTATAATTGTCAGGAAATCCTAAAAATCGATATTTGTGTGAAATTCGCTGTTGGGGACTTTCTACGGATCGAAATTCTGGATGTGGGAATTTTGCGGCCCAGGTGGATTTGGGGGTTGCAAAATAGGGAAAACGTTATAATTGTCAGAAAAACCTTAAAATCGATATTTGTGTGAAATGCGCTATTTGGAGACTTTCTGCGGATCGATATTCGGGATTGGGAAATTTTGCGGCCCAGGTAAATTTGGGGGTTGCAAAATGGGGAACACGTTATAATTATCAGAAAAACCTTAAAATCAATATTTGTGTGAAAATTGCTGTTTAGAGACTTTCTACGGATCGATATTCGGGATGTGGGTGTTTTGCCGCCCAGGTGGATTTGGGATTTGCAAATTGGGGAAAACGTTATAATTGTCAGAAAAACCTTAAAATCAATATTTGTGTGAAATTCATCAAGATGTGGTAGTTTTGTGACCCAGTTGGATTTAAGGGATGGAAAATAGGGAAAACATTAAAATTATTATCAAAAAAATTTCAAATTAATATTTGTGTGAAATGCGCTGTTTGGAGACTTTCTACGAATCTATTTTCGGAAAGTGGGGGTTTTGCGGCCCAGTTGGATTTGGGGGATGCTAAATGGGGAAACGTTATAATTATCGGAAAAATTTAAAAACCGATATTTGTGTGAAATGCGCTGTTTGGAGACTTTATACGAATCGATATTCGGGATGTGGGAGTTTTGCGGCCCAGTTGGATTTGGTGGATGCAAAATGGGGAAAACGTTATAATTATCAGAAAAATGTTAAAATCAATATTTGTGTGAAATGCGTTGTTGGGAGACTTTTTACGGATCGATATTCGGGATGTGGGAGTTTTGCGGCCCAGTTGGATTTGGTGGATGCAAAATGGGGAAAACGTTATAATTATCAGAAAAATGTTAAAATCAATATTTGTGTGAAATGCGTTGTTGGGAGACTTTTTACGGATCGTTATTCGGGATGTGGGAGTTTTGCGGCGCAGTTGGATTTGGGTGATGCAAAATGGGGAACACGTTATAATTATCAGAAAAACCTTAAAATCAATATTTGTGTGAAAATTGCTGTGTAGAGACTTTCTACGGATCGATATTCGGGATGTGGGTGTTTTGCCGCCCAGGTGGATTTGGGATTTGCAAATTGGGGAAAACGTTATAATTGTCAGAAAAACCTTAAAATCAATATTTGTGTGAAATTCGTCAAAATGTGGGAGTTTTGTGACCCAGTTGGATTTAAGGGATGGAAAATGGGGAAAACGTTATAATTATTATCAAAAAAATTTCAAATTAATATTTGTGTGAAATGCGCTGTTTGGAGACTTTCTACGAATCTATTTTCAGAAAGTGGGAGTTTTGCGGCCCAGTTGGATTTGGGCAATGCTAAATGGGGTAACGTTATAATTATCGGAAAAATTTAAAAACCGATATTTGTGTGAAATGCGCTGTTTGGAGACTTTATACGAATCGATATTCGGGATGTGGGAGTTTTGCGGCCCAGTTGGATTTAGTGGATGCAAAATGGGGAAAACGTTATAATTATCAGAAAAATGTTAAAATCAATATTTGTGTGAAATGCGTTGTTTGGAGACTTTCTACGGATAGATATTTGGGATGTGAGAGTTTTGCGGCCCAGTTGGATTTGGGTGATGCAAAATGGGGAAAACGTTATAATTATAAGAAAAACCGTATGGAGAATATCTACTGGTCGATTGTATTTTTTAAGAAAGTTTGGGATGCGGTTTGGGGGGGGGGGCGGATTACCTTATTTTCTCAATTTTAAAATAAGGAAAATGTGCAATTTTTTTATTCTGGCTCTTTGTGAAATAGTAAATTTGGAAGTAAATAGTAAGTAACGTGCAAGATTGTATTTTTCTCTAACATGAATAATATTACGTGGGTTAAGGTCGTTGCCGCGGTGCACTTGCTAGCAGAATGGTACTTACACTGGCAGGGTTGGGATATTAGTGTCAGCTGTTTGTACTTAAACTTAATGTATTTTCTGTAACCTCATTTAGTTTGCCGTGTAGAGCCTGGCGCTTTATGCGCTAGCATCTGGCGGTACCATGCCCAACTTGCCCCATATTCGAGATACAGAGTTGGAGCGCGCTTTTGGTGCTTGCGCAGCAACCATTGTGTAAGGTGTGTGTCTTGGTGATGTGTTGTCCTTGTTAGTCCATCTCTTAGTTCTGTGGTTCTGAGTAGAGCACAGTTAATTTGGTGCCCAACTGTGAATGGTCTCACCGAGCCCGATTCCAATCGCCAAGGCTACGGAAAAATTCCGACCTCCGCGGGATTCGAACCGAGGACTTGCTTAATGCAAGCCTGGCACTTACCCAACTGCGCCACGCGGCATTGTAATGCGGGATTGTAATAGAAAAATTGATGGGGTCTTTAAAAATATAAATACATATACTTATGTATATATACGAAAAATGAAAAGTTACTTAGTTTAGATAATGTAAAAGCTAGCCAAATAATATATTTATTGAACAATTAACACAAAACTAAAGGTACATATCGACTAAACAACTCAAAGGGTATTCACATCTAATTCTTTTTCACATTGCGCCGTTCCTTCTAATAAAATCATCTTCGCTCCAGTTATTATACAGACAGATCAATCAAAAAACCAATTAGGGTAGGCTGTGATATGTGTTATACGTTTGGCAGTACTGAAGTGTATTGTCAGTCTATGTCAAATTCGAGATTAGTAGGTTAGGTTTTGTTTGTTGTTTGACACAGACTGACGTAAAGCTTAACCTGCAAATATCGGATTTGACATAGACTGACAATATACTTCAGTACTGCCAAACGTATAACACATATCACGGCCTGCCCTAATTGGTTTTTTTATTGATCTGTCTGTATTTTCTATTAAAGCACGTTTCATGAGTAAACAAAATAAACTATGAACAATAATGTGGAGCCGCCGATCGGATGGCCTGCAATTCTCAGAACTCCTTTAAAACAGCTAATAAATGTACTAATAAGAATGACTCATATAAGCAATACATCTTCTAAAGTTATATAAAAAAAATTGAATTTAGTATCGAATTCAACATCTTAATCTAATTGCAAATTAACATTAAAGTGTACAAGATGCTGAAAAGGTTCAAGACTCGGTGTACTAGTGCGTACTATTTATTAGTGATCTGCTATGCAGTAGAACTTCGCAGTCACATTGCGCGTGGCTTTAATCTTATTAGTCCATTTATATTAGACCTATAATGGTCGAATAGGAAAAAGAAATTATAAAGTTTTGCCGTTTGGAGGTTATACGCACCAATGGAAGAGCTTTCAAAAACAAAAGAGTTCCCAACTCCCAAGTGATAGCTTCACCCCAAAAAACCACCCCTAGCACTGCACTGGTTTTTAGAGTTTTTCTCAGAAACCATTAGTTACACAGAAAATTTTATACTTACTAAATATGTTCCTTACAAAGTTTTCTACAAAAAAGATTCATTGCCAATTCCTTTTGCTCCAATAGATTTTCGAACAATAAGCGTTTTTCTTGTCATACCATTGTTGTACAGAAGGAAGTTCATGCTTAAAACAAGAGCACAAATCCGCTGGAGAATACATAGTGCATATTATTCGTTGGAAAAGTTCGGTAGAATCGACTTGAATAATGTCATTGCCAACTGTAATTTTTCCAGCTGACGAAGTCGTTACTATGTTTGCATGCTTCAATTTAAGTATTCCAAATTCACTGCTTTCGGTGCCATGTAAAATGTTCTCTCCAACCGTTTTCGCTTCATAACAATTGGTTTTCTCCTCAGCAACAAAGTCAGTAGATAGTGAAACAAGATTCTTGTAATACTGAGTGGAGAGTGTTTCCGGAGCCACTGTTCAAATTTCCGACAATCTTGTTCGTCTGTATTATTGAGACCCTCAGTTCTACATGCTCTGTGGTGCTTGGTGTAATACCGCAATACTTTGCCACAGCTTTGCATAGTGGCATTCCGAAAATCCATTTATCCAGAACACTTTTTGAAAAACCCTCTTCCACTGACCAGACCGCCAAGACTTTTCATGCATCTCATGAGCGTTTGCTCAATAGTCATATCCAACCAAATTCCGGATCAATGTTTTTCTGAACGACGAATTGTAAATAAACCCTGCTGTGTAAGTTGCTGATATTTTTCGTTACTCATATTTTGATTAAGACAATCCATTTCCTGGAGATTAAGCTGACATGACCTAGCAAACAGAGAATTACCAGTTGCATGAAAAATTGGAAGCATTGCTCTAATGTAATGCTAATGAAGTTCCCAATTCCGCTTGCATTCAGCTTGAATAAAATGGATTACAATGGTCACTAATTCTAAACACTGTAACTATAATTTTGCAGTTTTTCCAATTTCGTATTTGTTGCATTTGAAAACTTTAATCCAATTTTTGTAAGGGTGTCGTCATTTACTAAGCGGTCAGAAGTTAAAGTATTATTTTTTTAATGCCAGTAAGCAAAGCTTGGATATAGTCTTTGTCTTCCTTTGAAACTTCAATTTCATCAAATATTATCATGGAAATAGCTCAAAAATTAAGACAATGAGCTCGAATCGTTCTTGCGTATGCATGGCCCAAAAGTATATGATGAACAGATGCAGAAGCTTATACAGTTGACATAATTCTGCAAGTTCATTGTCAGCTATAATAAATCCGATTGATCCCAAAAACGACATTGTGTGTATAACCTCCGAATGGCAAAACTTTATAATTTATTTTTTCTAATTTTGCTAATATGAATGGACTATTTATGTGTATATTTCTAAAAGTCCTGACTCACTCACTCACTCATCACCGCCCAGCCCAAACCCTTGAACCTAGAAAGCTGAAATTTTGCACAGAGATTTCCTTTATGATGTATACAAGGAATGAGGAACGATATTTCGAAATTCAACCCCTAAAGGGGTAAAATGGGGGTTCCAATTTTGTATGGAAAAATAATATTAAATAGACATTTCGACTTGAAACTTCGTAGGAGTACTTCTTAAAACAAGTACGCAAACACGTATTTTGTGATTTTCCGAAAATCAACCCCTTAGGGGGTGAAATGGGGTAAATAAGCCTAAAAATCGAAATGGGTGTCGTTATTGAGGTTTTTTGGGACGTTGATTGCGAAAATGGCATTTGAAATTTGGCAGGCAGATTTCTAATAGGGAGTAGGCATCCGCTAAGAAAGGATATTTGAAAATGCAACCCCTAAATGGGTAAAAAAGAGGTTGGAATTTTGTAAGATCAAATTTTGAACTAAGTCATTCAAAGTTTTTGGAAATTTGTACACGGAAGGTGAATATAGGAGATGTCGGGACGGGACGGGAAGGGAAGAGAAGGGATGGGATGGGGTGGGAGGGGGGACGGGGGAGCAGGACGGGACTGGACGGGACGGGACAGAAAAGGAGGAGATGCGACGGAACGGAAAGAGACTGAACGGGAAGGGATGGGATGGGTTGGGAGGGGAAGGGAGGGAACAAGGCGGGACGGGACTGGACGGGGACGGTAATGGGATGGGATGGGAGGGGATGACAGGAAATATGTCATTATTTAATACACAAATAACGAACCTCGCGCGTACGAAGTCGCGGGTAACAGCTAGTAAAGAATAATAATACAGATTTGAACAATTTTAAAACTTTTTTATTTCTATCCCTTGTAAATTTTTCATATTTTGCAAATTTTATGCCAGACTTAAAAATCAACAAAATTGCAACTTCTGTAAATTTTTGATGACATTTCGTTTATGGGCAGTAGTGACTGTGTAAGTTTTGTTTTAATTTTGATGACAATTTAGTATTCTTCTTGCTTTCTTTCCAATTTGGATATCGTCATATTTGTATTTGTGACCTTTCTCATAAGTTCAATCCTTTCTAGTGTTCAAGGTTATCTTTACTCTCACCAAGGTACCCGTGTCAAATAGATTTAAGGCTTCCACGTTTTTACATATACAGGATGTCCGGGAAAATGTGGGACATCTTCCGGATATGAAACAAACACGTGAAAAGAATATAAACTGTTTTCGTATAGGGCTCCTCTTCGGAGATATGGGCTCTTAAAGAGCTCCAATTTTTTTTTTAATATGTTGTATATCAGGTAAGACCCTTCAAATTTCTATCCAAGAAAATGTTGTGAATTACTCACAGCTGCAGGGACGGACTAGCTGTGACATTCATGACCCCATTTTTTTACGCCCTATATGATAAGAACTTTGGACAACGTTTTTGACATACCTTTAACTATTGACTAAAAATTAAGTACTCTTCATTCATGTCGCTAATCTTAACAGTTTTCGAAAAAACTATGTGGGTGACAGGGGAAAATTCCTCTTATTCATATTCAACCCGACAGAAGTTAGGGGACTAACAGTGTAAATAAAATGACGTTTTTTCGAAAACCGTTAAGATTAGCGACATGAATGAAGAGTACTTAATTTTTAGTAAATAGTTAAAGGTATATAAAAAACGTTGTCCAAAGTTCTTATCACACAGAGCGTCTAAAATGGGGTCATGAGTGTCACAGCTAGTCCGTCCCTGCAGCTGTGAGTAATTCACAACATTTTCTTGGATAGTAATTTGAAGGGTCTTACCTAGTATACATCATATTAAAAATAAATTGGAATATACCTGGTGGTTCTTTGAAAGCCCATATCTCCGAAGAGGAGGCCTGTATATTGTGAAGATTTCAATGTCTTTTTATAATGAAATTATTTTCAAACAGCCCTAATTATATCCATTGTAATGTGCCTGGTTAATATTTTTATTCTAATAATAAAACCACTCTCTCTCTCATGCTTAGGTCCCTACATTCAAATTAAAACTACTAATTTGCTATTATTAATTATTTAAAGTCCTTAAACATTTAATTGTAAGCACTCTGTATGCCGCTATTTAACTGATGAGAATTAACAAGTGTGGTATTTCTAACTACAGGGATCGACATTAAAATCAAGATGGGTAATTTTAATGGAATCCTTGATGTCCACGCAATTAACGCTGTTGCTATGCGATAATAATCGATAGTTCCACATATTCCCGTCCAGTCCCGTCCGTCCCATCCCGTTCAGTCCCATACCATCCCATCCTACCCCTTCACTTTCCATCCAGTCCCGTCCCGTCCCATCTCGTCCAGTCCCGTCCCGTCTCTTCCCTTATGTCATGTCCACCGTCTTGCACTTAAAAATAAATGCCATTTTCGCAATCAACGTCCCAAAAAACCTCAATAACGACACCCATATCGTATTTTAGAATTATTTACCCCATTTCACCCCCTAAGGGGTTGATTTTCGGAAAATCACGAAATACGTGTTTGCTTATTTGTTATCTTCGCTTTGCAGGTAATTTAAATAATGTAACATAAAATTTATATAGAAATAGAAAAGAAAGTAAGAACCTATTCTGCTTTTAAAAATGTTCAGAAGTTCCTACTCTTGAAACACGTAAAAGTGAAATCTAAAACAGGGCAAGCCAGTGCATCTATATTTCTTTATTAGCTACATCGGTGGACTGTAAAAATAAAGTAAAATAAATATTTTGCGAATCAAACGTCATATTCTCAAACTCGTCATGTGGTTGATTTGAAAATGTCTTTTTAGACGACCACGTATGAAAGTAACATTATCGCGACAGCAGCCTACTACAGAAAGTTGACAATTTCATACACTAGCACGATATTATATCGTGCTAGTCATATCGTAACGGCACAAAGTTATTCACATCACGGCCTGCTTAATTGTGTGACAAACGTCACTTTGACTTTGACGTTTGTCACACAATTAAGCAGACCGTGATTCAAATAATACAGAGTACAGACGCTTTTGCTTTATTCGTTGCTCTGCTTCCAACAAGCTCTAATTTTTTATAATTGTACCAATAATAATATAACGATCAATTTTGCAAACGAAATAAAAACAATTCTTAAAAATAGAATTTACTTTGAGTGGTCGTCTAAAAAATAGTGTTCATAACTCGCCCGAAAGTGCAAAAATCTGTGCTCGTGTTTTAGATCCACTCGGGCTTCGCTTCGCTACGCCCTCGTTTGTCTAATCAACACTCGCACGATATTTGCTACTTTCGACGCTTGTCATGAAAATAACTATTTCACTTGTCGTCAGTTGTCTTTTATATTCGCCCCTAACTTTATTTACAGCCTGCCTTTAAGCAATCAGTGCAATGTTTGAAATTAAAATAAGTATCAGGAAGTTAGTTTTTACCTTAAGATTATAATTTTAAGTTAAATTAAAGTTACAATATGAACAAGTATCTTGGCTATTGTTATCGAAACATAAATCTAAATTTAACTCAATTTCGATTAAACAGGTCTATTTTAAACGATACGTAATAATTGAAGTACCTAGCACGTGTATGGTTAGTGTTCTCGGATGTTCTTCAAGCCGCGATAAGTACTTCACACTTGCACACTTAATTTTTTCACGCATAAAACTCCGTTTAAGGTCGTGATAAATAGTTCATTCAACATACACTACTTCGCACTTGTGGTTCTCAAGACTTTTGCCCGAATTCTGTGTAACATTTCCATATTTCCCTACAGCTGCTCTTCAAACATGAGTGTCCACGTCACTTGAGTCCAAGTTGTTTGGGCATTGTCAAGACGTTCTTTCTCCAATATAGTTTTCTGTCAAGTTACATGCCTAGATAATTTACATATTCCGTTTCAGGCAATTGCTCTTTATTTGATCTTACTGGAAAACTCAACGAAGACAAAAATGGCATAGTAATAAAGGTAATAGGATGGAGTTGGCCATTTAAAATTTGAGCCAATGAAAAATAGGGGCTCTACAAACTACAATGAAAGACCTACGTTACATGCCTAGACAATTTACATATTCCGTTTCAGGCAATTGATCTTTATTTGATCTTACTGGAAAACTAACTCAACGAAGACAAAAATGGCATGGTAATAAAGGTAATAAGATGGAATTGGTCATTTAAAATTTGAGCCAATGAAAAATAGGGGCTCTACAAACTACAATGAAAGACCTACGTTACATGCCTAGATAATTTACATATTCCGTTTCAGGCAATTGATCTTTATTTGATCTTACTGGAAAACTAACTCAACGAAGACAAAAATGACATGGTAATAAAGGTAATAAGATGGAATTGGCGACTTAAAATTTGAGCTAATAAAAAATAGGGGCTCTTCAAACTACAATGAAAGACTTACGCATATATAAAAAAATATAGTTGATGTACAGGAGACAAAATAGACAGATACGCGGATACATCCAAGAACTTCTCCATAACTTCCCGTCAATAAATGAACAGATGTGCACTTTGAGATTTAAAGCGAGGAAATAACCAAAAATCATCAAAAGAAAATTGAGAAACAGCTGGAGAGTTGCATAAGATCCTGAGAGAAGTAAAGCGGAGAAAAAGACAATGATGATGCGATGAAGAGTGTGAACTAAGCATAAAAGCAAAGAAGAGAGCCTTTTTAAAAATAAAACGGAGAAATAGCAATACAAGCCGTATAGGAGTACATAAGTGTAAGAATTCGTAGATAAAAATAGGATTCAAAATGAAAATGGACGAGTGTTTTATTTAATAGTAAAGAAAAAACGCAAAGTTATCAAGCACAAACCAATAAGATAATTAAGGAAAACGGAGAGTTAACTAGCGATATGGTGGAAATGCGGCAAAGATGGAAAAAGTATTTCCTGGAATTACTGAACCAACCGCAATCATGGAACCAACAAGAAGTAATATGAACGACAGTGGAAGAAGAAAATAAGACACCAACAAATGAAGAAGTGTAGAAAGCCATCTAAAGTCTCAGCAATGGAAGAGCGACCGGAGAAGATAACAGGTTCGAAGGTTTAAAGATAACCTATGGGAAAAATATACAGTATAATAAAGCAAGTATGAGAACAAGAACAATTACGCAACGAATCGAAAACGGGACTAATAATCCCCATACAGAAGAAAGGGAATAGGACAGTCTGCAGTAATTAGAGGGGTGCAGCCTTATGATCACATTGTCCAAGATTTCAGCTAAAACTATTAGTAAAAGGCTACATCTGTATTCAGAAGAAGTCATAGGTGAATACCAGTGCGGTTTTAGGACTGAATAACGGCCAACCAGATATTAAATTCAAGACAAATACTTGGCAAGTCATGGTAATATAATATACGCATACACCAACTGTTCGTAGATTTTAGAAAAGCCTTTGATGCCATAGACAGGAAAGCACTAGAACATATGATGAGAGAGTTCGGAGTTCCAGGCAAGCAAATCCGAATGGGAAAACTAATACTGGAAGGCTTAAAAATAAAAGTGCTACTGCAAAATACATCCGAGCAGTTTGAAATAGAAACAGGGTTTAGACAGAAAGACGGCATCTCAACAGTACTTGTCTACTTCGCTTTATGACGGTGGAAAGAAGTCTATCGATTAACTGAAAATGCACTATAATGAACAACTCTAAACAAATATCAACTTCGCAGATGACGTGGACTTAATAGAAAGAGGAATGATAAAGGTAAAGAAAGGTCTCGTAAAAAATGGAGAGAGAAGCCCAAAACATTGGCCTAAGAATCAATGAAGAAAGGTAAAAGACATAACAATAAAAAGATAGGGAGGAGGCAGAATTCGTCAGAAGATAACGAATATAGTTTGAAACAGTTCGAACGTTTAAATACTTTGGCTCCCTAATCAATATTAATAATAATATAGATGAGGAGATCAGAGCAAGAATACTTCAAGGAAACGATAAATTTCAAACTCCTCTCGAGAGAATCCAAAATTCGTATAAATACAATAGTGTATCCAGTAGTATTGTACAGAAGTGAAATTTGGACAAGACACAAAAATAGGAAAACATTCTAAGAACTTTTGAAAATATGGTGTAATACACGCACACAACTTCCTTGTACAGTGATCTTATAATTAGTCAAAAAAAAAATTTATTTTTAAACATTTGTCAAAATTTTTCAAAAATTATAAATTCTACAGAAACCGTACAAAATAGAGAGTTAGTTGAAAAGGCAAATTTTCTCTAAAATTTTAAGCCGAATTCAAAGATGTTATAATATACCAGGTGTTCTATCAAAAATTGGAGCTAATAAAAATAAAACAAAATAAAAAAAAACCTATTTTAGATGTATTCAACTGGAAAATCACCTATCTCACATCAATACACATTAAAAATGTAACGGTTGAAAATATCGTTAGTGATATTTCATTTCTTCCCATTAGAATGGTTGCTTGAAATACCTGCTTCTATTATTTTCTATTGTTGTTTTTATTTGCTGTGTATTACATGTTCTTACATTTTGTCTCATATAAAGATGATTAAAAATTATTTTCATCTAGCATGGCTATATAATAGTTGCTAATTTATGAATGCAACTACGTTTATATTTAAATGTCAAACTTGACATTTGATTTTTAAGTGGTTTATAGTTGCATTCATAAATTAGAAAATATTCTATAGCCATACTAGATGATAATAATTTTGATTATACTGTACAGGATGTTTACGGTTTTCGCTGTATCCTTTTAAAGGGAGATGGTCTCCTCAAAAGGAGTAGATAAACCTTAAAACGCCTTAGTAAAAGTTGTCTACGCCTTAGTAAAAGTTGTCTAATAAGCGAGATAATAATTATTTAGTGGCTGCATTAAACGATTAGTTTGTTTTAAAATCCAGTAATTAACTACTGAATGAGCATTGTCCACTACAAAAGATGTTCGAAGTTATCACCATGTTGTTGTATACAAAGTCTGGCTCGGCGTACCCACGACTCTTTATACTCTGCAAACTTAGTTGACGAATATCCGCCGCTGCTATTTGCACCTGGTTGCAAAGATCCTCGACGTCGATAATTTCGGTGTTGTATACCATGGTCTTCATAAGACCCCATAAATAAAAGTCCATCGGTGTGAGGTCTAGTGATGGTGAACGCCAAAGCACAGGACCTCCGCGACCTAACCATTTATTTTCAAAGAAATTGTTTAAATGTTGACGAACTAAATGACTGAAATACGCATCTTCCGGAAGTTCAGGCAAATTGTTTTTCAAAAAAATTAAATAATCATTTTCCTTTAATCGGTTTGCCAACACAAATGGGCCAATAAGATGCCCGCTTTCTAAGCGGCCCATACATTTAAAGACAATCTCTGCAGATATGAGTATGGTGACATGTTTCTATGCCGACACGTGTAAACGTGTTATCATAAAAAGTCTCCGTTGGGTAATCTCTCAAAACCAATACATAAAGTGACTACTTGGATACAATTGCTGGCCGACCAGCTAGTTCTTACAATACTCAAAAAAGGCGCCAACCGATATTTTATCAAATAACGGCAAGTTTATCCAGGCATTCAAACGAGAATACGTAAACTCAGCTAGCACAATAAATCTGAAAGAGAAGCTCAACTTAAGTATAGGTCGCAGTAACAAATAAAGCCATAATGCAAATATCACAGTATAATTTCCAAAAATTCAGGATCACAGTACATATAAATATCACAATATAGTTCCACTATCAGAATCGTAGGTGGCCATACTATTACTTGCTACAACTAATTATATTTAGCAAATACAAGAATTACAATTAATACTCACAGTTTGTACTAAATAAAAAAAGCAATAGCCATACATTAAAATAGATTTATGGGCAGGAAAAGACTACAGCGGCAAATCCGATGAGTGCTTGGTTTCGGAGAAAACGCAATACGCGATTCCAGGTGCGAACTCACGGCCGAATGGTGTCACAATTTGGAATCGTTTGGCCCCAAATTCGGGCGGCCAGAAGCTGGTGGCTCAAGGGGGACTTCACCGTACGACGCTAGGTCAATTCAGACATGAATGTGAGCTTCCTTGTCGGATCCTCTCCTGCGCTCAAACATAATCTGCAGCAGAGGTCAAAGCGAATCCGGAGATCCAGAAAAATACCAGCGCCTGAAACGCCCGCCCGTGAAAGTGAAAACCAGCTGTAGCTAAAGCCTCAAATCGGCCCTCCGGCAGGAGGTGCTATAAGGGAGAAAGAAGTCCACGATAGCATACAAGAACGACAGTATATTTCGAAGCGAAATCTTTACTTACCCCGGGAAAAATTCCATGCAATTTTCAAAACACGTGGCAGCATGAAAATTCCGCCAACGGTGTGGGAGTCAAGCTTCCCTCATAACGAAATTCGGGGACTAGAAAATCCACTTCACATAAACACCATCGAAACTAATGGCAGCCTAAAATGAATCTTCCGAAATTCTAATTTCCACCTCGGCATCTTGTCGTTTCGCCAGCGAGGTTGGAAAGAACGCGTTTCGAAACAAACGCCAATTCTTAGAACTTGTCTACGCGAGGCCAAGAAAGGAGGCGTGGCGTTAGCGCGGGAAATACAAACGGCGTACTCATATACATCCGCGCGAAGAGATGAGTAACCATGCGAAATAAATACTACAGAACGCTAAATTGGAAGGCGGTATTGCTCGATAAATTAACATCATGTCAACTAATTCGATATTAGAATACCAATGGATCATTGCGATTTTCAATTTTCAAAAACTAGGTAGAAATAATAAAAATTTTAGTAATAGTAAAGGTTTTTTATTGATGACAACTTTACCTGTCAAATAAAAAAAACTTAATAACAATTGGACAATGGTGATTAAGTAGTAGATTACTAGACTTTAAAACAAGTTAATCGTTTAATGTAAAAACGAAAAGAATTATTACACCGCTGATTAGACAACTTTTACTAAGGCATTTTAACGTTTATCGACTCCTTTTGAGGTGTACTATAGCTTCTTAAAAAGATACTGAGAAGACCATAAGTACCCTGTATATAATATTTATATAAGTTTTATAACGTTCTACTTCCTACGGTTCCCATCTGTTCATCGTTTATCATTCCAATGATTAGGTGTTAAGTTTCTTTCAGACATGATTTTTTGAATATCGCTAATCCAGGCAGTTTTATGACTTCCTTTTTTCTGCGTTCTAATGGTGTCCATTGCAAAACTTGTTTGGTAATTCTTTCTTCCCTTATTCTCTAAACATGACCATACAAACATAGTTGCTTTTGTTGCATATCTTCAATTATGAATGCGTTAACTCCCATTAGTTCTTTCACTCGTTCATTTCGAACTTTGTCTAGACGTGATATACACGCGGAGCGTTTTCAGAAATCCATTTCTAATGCAGATAGAGAAAACATTTTGTCTCATTGTTTTTTTAAGTTTGTTAAATTCAGCATATTTGATGCCCAACGTAACGGTCTAGGACAACTCGCCGCTGTACCAACTCGCCGGGCAAATAATTACAGTAGCACAAAAAGATATTTGGATAAAAGATAAACTTAGATGAATTTAGGCATTTATTGAATAATTAGTATAATTATAAAATACATTTTCTAATACATACACAGTATAATAAGTATTCTGATTCCATTTCATAATTATGTGCAATATTCAATTATGGTTCTGTTAGCATAGCATAGGATACTATCTTTAGTAAGATACTAAGAATAGTATCCTTATATCGGCATCCCGATTTTTTTAACTTAGTAGGGGGATTCTGTTCTGCCACCAGATGCTCCTGATATAGATCTCTACCATGCTGCCGTTTACGAATACCATCAATTTATTTCCATATAGTAGAATTGTTCACACCTAGTTCAATTTGTAGTGGTCGGTGAGTAGCTTCAACATGGTTATTGGTTCGATCGGTTCTGTTTATAGTAGGCTGATATACATTCCACATTTAATTTTGGAAATAAAGGGAGACGGCGACCATTTCCACGGGTGTTCCTCAATCCAATCAATTGTTGGTTCTAATTCATTAGGTAAAATTTCTGATAGAGATTCAATTGCTTCATCTAAATCAGGCACAAGAACAAATGTCATAGCGGTAATCATTGGTGCGTACAAAAGAAATTCGTATTCCATATAACTAAGATGCTTCTTCATGTTATGAGTTAAGTGAAAAAAATATCCATGTATATGGGCTCTAGGATATCGATCTGATAAATTTTATTAAATAGTTTCTATGTATTGTAAAATAAATTTCGGAAATTATACTAATTATTCAATAAAATTTTTAATTTATCTAAGTTTATCGTTTATTTAAATACCTACCTTTTTGTGCAAGTGTAATTATTCGCCACGACGAGTTTGTACAGCGGCGAGTAGGCTGGCGGCGAGATGGCGGCGGCGAGATGGCCGCGGCAACTCAATTCGCGAGGTAAAGTATTTAGTTATTCTTTCTTTTTTTTCTATATACAGAATACAAAAAAAAACTCTGTAGAGTAGTGGTTATCATATCTGCTTAGCATTCGGGAGGTCGCGGGTTCGATTCCCCTGGCCGTCTGCTCTGATTCAGGTTTTTAGGTGGTTTTTATAAGTCAACAGGGTACCTTCTCTGAGGCGAATGCTGGGGCAGTACTTCTCCACCTTTCCTGGCCTCTCTTCCATTCTCCACCCCTCCTTTCTCTCACCCATCCTATAATTCCCGTTCTTGGCTGAAGAGGGACTCAAGGTCCCTATAGCAGCCCGCCCCCAATTGGGGGAATTGAAATGGCCCTGAACCATTACCAGAATACAAAATAACAGATTACGTCATATTTTTAATGTAAGACTTAGTTACTATACAGGTAGTGTTATGTGAATATTACCCACTAGAGAACAAGTTTGGCACACGAGTCCGTAGGCTCTGTGGGCCATTCAGGCAGCACTACACGTGCAGTACAACATTTAATCCTCACCGCTTAATAATCCAGAAATTTGGTTTAAAACCACAGTACCCGTTTGTTTTAACTTTTTTTGGTTAGCAGGTGACATCAGAACACATATGACAGTGAACATTATTGCGTAAACGAAAACTCACTAGTAGTAATCAAAAAGCCACTCGTGTGTAATATTGATACTGCGATTATTAAAATCGCTATACAGTTATAAGGCGTTTATTGAGAGGTATTGGATAAATTCATTTATACCAATGATATATTTGAAATTACTATGTTCAATTAAGATTATATACGATATGGGTTCAAAGTATTTACATGTATTTTCATTTATAATGTTGTACTGTTTCCTGCATCTTTTATTATCCAATCAAATGCCATGATTCTTCAAAATTCAACCAATCGCGTGTTTTGGCAGTGACAAAAAAATCAAAATTTTCCCTTGGGATTTTATCACATCATTTTTGTCACTTGTATCCAAGGCAACCACCAAACATGTTATGTGCGTCAGTATAAATGTCATATTCATTGCATATAGATTCAAAATGAATTGATATTTAGGAAATAGTTCACAAAATGTATTTCAAGGTCATTATTTTGCTTGGAAAATGTTTTACTCAAGATTTATTGCTTCTAGGCAACGCAACGTCACGACACAAACTAACTTTGACGAATTCCCCTCGCCTTCGGCTCGGGAATTTGATCAAGTTAGTTTTTCTCGTGAAGTTGCCAAAACAAAAAACTTACGCAAAAAATTTTACCGGCAAAAGCATTCTCTCTTAATACATTATTACGGAAAAAAATAAAAACTAGAAATTATAAAACTCAATTTCAACTTAAACGAATATGATCAAAATTACTAATGTAATAAAGTATAGTTTTCACTTCATACAAATAAAAACAAAACCTAGAAGCTATTTTAAATATATTAGCTTAGAAACAAATTTCCAGCAATCGATTTGCCTATGGCTAGGAATTAATAACTAAAATGATTTAAATAAATAAGCATTAATCACTAAATGTGGGAACAGGAGAATTTCTTGTCTTAATGTACAACTACGCTTTCACTAACATAAATTTAATCTAATTATAGAAAAGTGATTACATCAAAATCCTCTCTCTCTTCCACGTAAACACGGCATTGTTTTTAAGGCATTAAAAATGAAGCTATAACGAATTTAGGCGTCAACTTTATTACGCCAGCAATAAAATTTCTCGTTTTGTCCTTGAGCATTTAATGTCTAGAGAAATAAAAAATAAAATGGTACGGCTATTATTATTGGTCTCATGTGGAGTATATCCACTTGTTCTGTCTTATTTTACGCAAATAATTGTTATTTATGTATTTAGTGTGTGAATAGTTATTTGTCTAACAAGGGTATTTCAGCACAAGACGAATGTCGATTGGTGAAATTAGTTTCCACACGTGGCGGACACAATATTTTTTATACAAAGTCCGTTTTGTACATCAATAAACGTTTAGTGTCTTCATTTTTTGCTGTTTCAAAAAAGAAGCATAGAAAACTGTGTCTTTTTCTAACTAAAATTGATGTAAATTGATAGAAACAAGTCGAACTTTTTCTAACAAGTTAAAAAAAATAGTTTTATGGCTCGAGTTTGAATATTTCGAAACGGCGCGTAGTGGTCCCGAAAAAATCCGTACTAAAGCCGTAATACTGTATTACACAACAAGAGCTGTAAAAAGTTTATTACGCGAGAGTTGAAAAAGTTACGCACAACCAGCGCAGCGACGCGTGTGTAATTCTACGAGCGCGTAATAATTGCTTTATAGCTCAAGTTGAGTACTATACTGTTTCTACGACCACACTCATTTCAGTAAATGAAAAAGAAATGTTTAATTAACTGTCAAATCATTACTGTAACACCACCCATAGAAGGGTTTGGCTGAGGTTCATGTCTATGCTGTAGATTTCGTTTGTAGTCCACCGATGTCAGTTGCAGCGATTCTTTGCAAGGCCAACTGAATCTATGGGAACAAAGTCGCTATCATGCTGTCTCATTCATCTTCTCATTCTCTCTAACCTTCAGAACAGTCAGATGATTGGTAGAGGCATCTGTAAGCAAATTATTTTTTTCGACTACCATCTCCTAAAAGAGGCTATTATTTGACACTTTCCATATGTCAAAAGCATGCTGTTAACGCATACTATGCAATAAAAATATTATTGAACACATCTGTCACTTTATTGCACCCTTCTGCCAAAACTGTTTATTAAATGTGGTAAATTTTCAATTTAAAACAATGAAAGCATGTCTAACATGATTTTTAAATAGTTTTCAATTTGAAATGACGTTGACGTTTTGTAATATCTTTTAGGATAAATATGTGGTAGTCAAAAAATACGTATACAACTCGTATCTAAAGCTTCGGCTCATTCTTTGAACTTTCTCACGCCTGCAAAAATGTTGCATAAATAACTATTTTGCGTGCCATTAACGTATTTCAAATTTGTTACATGGCATTCACTTCAGAAATCAATGGTCAATGTCCAAATTAAGATTAAAAACACCCTTTATAGCTGTATAGATAGATACCTTTAGTACAACTGCCACTAAAAGATTGCTAGTGTCAAAAATCGTCTTTGAAGAGGTTGAAATGATGCTTTTGATACTAGAACTGCAGGATACGCAATTAGACAAATTTTATGCTGTGAAATAGCTAAATCTTCCCATTCAGCGAATACTTCTAGTAGTGTAAATTACCGGCGTTGGACAACTGCACTCAGGCAGATAAAAATTCCTAACTACATCGGACATCTGCACTCGGTACTTAGCCAACCCTCTAATCCGTATGATCTATGGTGAGATATAGACCTTAAAAAGTGTTGAAAGAAATGAATTAAAATAAATAAACATGTGAAAAATATTCGAAATACGTTAGGTTATCGTTAGATTACAAAATAACAACACCTAGTGCTTATATGTATATTCATCGAAAAGGTTACAAACACATTGCCATGTTTATTTTGTGACTGTACAAATAAGAATTACTCTGGTTGTAACCAATATATTATCTAATTATGATATTCACCATTAAAGGAAAACATAGAGCGAACAATCATGCTACTTTTTGGGTAATTCACATCACTACAAAATGAAAAATATTAAAACATGAACGTTTCGGGGGACAAATCTACTTCAGTTATCAACATTAACTAATTAAATTTTAATATTTTTCATTTCGTAGTTTGGGGAAATACTAAAAAAATAGTGATTATTGAAGCGCCACAAAGAAGTTCCAGAGATTATAGAACGAACATTTTTATTAGATCAAATGGCATTTTATTATGGCCTTGTCAGAAATTGAAATTCTAATTCTATTGAATAATATTTTCACAGATTCGTCTTCGAGGAGGTTCTAACGATGCTTTTGATACTAGAACTGCAGGATACGCAATTAGACAAATTTTATGTTGTGAAATAGTTAAATCTTCCCATTCAGCGAATACTACTAGTAGTGTAAGTTACCGGCGTTGAACAACTCCACTCAGGCAGATAAAAATTCCTAACCACATAGGACATCTGCACTCGGTACTTAGCCACCCCTCTAATCCGTATGGACAAGTGCACTCGCTCCTAGCAAGTTAATTGATAAGCGTCTTAATGAGCTAATGAGTTTCCTATATTATTGTTTGTTTAAAAATGATAACTGATAAGCAAAACTTAATTGCATTGAAAAGTCAAATATTACAATCATTTATTGAGAATATCCCTTATGCATATTTAAGTGGAAATTTTCTATAGCAACGGCGATTATTACTAAACGGAAATTTTTGGAAATTTACCGGGAAATATCCACTATGTCACTAGAGTGCTCAGGTTTCAATTTATGCAAACCCTGACTAAAAAAGGTTTTCTTAAATGGGAAATACATAGTGTTTATAGAAAACAAAAAGCAAGCAAATAAACCCAAGGTTTTTATTCCTTTCTATTAATGATTAAGAAATATGATGCAAGGTGTAACTGAAATACTTGCCCATATGTTAATGACGGATTGTACGTCACAAATTGATCAAAAAAGTTCATATAGGTAAGCATAGGTTCAATTCTCAACCCTTACGGGCGTATTAGAGGAGGGATTAAAATTAGTTTTTTCTTTATTTTACTGTAAATTGGGCAAGCATATTCAAATGAATATTAGTCAACTTTTTTTTACCAATGTTAGGCTTATTTATGAAATGATTTTAAATCTTTACGTATGGCTTTAAGGGATTAAATTTAGCAACCTGCATAAATGTTTTTATTAATTCTTTTAACGGGCAAGAAATTGGTAAAATGTATTGGAAAGCCTGTTTAACTTAAAAACTTGAAAGCTCTTCTTAGTTTTTGTACATAGAATAAGATACATTATGGGTTGTTAAATTCAACCCCTTAAATTCATACATAATTTGTTTTAATCATAAATAAATCATATTAATAGTAGAAAAAATCTGCCAATTTTCATTTGTATATCCTCTCCCTGTTTTCAGTAAAATTAATAATCTCCCATTTTAGCCCCCCTCTAATATCTCTGTAAAGGTTGAGAATTTAACCTATGTTTATATGAATTTTTTCGTCAATTTGTCAAGTAAAATCGACGATTAAGGTATGGCCCTATATGCAATGAGTCCAAGATGAGGAGGCCAAGTATGGGGATCTCGTTAATAGTAAGAGATACAAATTTGATTAAATGGAAAGAAGTGATGGCTAGAAATCCTTGATTTTTCGTTTTCGAGTTATATTAAAAAAACAGAATTTTTAATTAATTTTTTTTCTGGAGTTAATATTAAAGTTAGAGCGAAACTGATAAAATGTTTTCTTTATACCAACGTTTCATGGACTTAAATACTGCCATTAATTTTTTTTTCCGACGTTTCGTCCACGAGCAGCCATCGTCAACATCATTTTTTTAAATAAAGCCCTTATTTTCTTATGTAAAATTTTCGAAGCCTTTCTATTCTGAATTCAAGTATGTACCACACATTATGGGCACCCCTAAATGTCATAACCGTGGTATTAGACATGCCATGACATGATATCCTGTTCTAGCTCTACGCAAGGATACTTTTTCTAGTTGATACCAATAAGAAAGTACAAGACATAAGTCATCATCGTTTCGGTCGACAACTAAAATGACGGCACTCGGTCTTACAGAACACCAATTGCACAAACCTGAAGAAGAGGTAAAACCTCCATGGTTAAATAAAATACAAGAAATTAGGCTGGATCTACTGAAAATGCATTTCTCATTACAAGATTCACATTTTAAAATAGTCAATACAAAATTCTAACATCCAATTTATATTTTTAGTCACTTTTAACATTCAACATTCTGTTTGTAGCATACATTTTCCTTTGCAGCATTAGTCATCATATTGTCTTTAACAATATTTACTTTTTTGTAATTGTACTTTTTCTCATCATCTGGTTCTACTTCGTTATTATTTTCCGCAAAGTATTTTTCTTTGTCTATATAACTGTCTAACTTCTCATTTTATCAGTTCCCAATAGAACTTCTTGTTCAAATTCATCCAAAATTAATTTGTTTTCATAAGTATTGTTCCGAAACATAACTTCTAATTTTGCTAAATATGTCATGGGTTGTTCTCCTATTCTACCCTCGAAAATAGGTAACATATCTGTTTGAACTCCCATATAATTAATTATTTAGTTACCATTTGCATTTTCAGTACCATCTTGTATTCTTCTCAACCTCTCTTCTACCTCCTTAAATTTTGTTGAATTTTTGTCTGTTAACAATTAACAGCTTCTCAGCAGTATTCTGTATTGAAACCTGCAATCTAGTTTTCCTTTCTGCAGCATCTTTCTTTATTTCTTGTAAATCTTTCTTATTGTCCTCTGTAGTTTTCTGAATTCCTAACGTTATTTCCATTAACTTCTCCATACTGTCTTGTTTTCCTGTTTGTTCCTCCTGGACTCCTACTCGATCTTCTTGTACACCTACCTGCTGTTCTTCCTTCCAAACTACTTCCATTTCCTCCTGTTCCTCACCTTTTTCCTCTTCAGTTCTTTTACTTTTTCGTGTAATCCGTTTATCAGCCATATTTTAGTTTAAATTCTCAATATGTACTGCCTTTTATTAAAACCGTTTATTGAAATATCAATCTATCTATTTTGTTCAACAATTATTGACAATTAACCTTATTATCAGCTTTATTTAATTATTAATGCTTGTCGTGTCTTATTGTATTTTTATTAATTTCAAAACAAATCAAATATGACACGCTTAACTATGGTTGTACTCGTAACAAGTCCTACTCAAACCCCACGTTTGTCTGCTTCACAAATAATGTGAACTATGTCGTCGAAAAAACGTGGTTTATTTTTGACTTTTCCAAGCCTCACGCTTGGGCCGCCATAAATATGGCGTGAAAACTGGCTAACAATCACAATTACAAGGAACCACACGTTGTCGGCACCATTTATATGCACCGCATCCTCGTTACAGCAACTTCACTAAGAATTGAACCTTCAAGTTTCAACATTGATCAAATTTTTAATTACAAATTGCCCTGTTTTGTATTATAATCAATAATAAAATACCTCCTAAAAACTCAACCGCGGTGGATTCTTTTATCTAGTTACTTGTTTCTGAAAAATTTATTTTCTAATATTTAAAATTTCATTTGCATCATAAGTCACAATTTATGTCAACCAAACGTCAAAATAGTTTTAAAATCCTAATGACAAATGCCCAATCTTTTGGATGTACACAATAATATTATAAAACACAGCAAGTAATTATTTCTTAATTAATTTCACCTTCTTATTGTCTTTATTTATTTTCTAGTTAGGATTTAATAAGAAATCACCCACCTTGTATTTTTCCTTACACAACGTTCAAGACAGCAACCTATTTTTTATTTGGAACTCGACCCTTTTTAATCACCTTGCTGCAATGTACTGCTCACAGACAGACCACGCCTCAATCGTCCAATATCAGAAAACTCTAAATTCTTGACAGCTACCAGCAAGAGCAAACCTGGACATCCACCTGCTACAGCAAACTACCTCCTGGAATGCACCTCTTCTCTAAGAAGACACCCTTTTGGAAGCTCCACTCAACAACAAATAGCTTGACGTAATCCCATTTGATTTATGTTACATGTCAAATGTAATCTCCAAAATAAAACTGACCCAGTATGTTTCCTTAATAATTCACTTGTATATAACAATTCTTCTATCCATTAGTCTTGTCTACCATATGGTTACCAATAATCTTTATTAATTAAATTCGTCACTTCTTCTGATTATTTATTTTAAATTACATTTTATTTCATCTCGTAGATTTTGTCTTTTTACCCTATTTTTCTTATCCAAATATGATTTTTCAGTTTGTTATTTTCTAATAATTGAAACAAATTTCTTAACTATCCCATTTTCCCTATTTATGCCTTCTAGTCTTAATTATATGAGTTAAACCTACTAACATTTTATATTATTTCAAAATTACCATTTGTCATTCATTTCCAAACTGTATGTATGTATGTATGTATAATCTGTAACCTCATTTACCTTGCGGTGTAGAGGCTGGTGCTTTATGCGCTGGCATCTGGCGATACAATGCTCAACTTGCCCCGGATTCGGGATACAGAGTTGTAGAGCGCCTTTGGTGCTTGCGCAGCAACCATTGTGTGAGTTGTGTGGTTGGTGATGTGTTGACCTTGTTACTTTATCTCTTAGGTTTGTGGTTCTGAGTAGAGCACAGTTAATTTGGTGCCCAATTGTGAATGGTCTCACTGAGCCCGATTCTAGTCGCCAATGATACGGAAAAATTCCGACCCCAGCGGGATTCGAACCGAGGACTTGCTTAATGCAAGCCTGGCGCTTACCCATCTGCGCCATGCAGCTTCATTTCCAAACTGTATTTTATTAATTTTATATTATTTTCAAATCCACCTGTTCCAAACAAATATCTGCCTTATCCCGAATAAATCTAAACCATTTCCAACCCACTGTAATTTCCCAATTTTAACAAATTTGATTCCAATACACATTTAAGCTTGTATCATAACAATATATAGCTTTTTTATTTATACTTTATACTTTATCTTTTATGATTTATATTTGTATTTTACTCTAACTTTGAAATTTTATCTATACACTCTGTGTTGAATATGTATCGCAACGTCCTGTAAACCATACGATGTAATAATAATAGATATAGTGGCATAATACTTTTGTGCACGACGTTAAAGGTTTATGAACCAATAATTAATAAACGATTAAAACCAATTATAGAAATTACATTAGACATTATAAAGTGGGTTCAGAAAAGGCCGAAGTGCACAAAACCACGTTTTTGCGATAAAACAAATATCGAAAAACTCCCTAAAACAATAAAAGAAAGCATACATATTAGTATACATACAAGCAATCCAGTGAGACAAATGTCTCATTTAAAAAAACAAAAAAGACGGTTTTTCAAATAGAACGCGTATTAAATAAAAACTGTACCCAGACCTGGAAGGTGTCAAAGTGGTTGCCTAACCGATCGACGTTTTAAGGCGCAGAGCGTCGCAGCTCCGTTTGGCTGCTGAAACATTTTATTTAATACGCGTTCTATTTGAAAAACGGTCTTTTTTGTGATTTCTCGAAAACCGGAAGTGTCACGTGACTGAAATTCGGTTCCTGAGCTGACATGACCATTCCAAACATATAACTTTAATAACGTTTTTCTCTATCTCTTACGGTTTGGCTGCTGAAACAGCGTCCCGGACGGACGGACGGACGGACAAGTCTATTAGATAAAGGATAATATACAGCGTGTCCATTTTTCGAGCTTAAGCATGGAGATCTCGGAGATCTTAAGAGATATAAAGTCGGTTAAATTGGGGCAAAGTTGTATATTTTTGTGCTTATTAATAATCTGATAAGAAATTTGACCTATCACTTTTAGTTTTCAAAATTCACAAAAAAAACTGTTTTTATTTTTTATTCGGAAACCAATC
Organism: Agriotes lineatus; assembly: GCA_940337035.1. Lineage (NCBI taxonomy): Eukaryota > Metazoa > Arthropoda > Insecta > Coleoptera > Elateridae > Agriotes > Agriotes lineatus. The sequence goes on along the minus strand of OW679196.1, from coordinate 86,938,664 downwards.
AACTTAGTCATTTTTAATCAAAACATTATCGAGACCTTTTTTAACAACGAATTAAAAAATAATACTACAATTGATTTAGCGCTGAAATACCGAAAAATCGATGGTCAACTTTTTTTCTTATGGACGCCATATTGGATTTTCTTTTCTTTGAATGCGATGTTTTTTCTGATTACAAAAAATGTGCAACACTATATATTTTAGTAGTCAGTTTATCGAAATATTAGTAATAATAAAAAATAATAACGTGTTTAAGAGTGCCATGGAAACAAGAACGCTACATTAGTTTTTACAGGTTAGTACAACTTTGTAGCTCGACATTCACACTCTTGTATTTATTTATTGTATTATTGTATTTACTGAAATATAGTGCCTTTTTCTAATAAAGAACAAAGACATAAGTTAGAGATTTATTATGCTTGCCAACGTTAATGAGGAGTGGTCAAAGTCTGGACTTTTATTTAAACCAAATTATGAAAAGAAATGGTTTTTATAGTGACACAATCCTGAAAGGCTACTAAAAATGCCATGACTGTCCTTTAGAAAAATACTTTAGTAATTGCACCAATAAATGCAAATGGTCCAGTTTATTTGTTGAGAAGTATATACAGATTGCAACAGGCAACTAGGACCATAGCAACAACAATGCGACTTTATATATGGCCATAATTGTATTTAAAAAATTAAAAAATTTAATATATACCTTGTATTTATAATGATCCTAACGACCTACCGCTATCGTACATTGATTATACCACTCCCTCTAACATCAACCAATGAAAAACGGCAAAATGCATAGTTACGCATGTACTAACTTTTGATAATGTACATAGCAACTGACAATCGGATCCCTTCCTGATTAATAGGTGATAATCACACGCCTTCACAAACATCACGTTACCTGCTGTTAGTACAATTGTCATAACAACCACATTAACTGTACTTTTAATATTTAAAATACACTATTCAAACGTTGTTTATTGAGTCGTGATATAATCTAGCCGAATGCAGCTCGTGTCTTCTTGATTATCAAATCATTTCTGTTTCCAGTCGATATATTGTTTTAGGCAATCACGCTCGTCCTTCGGACTCGCTTAATTGCCAAACAATATATCTCATGTAAACCGAAATGATTATTTGATAATCAAGCACCCACTAGTTGTATTATATATGATTATACCACTCCCTCTAACATCAACCAATGAAAAACGGCAAAATGCATAGTAACGCATGTACTAACTTTTGATAATGTACATAGCAACTGACAATCACATACCTTCCTGATTAATAGGCGATAATCACACGCTTTCACAAACATCACGTTACCTGCTGTTAGTACAATTGTCATAACAACCACATTAACTGTACTTTTAATATTTAAAATACACTATTCAAACGTTGTTTATTGAGTCGTGATATAATCTAGCCGAATGCAGCTCGTGTCTTCTTGATTATCAAATCATTTCTGTTTCCAGTCGATATATTGTTTTAGGCAATCACGCTCGTCCTTCGGACTCGCTTAATTGCCAAACAATATATCTCATGTAAACAGAAATGATTATTTGATAATCAAGCACCCACTAGTTGTATTATATATGATTATACCACTCCCTCTAACATCAACCAATGAAAAACGGCAAAATGCATAGTAACGCATGTACTAACTTTTGATAATGTACATAGCAACTGACAATCACATACCTTCCTGATTAATAGGTGATAATCACACGCTTTCACAAACATCACGTTACCTGCTGTCAGTACAATTGTCATAACAACCACATGCACTGTACTTTTAATATTTAAAATACACTATTCAAACGTTGTTTATTGACTCGTGATTTAATCTAGCCGAATGCAACTCGTGTCTTCTTGATTATCAAATAATTTCTGTTTCCAGTCGATATATTGTTTTAGGCAATCACCACAATATATCTCATGTAAACAGAAATGATTATTTGATAATCAAGAACCCACTAGTTGCATTATATATGATTATTCGTTTGTTAAACACCACGACGGCCACATGCATATTTTCCTTGCTTTTGCAATGATTCTAGTAGCCCGCCGCAATCTGTATAATATATAATAAAGTTTAATAAGTTTAATAAAACTTCATCAGTAAAATTATTGGAGTGCAAAGAATGAGAGAAGTTAATAGTAAAATCATATGGCAAATGAAAAACATGTATAAAAACAACATGAATTATAAAGTATGTAAAAATATGAAGCAATCGCAACGGAAGGATTATACAAGGAGGGAAGATAAGCCTAATTTTGCTCACAATATTTATGGACGGCATAATAGGAAAATGTTCACCTCAAACTAAAAAATTGCACGCAATAAAGCTAAGTGAGAATAAAGCTAAGATTATGGTAGAAGGTGAAAAACAAGCAGAACTAAAACTAAAGGATGCATAACAATAGACTAGTTCAACAGGTATGAAAGGACAAAATGCAGAAGATGAAAATGAGAGAAAGACCACGTCCCACATAAGACGTGCTGGAAAAAGAAGAAAAACATGGAAAGAACAAAGGTGTTCGAAATAAATAAAAAGAATTTAACTAAGTTTGTGCATGATTGTTCATGGAGGGTTATGTAATAATTCAATGAATCTTTGACAAAAATGGCTCAGCACGTTTTAAAAAGTTTCCGTCAAAAATCGACTGCTCTTTGGCGCAAATATTTTAAATACAAATGAGGTTTTGGCAGCGTTTAGGTGATACAACTGGCCACTAGATAACACTAGCTTGCCTTGATGTCAATTTGACGTATTTGTCCTAATTACGACAAATTGACATCAAGGCACCCTAGATAACATCACTCCTGCCAATTCATTTTCCGCACACGTTGTGAGTGCACGTATGTTATCACTTATCACGCTGTGAACCTCAAACTGCGATTACAGCAAATTATTAAACTCGATAAGTATAGCTTTGTAAACCAACCCTGCAAACTATATTTGGAAATTATTATTGTTGCTGATATACTGTCTATAAACATAAACATCTCGAAAGTTAACAAACCTGTAGGCCGTGCACCCAATACCCACTACTGGTGCAGCCCGTAGGTTTTCACGATAGAGGTATGGCAACGAATTTTAATCAAAAATTAACATTTAATCCAAGTTACCAAATTACGTGCAATACGGACACCATTATAAACAACAGAAATTAAGTCAAGCAACCAGTGCCCAAATACAACCAAACCACCATCAAAATAATACATATGGGGCAGTCAGGCCTCTTCGCATTTGAGCACAACACAAATCACCAGATTATGATACCAAAACCGATACGAACACAATATTTCTAACATCTAGCTATACACTTTCCGTGTGTACAGAACTTCAGAGTCATCCACAAATGAAATATTTTGGCAAGAAATGAGAAAAGAAAGATATCTCAAAAGGAACCTACAACAAATCAAGTTGTAACAATAGCAGTGATACATCATTCAAATCAATGTTCACAGCTATCCACAAAAGAAAATGAAATGGAAGTGACACTAGATCAGCCTGAAGGGACTAGAAGTCAAAAGAAAAATATTTCCAATCCTCTTAATTTTTTATAGGGTCCCTGACATGCCTAAAACCCTCAAACTTGTTATTCAAGAAAATGAATTGAATTGCAAAGCAATGGCAGTTAATTCTGAAAAAATAAAGATAAACATCCTGACTCCTACCGCGCATTTGTAAAACACCTGCAGATAAAGAATATAATACAACATACTTATCAAATGAAGAAAAATCGAGCCTACAGGGTCGTCATAAGAAACCTTCATCACTTAGTTCTTGCCGAAAAAAATAAAGAAGAATTAACAGAAAAATCCTTTAACACTAGGAACATCTACAACATTACAAGCAGAATTATTAAAGATCACTTTCCTTGATTTTCTGTGGATTTAAAGCCTGTGAAAAATAATAAAGGTATTTAAAACCTCAAATGCTTACACGTAGATACAAGTATTAGAGTATAACCACCAAAGATAAAAACAGAATTAGTCCAATGCACACGTTGCCACGTATACAAGCACACAAAAGCATATTGCAATAGACCTTACGCTTGCGTTAAGTGCGGAGGTGCCCATAATACCACCACCTGTACTAAACACTCCAAAACGCCAGCAAAGTGTGGCTTATATGACGGTTGTCATACGGCAAATTACAGAGGTTTGCGCCGTCTATCGACAATTTTAAAAGAAGCGTCAACCCAACAAAAATTTATCACAGATGTAGTCACCATACGAAATCCAATTCCACCCCTAAACAGTAGTAATTTCCCAGTATTCACAAACCAAACTTCTTCATCTAATCCATTTCCAAACAAAGAATATAACCATGTTTTAAAATTTAACTAAAATCATTCACAACAAACGATTCAATTTTTATAAATAAACTTCATGTATGAGCTTAAAAATATTTTCTATCACCTCATTCAACAAAATAGCTTTATCCTAAATATGATCACCGCAGTTTTTTCTTTTAATTTCTAAGAATAGCCGTATGTAACGCAAATGTGCTCCAGCAACACAGGGCGAAATGGAAACAGTATTGATATGATGTTTAACTCTGAATCTCACTATACAACAATAACACATCCAAATAGAACAGTCCATGGATGTACTGCTACATATGATTATAAATAAAAACGTAATGCATTACAAATTGCCACAAATAAAAACAGACCCACTTCCATTCAAGTTAACAAACTGCCACGACCTTTAGTAATATCAGCAGTATACTGGCCTCTACGACACAATATTTCCAACATTCAATCATCTCAATTTCTACAAATACTGGGACCATCATTTATAGCAGCGGCGGCGACTCCAATTCTAAACACACCTACTGGGGTTTGCAATAAACCACAACGAAAAGCAAATGCATGACTATTAATAACTTTGGTTTCTTCTCCTCAGGAAAACCCACATACTGGCCATCTGAACTAAATAAGAGACACGCTCTTTTGGAATTCTGTGTTACGAACGGCATCTCACGCAACTACACCAATATAAAATTCAATTATGATCTAGCCTCGAACCAATCCCCAATTATTGTAATAGTTAGCTCTTCGGTAATTATAAAACAACACAATAGTATGCTACATAATAAATATACCGATTGGGATACTCTTCCTGACTACATCGATCAAAATGTCAATCTGAAAATCAGAATAAAAGCACTAGAAGAGTTGGATCGAGTTACAGACTACGTAATATAACCATAAAAAAAGCAACAAAGCATCCCCCCCTCCTCAATTGCCGAAATACCAAAGTACAGTCTATATTCCCCTTGATATCTAAAAAAATAATAGAAGAAAAAGAGAGAGTACTTCCATAGTCCTTGGTTAATATCAAATCAGACTATAGTTACATAAAGATCTAAATATCGTATACCCTTTGTCAATGAAATCATGGAGCAACTGACAGCCAAATACCAAAGTAAACTGGAAATACATCATAACGAGCTTGTCCAACCCTTACTGGAAGCTAGGTACTTCAAAAGGTTAAAGATGAATTGGTGATATGGCACATCAAACTCATTAAGATGATACGCACGCAGTTCGTCAAAAATTAGTGTCGTAGTTTAAATAAAAATATATTTATTACGGTAACTACTTCGTCACAAAGTCTATTTTAATATGAGGGCACATACCAATGGGTGTAGCTCCCACTTGTCAATAATAATCATACTGTTAGCTCATCGAACAATTCTGTACATATTCAACTGTTTTTTTATTAAAAAAAAAAATCCAAAGAAAACGGTTGTTCAAGAATTTAAAATAATGTTGCATATAAATACCAAATTAATAGAAATTAAAAATCACTGCATGACTGCATAAGCAATTAGATACCCCATCAAATAAAATATCGCTTGTTATTTAAACATTTTTAAATTGGGGTTGTGGAGGAAATGATTTCTAATCTATGAATAGTTTACTTTGAATAGGTGTCTTCATATTTCAGCGATTTTCAGAAAAATGGTTACTTAAAGATTTGTTCAACGTAGGTTTTCACTTATTAATATACAGGGTGTAAATTAATTGTGGAGCAAAAAGTGGAAGGCGCTAATCTTTAGGGTGTATACAAAGAGAGTTCGATAAAAAAATGTATTGCTCTTCTCTGAAAGCGAAGCAATTCAAGAAAATTAAATCTGGCAACATGGGAGCACTACATCATTTACAATTTACACATTATACAATGTCTACTCGGCATTTAATGATATGAACAGTAACAACAACTTCAATTACATCTTTTATTAGAATATTATTTAAAGTGCACATTAAGAAAAACAATGAATTATTTTCTTTAGATATGTTGAAAGTGGTCACCTTCTTGACTGAAGCAAGATCTAGCTCTTTGTGGAATACTTCCTTGGACATTCTGAAGCATTTCTCGAGAAACTGAATTAAAAGCTCGTTGAATTTGCTCTTCGAGCTGTTCAACAGTTGTAACTGGTGTTTGGTATGTACACTTTTCCTTATGTATCCAAAAATAGAAAACAACTAACAATCTCAACACAAATAACGGAAAAAAGGCAAACAAATAACAATAACACGAAGAACTGTCAAAAATAATTAATACACGAATTATTTGAGACTTGCAATGACAGTGACAAGATAAAAGTGAATGAAATACATTTAGTGTTCACTTAAGTTTCTAAAACTACACATTTAAGACTACCGCTTGTTAATTACAATATTAGTGAATTATTTTTCCTAAATACGATGGATTAATAGGCGTCATTAATACACTGTTTTTAATTAATACCCGCTTTTTCATCAATTAACTGTTTTTTAAAAAAGGATGGATTAATAGATCTATTAATACACTGTTTTTGATTAATACACTCTTTTTCATTAGTTAACTGTTTTTGTGATTTTGACGTTTTGATGACATTTTGCATGGAGGTTAGTTGTATTAATCAAATTTTTCGCCACAGAAAAGATTTTGCGGTCAACGAAAAAATTTTGTAATCAACTCGTTTGTTAATGGGCGATTAATAATCTCATCTATTAAAGACACTCACTCGCTATCGCTCGTTCGTGCTTTAAACAGTTTCGATTATTAATCGCGTTCATTAACACCCTTGTTGGTTAAATAACTATTAATACGTGTTTTCAACCAAAATGGGCTGTTGTTTAATTGTAAAATTTTCATAGTGATAAGAATTGTTAAATTTTGTTTTCCAACAAAGAGAGTCATTTGAAGCGTCTTTAAACATTCTTTAGTTGTACACTGCAATAATGTAGTAATTCGTAATAGCTTTTTGTTCATCTAAATAGCTAATATGTTAACTTTTCCATCTGCAAGTGTTAAGCTTAAGGAGCTTCCGTTTTGAAAGTAGAGCAGATCGGAAATTTCGATTTTGGCATTTGTGTAGTTTAGAGATCCACAATAAATTTACACCCTGTATAAGAATTTTTCAAAGTGGATTTTTACTTATACCAATAAGTGATTATCTACTTTGAACTACTCTTGAGATAGTTCCCAAATGCATAGATTTTTTCCGGAAAATTTTTGAGTGTCAATCACATATAATTTTTAATCGCAGAACATCGTTCGTACACGAAAGTAAAATCTCCTGAAAGAATTCATGCACAGGGATATATTCGGTAAGAAAGTCGTTGGACACCGAAATACAATTTCTTCTATACATCATATAGATACTACAAATTCTTCACAAGCAACAATGATTACATACAACAATTGCAATTTTATATTTAATAATTTTTTTATAGTATATGTATAGTATCTTGATAGTGTCTTAAAAATGCAATTAATTAAATTTTTATATTAGTCATATACATATATACAGGGTATCCCAGAAATGGCAATAAAATTACCAGGTAATTATACACGCCGATTAATTCTGAGTGAACATTTATATATTTTTTTCTATTGGATGCTTAGTTTTCGCGTACAGGCGGTTCCATCTTACCGTCCTCGATACCAGAAATAAGGACATCAGTATAACGACTTATGAAAAATATAGTAATTTGTCAATTGATACGTCCTTTGAAAATGAAAGCAGTAACTGAAATCCTTAAATGTGCAGATTTTATACTTATAGCGAAAATGACAACAATCAGTGTTTTATCAAGCAGTAGTACTTACCTATTTGACTTCTTTAATATGTATTAGACAATACAACTCAAAATAAAGTGACCAATCAAATGCTTGCATTTTTGTGAAGTCAACCAGTAGGCGCCTCTTCTTTTTTCTTATTTCAGCAATATTTACTTTAAAAATTCTTAAACTGGCAATATGATCATCAAAATACACGACCATCTGATTTACATTTCAAATACATTTATTTATCATACAAACATAAATTTTTGTACTGAGTATTGTTTGTTTGACAAATAGTTACATTCGTCATGGTAATCATGGTAATCAGTTTAACAACTTATCTGTAAAATTTAAATGTATTCTTTTAATCCGTTTGAGTAAACTAATCATCATGCAATTTTTCATTCCAATTTTCCAGGTTAATAGATTACAGGGCTACCTAGCGTTTTATTGAAATTTCTGGGACACCCTGTAGAATAAAAAATGCCCAAGAAATGTTTAGTTGCTGCGAATACGATTCGAGTACGAACTTCCTATTGGTTGCTTGTAGTGGCATACGATTTGCATACTAATATGCGGTATTACAAAAATATATTAGTCTACGATCGGTTCCAAAACATGTTTTTTTTGCATAGTGATCAGGAAAGTCGTCTTTTTTAAACGAAAAATCGTGAAGGAAGTATCACTTTTTTAAACTATTTTATTGAAATTGTGAATTGTCAATTTGACAGTTGTAAATTTCGTAGTCGTTTTCGACTAAATTTCGAGTTACAAGAGATCACTATGCTAAAAAACTACGTGTACAACACGTTTTGAAAGTTTCTTTTTTCAAAAAAAAGTATGACTTTCAAAGCTAGTTGTACAAATAACTACTGTAGACGTCATTTGGTGACAGAAAATTGACAATTTCAGACCTAAGCTCGTTGCTATTAGCAGCGGTTTGCAAAATATTTGCAGAACTCTTTTAAATATTAAACTGAAACGTTTTTATTACCTATTTATTATATTATTAATATTTAATTTCTGGACGTAGACATAATTTTGTGTACCTACATCCCTATTTGAAAATCGATTTGCAGACCTTGCCTATTTTCAGCCCTACAATGCTCGTGCTGCAAAATTTAGTCGCAGTCTGCAAAAGGCTACTGTAAAAC
>OW679196.1:86907018-86929339 GCA_940337035.1 Agriotes lineatus | reverse complement strand
GCAACGGATCACTCACGCTTTCAGGGACGCGCTCGAGGGCAACAAACGCGGATGCGTCCATGCGGTTCCTAGAAAGGTCGAGCGAACTCGCTATTAATCTAGAAAGAAATTACCTGAAATATAAATACACGCCCGCATGAATAGCGGGCAGTTCGAATTCAGCATCAGAGCGCCGAGCTCCCAGATAAATAAAACGCGTGTACATATAATAATAGAAATAAATAACCATATATAATCGTTAGTGTTAAGAGTGAAATAAATAAATAGATAACCATATAAATAGAAATACATCGTTAGTGTTTAAGAGTGATATAAATAAATAAGTGTGTTAATCCGTATGTAATAATAAATAAATGTGTCGGTAGTTCGTTAGTGCCTGTATTAATTTGTAATCTGCTTGATAATTCTCGTGTGTGCTTGTAAATAATAATCGTAATAATTCATTGTTGTAAATAAATGTTTGAACCCATGTTTGTCGTATAATTTTAATAGCTCGAGCGTAAAAACGTAACAATATATTAAAATAAAGAGCAGAATACAGTAAAAACTGTAACTGCCTCTTCCTTCTATATCGTATATTTAAATGTAGTTATCTATTAAATCTTAATTTTATTTTGTAAACTATTTAGATACAAATATTACATGATCAATGTGATATCCACTGTTTAACATTTTTAAATTTCACCCCTGGCTTCTCATAACATTTGCTACACCACTTGACATTACGACATTACAGCGGAAATTATGTTTGTTAATCAGAAATGATAAAAGCTAACTAAAGGCTACTCACACTTGCTGCTGCTCATCAACTGATCGACACCAGGAATTCACTTTATTATTTTCTTGACACATGGAAAATGTTTGAGAAGTATAGTATTCGTCTATAAAACCTCAAGTAAGGGCTCAAATAAAAAAAAACACAGAGAAATTGGAATAAACTAACAACTCTCAAACCCAATTTTCAAGAAAATAAAATAAAATTACAATGAAGTGTACAAAAGGACAAAAGAGGATGGAAAAATCAATTGGATGAGCAGGCAGAAACAGCAACAAGACGTCATAATATGAAAGAATTATCGAAATATCCACAAGAAGCAACCTATTCGTATTAAGTATAAATAAGAGAAACTGTTGGTATTAACAAGAGACCACCTCGCAAGATAACATGAATATTTCAAACAAATACTCCAGCCTATTCAAACGAGAACAGCGAATCAGCTGCTGAAGAAAATTATAACAATGGCGATAATGAGAACAGCGGAGAATCTGCACGACAAAGTAAAGAACTTAGAATAGATACACGTCTGCCCACAAATACAGAAGTAAAGAAAAAAATTTGCATAAAAGCAATGAAAAACGAAAAATCGCTAGTAATTCATAATGCATCAGCGAAAGTACACAAACTTCACCCCAAAATATGTATAACCTACATAATTCATCATTTAGCGTACCAAACGATATGAACCAAGAAATACTCGTCAAAGTATCAAAAACCAAAAAAAGATGAATGAATGTAGTAACTGAAAGGGCCGCATCAAATATATTTAGAAGAATATTACTTAACCGAATTCAAAAATGTTATTGAACAAACCCCAATATCCGTACAAGCAAGTTACAGGCCGGCTACATAGTGTACAGACCATATTAGTACACCGAGTGCGAGAATCATTACAGAACAGAGCCTGTAGTAGATGACAAATGCATATATATCGCGTGTAAACTTTAATGAAGCTTTTGATAGTTTTAAAGTAAACAATATGTTGAAAGTACAACATAAAGAAGAAACCCGTTAAAAAATGTACCAATATATAATCTGTTACAGGTTAAATCGGATTTTACGACACAGAAACGAGGCTGCAAGTGGCGGTTGTTTCAATCGGTAAATTCAAAAAGGCAATTTGATGTTACTCAAGCAAAAATTTGACCTAACTACGTTACAAACGTTCTTGTAACAGGAAGTTTGTCAGCTGCTCGTCGGGAGAGAGAGTTTGATTCGGTAAAACGTGAATTAGGGCGACATGTTGTTCAATTAGTTATTCATGTTTAAAAACAAAAGGGGGAGGAGCGCCACAAACTTGTAGACATTTTTTTAGAAACTGCTCCTTTGAAGTCTAATGAGATTTTGTTTGCTGTGTGCGACTTTTAGTCGCATCCATCCACGAATCTACCTTGTTATTAAATTCCTGTAGGCCGGTATTACTCATTACACAATTGAAAAGTAAAAATGCAGTGGGACGTCGCATGCAAACACTATGAAAGAAAAGCATCAAAATTGAGAACATTGAAGTAGACATTACGACAACTTTGGTCACTGCTTCCCCTTACATCTGGGGACGGTTGAGCCTTCGAATTTAATCGACACAAGGCGTTTGAAAACGACGAACTTTTGATAGAAAGACTCACGACTACCCCTACACCGAAATTAGGTCCACTCGGCCTGACAAGCGGCGACTAGTCTTCACTTTAAGATGGTTCGAGTAACTAACTTTTCATGTTCCAAAGAGCCGAGCGAAAGGCATAAACCACATGAATGTTGCTTCGAAGAGTCTATGCACAACGGGATTTTAACTTAACGGACCCCCGGCGACTTAAAATAAATCGCCATAGGGCCACAACCACACGAAAACACTTTCCGTCTCGTTAAAAGCTGGCAATAAGTGCTCTCATTCAATACCTGGGACAGACTACCTCACAAACCTGGTAAATAACAAAGACCTCGCGTCTCCAGCCATCTCTCTTCTATACAAGTGCTCTACTTTTGTTGCAAAAGATTGCACAACGGTTTGCAAGACGACAGACGCTCAAACGTAGGCTCAAACAAGTTGAAATTTGTCTCGTCTCAGAAGCCCGATAGAACAGCACCAAGAAAACTGACGTCAACCGATAAACAATTAATTCCAAAACGTTATCCTAGTCCACCTCTATTATAAAATACTATAAAATAGGGCTCGCGTTTGCAATATTATTATGAAAAAATCTGTAAAAGGCTTTACCCAGAACTTCCCTCGTTCGCATTGTGACACTTATTAATTTTAAAAATCAAATTAAGTTAGGTGTAAACATATCTTCACCTTTCTAATAAATTAAATAAATATTCAAATAAGAAAACGTTACCGGTGGTGGAATTCGAAAGGCAGGCGGACTGTGTATGCATCCCCAACGTTTTTTTGAAATATTGTAAGGGACTGTGCAATTTCTACCTGCGCCACGGAGAATCGACCTTTTGAATTCCTGCGTCGCGCTAATTTGTACCTCTTTTTTGTATCGTAAAACATTATTATGTATCTATTGGCTCCCCATTTTGGTAAGAATAAAGCCTGCACTATTACAAATTATTACTTGTATCTATTACTAAGTTAAATAAAAATAAACAAAATTTTATTTTGTTAAGATGCTCACCCTGTATATATTTGTTTGAAATTTTCTCGATTTCATGCCAGGTAGATATATAATGTGTAGGCAAAATATTGTCTTCCTCCGACAAATCGTTTTTGAGTTATACCGCCAATATACAGACAAACAGACAGACAGACGGAATTGGGAAAACCTGTTTTTCGTCATCTAGGGCATCTGAAACGTGAAGATCTGGAGAAATCTAGAAAGGTGGTTTTTTCGTGATTACAATACTTTCTTCGTCTGTTAGATGAGGGAAGTAAAAGCGCTAAAATTTAAAATTGTTTTAACAAATTAAGCAACTTTATGAAACCTACAGCTGCAGAGATAAACATCAGGTACAACTAAAAGACGCTATAAAAGTCAATTCTGGTGTAAATCAGGGATGTTTACTATCTCCTCTACTTTGCAAGTTAGTATTGGACATCATGAGAAAAGGCATAAAGTCAACAATGCAGTTACAAGTTTGGGAAATTTAAAATCTGTAGCGAAGTAAGCAGGACTAGTAATTAACACAATTAAATCAGTAGATATGAGAATCGGGAGAACATCAAATGTTATCTAGGTTCCATGGTAACAGCAGACGGTAGATGCGAAACAGATATAAACCCCAATAAATACAGACAAGAGTGGTTTTCACGCATTGGCTTCGGTATGAAATTCTATTTAGTATATAAACCAAGAAAGCTCCGAATCGTCAATGCGAATGTTAAAGCAATATTTTTTCTATGGGCGTGAATTGTAGTTGGTTATCGAAACCTTAAACAACAAAATACAAACTTTTATAAACATACAGCTGTGGGTGAAATTTGCAGGGATCACAAAGAATAGGACGCCCAAAAACTACTTGTTGAAGAACAGCAGCAAATAAAGCCAGTAGAATAGGGACATAATGGAGAGAATTAAAGGAGCTGGTAAAAAACAAAACCCGCTGAAAAATGCTGTGGAAGCTATATGCTTCTAACCAGGAGTTTAAGAGTAAACTCGCGATTATCCGAAGTAATAAACGAGAGGGAAAATATAAAATGCAGAAAACGTAGGCATATAAGTCTACAACGTAACTAAACTTTATTTTATGCAAAAGAAATGTTTTTAAATAAAAATTGTACTGATTTATTGAGAAGTAAACAATACCTACTACATATACTAGCAACTGCTTTTTAATAGTAGGAAAAACATATATGATTTTATTTAGAGCCAGTTTGCTTCAGAGCCAGTAGATATAGAGAGTACCGCCATTCTTTGATCCGTGAAAATGCCGCCATCGCCGCCATTTTTGTTCCCACCAGCAATGACTGATTCAGGTATGTCTAAAATTTTACTTGAAATTGGCAAGACTGTAAGTCTATGTCAAATTCAAGGTTAGCAGGTTATGTTTTGCTCCAGTTTGTGTCAAAACTGACGCAAAAACTAACCTGCTAACCTCGAATTTGAAATAGACTTACAGTCTTGCCAATTTCAAGTAAAATTTTGGATTGCCAACAAACGTCACGTTGACGGAATTGTGCTACAAACCTCAAAGTGACGCATATGTCAGAGGAATAAACATGGCGGACGTGGCGGTACTCTCTATATCTACTGGCTCTGGTTTGCTTATGCAGTGTGGTGAACAAGCCTTATCAATTGTTTACTTGATTATTATTACTGCATCACATTTTATAGGTATTCTATAACGAATGCTATTGTATTTCGAAATGAATTTGGTTATTATAACGCTATTATACCGATTTCAGTTGAATTATATAGGTCACAAGCTATACGTGTTTTATAAATCATAACACACTTATACCAGAAATAACTATTCTATAGTTGTTTTCACATACAGTGAATATGCAGAGGATGAAATTTAAAATGTTGTCAATCTTATCATTGGTTGTTAAGAAATATAAACTCAGTAGTGGACCAATTTTTATTATAATGTTTCTAATACAATATCAAACTGTCAAAGTCAAATTACTGAACAGTTGTATATTTAAGAATGCGAAATTTTGGAAAAAGTAAGATCCTCCAAAATCAAACTCAAGAAGTAATATACAACGTTTTTCTGTATTTTACACTTTTAAGAACGGGTGAAGATAAAAATGCCTACTTAACCCTCTACTTGACAGGTGACAAGATTTTATTTTCCACTGATCTATTATTTGTTGTTTATATCTGTGATACGAGGTATGTAAAGCAGTCCATAACGCCCTAAGGCGTTATGAGCGGGCGCTCATTATGCCCTCTCATGCCCTCTCGATAAGGCATAATGAGCCGGCGTTATCATTACGCCCGCTCATAACGCCTTAGGGCGTTATGGACTGCGTTTTATACCTCGTATCACAGATATAAACAGCAAATAATAGATCAGTGGAAAATAAAGTACTTTATTGCACGCCCGCTCATAACTCTCTAGGGCGTTATGGACTGCCCTGCAAGCTTTTCAAGTTATTTGAGTATTCAAAGTGCAAGATAAAACGTATGCACCACGAGCATTATTTGATGTTCATAGCGCTCGGGCCAGAGCCCTCAGGCTTGTAAACTTTTCGCCCTCAAAAGAGCATAAATATCTTTGTAATGCCCTTGGTACATAAATAACTATTAGAAAATCGTTTATTAATGGTTATTTCCTTCATATCCATAATAATCCGTAATCACCATGGTTTCTGTCAGTTTAATAATGACTAAAATTCAAACGTCAAAACTTAACCGCGGTTAAATTTATGTCAAAATTTAATCGCTTGTGCATAATTTTAACATGATTATTAAAGGTGCTTCACCAACTGAATTTTATCTATTTATTCAAGAAATAATCACTCCGAACATCCCGCGTGCATGTAAACTAGCCTGAATAAATTTTGACGATTTTCTGTCAGAATGCTTTGCTCTGAAGAAATATATCTCGTAAATTTTCCGCTTCAAAATCCCTCGTGCTGCGCACTCGGGATTCTTGTTGAGCGGCAAATTTACTTGACAAATTTCTTAGCAATACATTCTGACAGAAAACGTCAAAATTTAATCGGCTATTTTAATGCACTTGGGATATTACTGTTGATTAATGCATGAGTTTCCGTTAATAAACGATTTTTGAATAGGTAATCAAAGATACCATGAATGTCAAATCTGTAAGTGTCAAATTTTTGTCATGCAATAAAATTAGATTTTCCCCAATTTAATAAGATATGATCAACGAAAAAATATTGTATCTAACTCGTGTGTTAAGCGGTGATTAATAATCTCCACAATTAACGTGTTCGCTAGCGCCCACTCATTAAAATGCCTCGATTATTAATAGGTCCCATTAACAAACTTGTTTGTTAAATAACTATTACCTCATAATTTTTTAAGGTGAGTATTTTGTCCTTTAATGTCGATCGCAATAAGACCGAGCTTGAATATTTTTCTACAGAAAATAATAATACACACAAAAACAACCAAAAAAATTAACCACCTACCACTAAATCAGTGTTGTGTTGTTTGTATAACATTGATAACGCAGCTTCGCATTTTAACGACAGAAACGCGGTCGAGTTAGATCGACAGACCAGCTGTTTTGGTGTACAGCTAAGTTCAGGTAGATGTGGTTGACATTTTCCGTCCCTGCCAAACCATTAAATAAACTAACCATCATAACAAAGCAAAAGGTACATTTGGCAGTTTACCATCGTCTGTTTTCAGTGCGTTATAAATTGTACTCGAGTTTCAAAATAAAAATTACACACGAAAAGTAAGGTTATGTACGTTTTGACATACGATAAACCATAGTGAAGTTGGTTACTCAACATCGTTATCTTCTTTTAATGTAATCATTTGTCTTCGTTCAATTATAGCGGACTTGCTTATGGATCGTAGAGTCAGTTAAAATACAGTACGACAAAAACGCTATAGCTTGAAACAGGGACTGACTTGATGGAGTTTCCATCCGATAGAAGCTTCGAGTTAAACGTACTCATAGAATATTAAGAGAAACATATTTATAATATGCATAAAATCTTTAAAGTACGTCTCAATAGACATGGAATGAATGATGCCAATTACGAACCCTGCATAACAGTGAAAGCCATCGGCAAGGCAAAGAATGGAAAAGCGGCAGGTTCGGATGAAATACCAACAGAAATTTTAAAACTATTAAATGACAACGGTATAAACACTTTTACACAATTCTATAATATGGTTTATCTACTCCAGTGGTATAAGTAACTCATTACGTCACTCATTTGACACTATTTCAGTTAGGCAATGAAGCTCATTACACCACTCAGTTATGTAATGGCTTCTTTGCCTAGCTGAAATAGTGTCAAATGAATGACACAATGACATTTGCCTACTAACAATATTTTTGAAAATGACAGATTTGATGTTTATCTTAATACACTTTTCTCAATTTTAGGAAGTTGTAGATAAAATGTTGTGATAATACATCATTAATATACTTGTTATACATAACTCGTGGTACGCACTAGTTTGTAACTTACACACACGTATATTAATGATGCTCTTATCCCACTTGTATAGTAAATAACTATTATATATCAAGAGCGCAAGGTAAGCGATTTCGGCCCGCGATAATAGTTTGGAGCCCGACCGAAGGGAGGGCTGTAAATCATCAAGGAATGAAATCGCTCTTGCGCCAGAGATATACAGTGTGTCCAAGATAAGGAGGGCCAGTATGGGGATCTCGGTAATGGTAAGAGATACAAATTTGGTTAAATGGGAAGAAAGTTGCGCAATTAAAGGACTAAAAAAATGACGTCTAGAAATCCTTGATATGATTTTTCGTTTTTGAATTATCTCAAAAAAACCGAATTTTTGGATTTTATTTTTTATTTTTTTCTGGCGTTAATATTAAAGTTAGAGCGAAACTGATTAAACTTCTTTATAGCAACTTTTAGTGGACTTAATGATTACGTTATCAATTTTTTTATCCGACGTTTCGTCTTCGAGAAACCATCATCAACTTCATATTTTTAAATACGGTCCTGGTTTTTTGATGCCAAATTTGCAAAGCCCTTGTTACTCTGAATTCAACAATGTACCACATATTATGATTTAATTACGTTTCGAGCTTTTTTCTGATCATCATCAGAAAATTTTTTAGATACGGACCTGCATTTCTCATAATTTTGTAAAAATAAGTTCATACAGTAAGATAGGCGTTTTTAGATGCCGTTAAAATATTCAAATGCACATCATAATGTCATAATTCTGATACATTAATTTAATAAGCAACCAATAACTATTAACAATAAACAAGTAAATGAACAAAAGATAGGCAGAAAGAATGAGAAAACGAGCCTTGAAACAATGTAATAGGTATTTAACGTTTTGAAATAGAAGAAGAACTTAGAAGATTGGTTCTTGAAGTCTTTCAAAGTATAACGCCAGTATTGCTGAATAATGTTTTAAGATTCTACAGTTAGATGTTATTTATGCATGGAGAATGATAGCAACCTTTTTGAATACCTTCTGTAAATTTAATACCTATTAAATGGTTTCGATGTTCGTTTTGTTATTTTTTCTGCCTATCTTTTGTTCATTTATTTGTTGTTTATTGTTAATAGTTATTGGTTGCTTATTAAATTAATGTATCAGAATTATGACATTTTGATGTGCATTTTAATATTTTAACGGCATCTAAAAACGCCTATCTTACTGTATGAACTTATTTTTACAAAATTATCAAAAATGCAGGTCCGTATCTAAAAAATTTTCTGATGATGATCAGAAAAAAGCTCGAAACGTAATTAAATCATAATATGTGGTACATTGTTGATTTCAGAGTAACAAGGGCTTTGCAAATTTGGCATCAAAAAACCAGGACCGTATTTAAAAAAATGAAGTTGATGATGGTGTCTCGAAGACGAAACGTCGGATAAAAAAATTGATAACGTAATCATTAAGTCCACTAAAAGTTGCTATAAAGAAGTTTAATCCGTTTCGCTCTAACTTTAATATTAACGCCAGAAAAAAATAAAAAATAAAATCCAAAAATTCGGTTTTTTTGAGATAATTCAAAAACGAAAAATCATATCAAGGATTTCTAGACGTCATTTTTTTAGCCCTTTAATTGCGCAACTTTCTTCCCATTTAACCAAATTTGTATCTCTTACCATTACCGAGATCCCCATACTGGCCCTCCTTATCTTGGACACACTGTATACATAATTTTATCCTCAACCGGAAAGACGTGGTGCGATTTATTTTATACGTGAAGGTTGTACTATTAACATTAAAAATCATAATACCAGGATCTAATAAAAGCAAGGTGCATTTCCATACCAACTACGTAAACATAGTAAAAAAAATTTACTTTTCTGCTCTCGGGCGAGAATGGTTTACTTTGCGCCCGCACATGCGGGCGGGAATAGGGTACTTTGCGCCCGGTTGAGGATAAATGTATTTACTCACAATCGGTTAGTAATAGGTACGTTTCTAACCTTCAAAACAGTAGGAAAGCGAGTTATTGTTTACTTTACTTTCCCAGCTAGCTGGGAAAATCTTTCCCAGCTAGCTAAACGTCACTTTCAATGAACTTGTCATATTACTTAGCAACATCGTCGCAGTTTTCTTTGTTAAAGTGACTTATTAAACTGCGATGAAAACTCTTATGATTTGTAACTCACATAATTAAATAAATAATGACAAAAACCGATTGTGAGTAAAATAGTATACATACCACGGTGAAAAGTTTCATTAATGAAACACTTTCCACCTCGGTATGTAATACCGATGGGGCCACAATTATATATAACAGCAAAGAGATAACATGAACAAGAAAATAACACACATTGCTTGAGTAAGAAAGAGATAAACATAGTAGCAAATATAAGAGTAGGCTTGACGCTCACTTTAATTATGACATATGTCAACTGATTGTGCCTACCAGAATAATTTTGTTGTATGTTCATCTCTTTCTTACTCAATCATTCTACGTATTTTGTTGTTCATGTTATCTTATTGCTGTTATATATAATTACATTCGTATACTATTATTTTAATGCAAGGTACAGGGTTATGCAAACGAGTGGAAACACATGTAGTCTTTTTTATGAATAATATTAGGACATGCTTTATCAGGTCAAAACTGACGCAAAGCCTAACCTGCTAACCTCGAATTTGACATAGACTTACAATGCCACCAACATATTCATACAACAAATATTTCAAAGGGAACTTGATGGAAAAGCATTTATAATCACCCGGTATAAAGGTTACCATGCTATTATATGTTTTACGTGAGACAATACGTTTTTGTACTCTCAGTAAAAACTACCCATTTTTTTAAATACTGTCTACGTGAGCATGTTTTAAGCCGTTTCCTCTCTGTATCTGAATGTGTAAAAACATTCAATGTTAGCATCAGAACAGTTTGGAGATAAAAACAAACAAAGGTAGTTATAACAGTATTCATGGTAATCATAAAACATTCCTGCTTGTGCACTTAGGGCCTGTGCGATTGTGTAATTTAAATTTCTGATTAAATTTATAATAATTCGTTTAAGCATGGTACTGTTAATACGTAGAAGAATTACATTAAAATATGTGTTTATCAATTTAAAGAGGCAATAATAATTAAATGAAAAATTAATTTTGTTATAAAATTAAAAAGAACGGTAGCTTATGCAATAAGTGTCCATTCGCGAGGAGATAGTGTCTTAATTTGAAAAAATTGTAATACACCATTTAGATATTATAAAGTTTCTTGCCCTCATACTATGTATCATTTATAATGCACAAAATCCCTATTCAGGCCACGTATTAATAAATGAAAACGTCGTGGTGTTATCGTGTTGGTGTTTTCAATTTTGAGCTGCCAGCTGTCAATATCATGCCATTTCGAACAACTTTTTTAGGATACGAAGTACATACATTTTTAGTGTAATTCCTTTATTGGTTATTCATGGTATAATCTAATCGAATACTTACTTGACAACTTTAAGAATTATCAAATAATCTTGCTTACAAACTCAACGGGTTGCTTTGTAGTAACACCACTCGCCTTCGGCTCGTGTTGTTTCTAAGCAACCCGTTTCGTGAGAAAACAAAAGTATTTTTGATAATTCACAGTCGTCTCGTGGTATTATTACTGATTATTCTTAAAACTGTTATTTAAACCGTTTTTATAAACTTTGCTGATGCTATAATCGTGTTCATGAGTACGATGCGTTTTTCCAAAAACTGCCCAGTGCACCTTTAAATTATTCTCGCATATTCCGAAAAAAGAATAGAAAAGAATATATTAGAACATAGCAATTTTTATTTCAGTCTTTTACCTTGCAGTAAGACAGTTTTGACCCCCCCCCCCTTTTATAAATTACTTGTGTCCCCTCTTATTGCTCAATAGCAATGTGATCTCTGTTATTCTACTTACCTCAACTCGTGTGTAAAGAAAACCCCTGTTGAAATGAGCCAGAAGTTGACTTGTACTCGTATTAAGCTGAAAATGTTAGCTCCAAAAATCTATTCAAATAAAAAACCAATTTGTTTACACAATAACAAACAAAAATAACGATGTTTCCTATAGAAGACAACGCTAAATAATAATAAACCTAAATAATAAATCATGAAACGGATAGCTGTTTCTAAACCACATTTATATGAGCAATAATGTCAATCTATGCGCCAAAAGCTGTTTTTGCTGCTCATTTATTTTAACAATGTTTAACTTATACTCCGACAACCAAGGGCGAATTTAGGCACAGGCTGGCTAGGCTGAAGCCTAGGGCGACGAATTTGTAATTATACAAAAAAAATATTTAAATAGTATACATAAATAAAATAATATAAAATTTCAAGAGACCACATAATAGACTGAAGACGCCACTGTTAACGACACAACAAAGGTGATGAGTTATAGATGTTGCGGTAAAAAATTGCGCGAGGCCTCGACATGACTCCAGCAGTGATGTTGCCTGTTAACAACAGCGACGCTTTTCGCTACCTTATTTTACTAAAATCAATTACAAACAGTACAAACTAAGACCACCTAAAGAATAAAGGCCGCAGCTCTCTGGTGTGACGTCAGCACACGAAAGCTAACCATCCGGAAAATTTAGTGTTAAATTGCATTGGCACAGTGTTTGCATGTGTTTAAAATTTTTAAAAATCAGCATGTTCTGTAGAAGCGGGGTTACCAGTCTTAAACTGAGTCCTGAATCGCACCCCATTCGAACCGTACTTTTGAATACACTACTCTAAAATACGTAACTCAATAGTAATCTCGAAATTTAATGTTTAAGGTGTTAAATGTGAAACTCCAAATTTAGTTTCTTTAATTATTAAAGTGCTTAGTTTTCTACCCTTTTCGATTATTATCCATTTTACCACAATACTTTTTAATCAAAGTATTCGCTATTTTTTCCTTGTTATGATAATGAAACCCAAGAAAATAGACTACATAACTCTACTGTTGTGTTCCGGTCATTTTGTAAAAAAATAATTTAGTTTTATTTATTTATTTATTCATTTATTGATTTATCTATTAATCAAAATTCACATAGAAAAGTACATGCAAATATATGAAAATATAAAGCGGCTGTTCAACAGGTGTAGAATCACCCAGTTATAGAACACCCTAAATTATTGGGACGCAGCATACAATATTAAACAAAAAGTAATTGTAGAGTTACAAATTGATCTAATGAGGGGTTAATGGCAGAACGCATGTCAAAGAAGTGACAAATACAGGTGATAAGTGAGATTTTTCCGAAGTTAGGGTGGTATTTTTTTTTTATTTTAAACCAAATTACCGGGACACCGCAATAAGCCATTTCAAAATAAGCTCCGTTAAAGTCAATATGACGTTTCCTTTAAAAAATGTAATTCGCATACCTTGATGTGTTTATTTTAAGTAAAGTCTGCTCTTGGTGATGGTAAATCACTCACACGTACACCCCGAAGCACTAACGAAAGCACTAAGTGACTCTATTTAAAAAACCACAATTATAATGCATAATTGCAATGAACATGTAGCTACCATCTGTAAGCAGAGCTCATTCGACGGTAATACGACCGCATTGGTTAGTTGTCGTCACGAGCTCGTGACATCAAAGAGCTGACTACTGTGTTCTTCAAGTGGTATACAAACACAGCAACTTTTTGCAAACGAAGGGCGGCGTAACTTTCGAAATGTTTAGTTTTAAGAAGTAACATTTATTATTGAATTCGTTGAGACGCCGACATCATATGTCTTAAATTCAATAAGACAAGGCGGCAAAAATGTTCAGCTTAGGAACGGAAAATAACTAAATCCGTCTCTGTCGACAGGCGTTTTCATGAACCGTCTATAACAGGGATGAGCAACCAGCGGCCCGCCTCACTTTCTCGTGCGACCCTTCAAAGATTTTACATTTTGATTTTTAAAATGTTTAGATCAGAAGAAACCGTTCTTAGATTTAACATTTTTTCTTCACCATTTAATATAGAAGTAAAAACAGTTTCGGATGAGCTACTAATGGAAGTAATAGATTTACAAAACGACACAGATTTGAGAAATAAAATTTCAAATTGTTGACAAACATAATTTCTATCAAAATTACATGAATTTAGAAAAAGTCCCAGGATTATGCGCACAAACAAAGCAAATAATGACACTTTTTGGAAGCACCTATGTTTGCAAACAATTATTTTCCGCAATGAAAATAATTGAAAGCGATCACCGATCGAGATTAAATGATGTACTTTTAGAAAGCTGAGTACAGATTGCTGTGCCGTCTGTATCTGCAAATATAGACCAATTGATGGCAAAGAAGCAATGCCAAATTTCTCATTAAATAATCTTTTTCCACATACAGTGTGTCCGCGGATTGAGTTCACATAAGGTGTAATGACAAAAAAATGTTAATCTAGGAATCGCTCCTGCTTGTTCTCAAACCAAGATTTTGAGAAAATCAGTCAAATTAATTAATATACAGGGTGTTTTTAAAATCAATTTAAAGAAAATGGTTAAGAGTATATTACCTTTATTAGAAGAGATACCAAAAAAAAGTATTAAGAAAAGTTGTTTAGAATTAAGAGCAATGGTAGATTCTCAATTATCAGACAAATCGGCCTACTTTGATTTTTTTAAATGATTTTTGGTTTTTTATATCAACATACTTTTTATCGTGGCTGTAGGAGCCACTCTAACTGGTTCATAAACTAAGATGTTAAAAAAATAATGGAGTGCTTCCTACAGCTACGATAAAAGGTATGTTGGTATACAAAATAAAAAAAAATCAAAGTAGGCCGATTTGTCTGATAATTGAGAATCTACCATTGCTCTTAATTCTAAACAACTTTTCTTAATACTTTTTTGTTATCTCTTCTACTAAAGGTAGTTTACTCTTGGCCATTTTTTAAAAATCGGTTCTAAAAACACCCTGTATATTAATTAATTTGATTGATTTTCTCAAAATCTTGGTTTGAGAACAAGCAGGAGCGATTATTAGAATATTAACATCTAACTCTAAAATATTTTGTCAGTTACACCTTATGTGAACTCAATCTGCGGACACACTGTATATCTTTCGCCATTTTTTAATAATATTTCTATTAATGAGTGTTTTATTTCTGTCATTTTTTATACTAGCTTTATTTTGTTAATAAAGAGATAATTTGAGTTCATCATTCAGTGTTCGTATTAGCACAAGTTTTTTACATGCACAACATTTTTAAATTTGTAGTTGGCCCGTTGTCAAAAAAGGTTGCTCATCCCTGGTCTATAATGATAGTCTACTGCGCAGACGTCACGGCGCTGACGTTTCCGACAATAGCAATAAATAACTTTGACAGCTGCTTCAAGCGACGTCTTTTAACTGAAAGCCTTCTGCTCAAGCACAGAACGCACTAAAAACACTAGAAACAGTATTCGTACGCACTTTGGCCTGCAAAAATCGATGGTATTCAGTCACTTACTTGCAGCGATGACTAACGAATTCCAGTTGCACAATATCTCGTTGGCCCCTTCGGCGATGCTCCCCTTTGTATCGCTCGATGACTCAGCCATTTCTTTTGTTGGCTTCCTGGATCCAAATCGCCAAACTAAAATGTCTGCACGGCTGTGACTCCGTCTATGCGGTTGGATGATCGCTACCTCAACACTTCGTTGCTTTCATAAACTCTTGCCTTCAGCTGGTTCTGGACTGCTGTTGGGGGCCAATAATCCAATGATAACAAGGACGAACACATCAATGATTATTTTTTTAATGGTAGCAAAATGGCATAGTATCTATTACCCTGGAAAGAAACAAAACCATCGGTGTAAACATATTCTTCATTGTTAACGAAAATTTGTCTATGAAACGTTATGTTCTCTAAAAATGTTTTGTCTCTTCATAAACAAATTTCTTGAATATCTTCGTTCTGACTTATTAATATGCGTATTTTTTATTTAATAGACAATTTAACTGGTGCCATTGTCAACCAATGGCATCCTTCAATTTAAAAATAAACTACCAATCGAACGATTATTTTAGTGACAATAATTCGAGGAGTTTTATTTCAACGACAATAATTCGAGGAGCTTTATTTCAGCGACAATTTTTTCTGTAACAATTATTGTAATGATAATATTTCGAGGAGCTTTATTTCAGCGACAATTTTTTCTGTAACTATTTTTTAACGAAAAGTTAAATTGTCAAGACGAATAGGACTTTAGGTCGAAATATTGCAGACAATTTTTGCTCTTCAGATTGTCTCGTTTCTGTTGCTTTAGAAAATAATGACTCGTGCAAGCACTCGTCGTTATTTTCGTAGCCGCAGAAACTGGTATCTGAATCGCAAAAATTATTGTCGGCAATATTTTGACCTCTCGTCCTATTATTACTGACAATATTTTGTATTTTTTAAACATTTTTTACAAATTTTTACTCACATCGTAGCGACCCATTTCTCAAACGACTTAGTATTCTCCCCTACGAAATATAGTGTTATTAGCGTCGCTGCATCAGCTTCGTTGTAACATTTTTTTAATGTTCAAGACGAATCTAGTGTGATCATTTTTTTCATATAGCTTATTGTGATAGGAGTATTTGGAAATCCTTTATTAACTAATTTTAATAAATATTTTATGACATAATTCTGTTTATTGCAATAAATTCCACATTATTTTCACAAATGCTGCATAGACTTACAGACTCGTGGGCCAAACTTTTTCTTTACTGGGTAATATCCACATAACACTACTTGTACTATAGTAAACAACTATATTATTACATGCTTTCGGTATAAAGATAAAATTTTTACTGATGAAATTGCAAATTTAATAAAATTTTCAACTATAAGGTATAAACCTTTATATAATAAACAGTGATCGTCAAAAAGTCGGCACCAAATGGAAAAAAATCATTTTTGATTTTTAAAAAACACTTTTTATGGCAATAAAATGTGCTTGTGTGAAAACATATTTAGCCCCTATCAAATATACTTAGCGATTTTTAGTTAGTTAAAAAGTGGCGTCTTTCAAAATTGTTAAAATTCAGAAGGTGCAATTTTTCGGAAATATCCTAAGATTTCAAGGAGGTTTTTTTACCAAGTCCACTAAACAACGTTTTTTCTTTAACTTCCGCAATGATTCAATTTTTCAGTTTTAGAGTATTTTTCAAAATTTCACATAGCAAGATTTCTAAATTCAAATGTTTTATGTGAAAACTTTAAAGATCTATAATTGGAAAAAAACAATAGAAGTGTTAATTATTCCTTTAGTTTCTGCCGAAAAGTAATATTTTTTAATGATGTTTTCTTTTTTATGTAAGGCACTTTTTAGGAGAAATATTTTTCAACTACAATTAATATCTATGTAAGTATACACGTATTAATAAATTACTTTCACAAAAATTCTGTAAATGTTCTTTTAGAGTTGTCTAAATGAAAAAATGCGTTTTACATGTTCTAAAAAAGTTTTTTTTAATTTTGAGCTAAAATTTTGCATTTAGATAGAAAATGACGTTGTAAACCACTTTTTTGGTAATTTTTTTCTCTATCTTGGCTAGTAAATGCATTTTGGGTAATTATTTAAAATAATAAAATTTAGCAGATAACGGAAGTCACGGGGATAACTTTTTTTTGCCTATTTCTAATCCTTTTTCAATTACCTCTGATCTCCAGCATTTTATTTTCCAAAAAACTCTAAATAAAAATGTTTCCCATTTGATGCAACTTTTTGGCAATCACTGTATATATTGCCTATCTAAAAAAATAGCAAAGACTATATAAATATAATAACGATAATGGTGATAACTAATTTTAAAGTCTACACATGTGTCATTTGGTTTCTTTGGTCCTCTAATATCCAAACTTCATTGTGTTAAATTACACCTCAACAAGGTGAATATACTGGAACATCATTCGTTGTCCGCGCTCAGTCAAAAACGAGAAAGTCGGTCAAAAAGGGGTCACTGGCATGTGCGTTCCATCTTCCATGTAGTTCAAAAGAAGGAAATTTTTTATTCCGCATCACTCAGGATTAAACGGAGGTAAACCTGGTGGCAGGTAACTTCTTTGTCTTACAAATTTTGCTGTCCTTATACAACATAAGAGATAACATTTATGGTCAACGAGTTCGCGCGACCAAAGAATTTCGTCCTCAAGGGGCCTGGGGGGCCCTGATATGGAGGCCCTAATATCTAACCGTTTGTAGCGGTCATGGCCGGAAAGTGGAGCTTAGAGATGCAGAAGGATCACATGGCCTTTAATAACATATTCCACTCACAATCAGCATCGTGCCGTAAGTCGGAGTAGTCACAGCCAGCAGCCGATTCGGAAGACGCGCTTCGCGACTGTTTTCGTTTCGCGGATTTTTCAAAATTATATCAGCTAACATGTGTGCTACCGAAGTTTGAAAAAATTCTATTACGATGTGATCAACTTGTGGGCGTATTTAGTGTTAGCATTGATATAGTGAAAAAGACAAAATGAGGTTCTGTGCTATTTTTTTAATTATTTTGGCCAATGTGGAGCAATGGAGTTACATGTTCGTCAGTTGCAAAAGTAAGTAAATCCGTACTTTAATATTTTGAAACTAAACAGCACTTACTAATTTGCAATTGCAACTTTTGTAAGTCTCAAAACCAAAATTGCAAAATTTCGCTTGCTGTTGAACCGGGGAACAACCTAATATGAACCCAATGAAAAGAGGAGCAAAAATAGATTTTTTATGTTTACAATTCGGATATTTTAAACTCAATTCCGAGTTAGCCAGAATTATTCAGTGCATACATTTATTTTGGCTCTTCCTGAAAAGGTATCTGCTCTGACATAAAAAAATAACCGAGGTAATTAATAATGTAATTGATAAACCGTGTCTTTCCCGGAAAGTCGTATTTAGGCACGGCCTTCGATCAAAAATCCACCTACAATTATACGTTATTAACAATTTCTTCTGCTAAGGCCACATAAAGGTGATCGAGTGTGGTAGTCTTATCAGTTTTAGGACATTTTGGGCGAAAAGTCATGAGAGTGGGTTTGTCAATTTCGGACAATTCAACGTAGTGAAATTAGAAATTATGAATTTGTACAGATTTGGTAGGCAACTGAAATTATTAATTAGAATTTTTAAGATTATGGTAATCACTTGCGTATTAATTTTTAAATATTGCGTAATTAATATTTTAATTAGCAGAAAAAGAAATTCCTGAATATAATGTACATAATTATCATTTTAAAGAAAATATATGTACCCAGCTCCCCTCTACATGATTAGTATTAATATTTATTTAAACAAATTCATACAATTAAACTTTGTTAGTCATGCATAATCTGCGTGTTTTGCAATGGGATTTGATCAAAAGATTTTACATTGCTTAAATTCTGATGTGATACATATAATTATCGTTTCAAATAAAATATAGGTAATAGTAATTAACTATAATATCATTAGATACTCATAACTAATTCATTTAATTAAACTCTTTTAATCAGGCATAAACTGCATGTTTTACAACGGAATATTGTTGAAAAAATGCATTTATGTAGTGTATAAACATAAAATAATATATTGCATTTCTGCAAAGGAATGTTTGTATCTATAAATACCTAAGGACTAAATTATTACTAAACATATCGTTAACTAAGCAATTTCAATCTACAAAGAAGTTCTTGTAACGACCATTAAAATAAAATAATTTTCCCATATATAATTTGTCTACCCCTTCAGCGTTAACTTGTACATTCTTCATAATTTGCTACTCTTCAAAATTGAGCTGTTATAACTATATATTTACCCTTATGTTTCTTCTCCAAGATGTCCATTCATTTGGTTCTTTTCCTCTTCTTCTACTTGGGGTTAGTCTGTTTATTCCATTAATTCCTTCCACATTTTTCATGATTTGGTTTGTTTTTTTATCTGACCTCTTGATTCTTTATTCTTTGTCCTAGACTAACTCCCAACGTTCTTTGAGCGATTGCTTTTTCAGTTATTTTCCAGTTGTACTATTTTATGCTGTACCTAGTTACCATTACTAAACCATATGTAGCCACTAGTAGTATACATGCATCATACCTCTTTCGTTTAAAATGCGTTGTGATATTACAGGTTTTAAATATAAAAGTACCAATGTGTTGTCATCTACTAAAACGTTTTCATTACTCGAGCTACTGATGTTTATGTGAGATTCATTTTAGCCCTATTGTCTTTGAGGCGTAGACTTAGTTGTTCTATCATTTCCATTAATACATCTATGTTATTACTAATAAAAAACATATTTTTTTCACTACATTCTTTGTAAGTGATTCTTACACTGTCAAGTTTGAGGGATGTAGGCTACATTTACAAAAATTGTTACAGTTTCCATGACAATGTACTTACTTCCCTAGAGAAGTAAATTACTTACATCCCGCATGTATTACAACTGATAAGATGCCATGTCTGTCACTTGGTTAACACGAAAAAAACCATTGTCGTTCCTACTATTATCCATTTTTAATCATAATACAAGCACAAAGATCACAAAACAGCATTTGCAATCGTATTCGCGCATTTTTTACAATAATTTTTCACAGTGCGTTTATAACTGTCAAACAAAACGTCACAGTGCTATAAGGTTACTATAGTTTAGCAAATGTCATAATTTTACGCCAGTTTATTACCTACCATTTACTTTACAAAGGGAAATATTGGTAGTGAAAAAAATTATGTACTTTACACAGGATGTAGAAAGATTTACACTACCTCGAACCTTACTACCCTCGTTCGCTTGGCTCACTCAGGCATAAAATGGTCCTCGGTAGTGTAAATCTTACCTACATCCCTTGTAAAGTAATATACTATTTGTTTTGTTTTGTTTTCGAATTAATACCACCTTTCAATTAAAGCATACTCTTGCTGGTTAATGCTATTTTTATTTACGAGGATTTAAATTCTTTCTGGGTATTTATTCATATGAAATTGTTTTTATCTTGCTCCTAGAAACCCCCGTTCGTAAGCTATTTTTTTTATTAAGTATCCTGATTGAATTTTACATAAACACTTGTATTTCTATCAATAAATCAAGATATAATTTAGAATTGGTGTTCGATTTGCTCTTTATTTGAAACATTATCATAGTATTATAATTGGTTTTCCGTTTTTAAAACCACAATCGCTGAATAGATATCACAATTCTGTACTGTTTAACTTTCTTTTATAGTATATTCATATTAAGCATATTTAATAAATTGCACTATCCTCGAATATCAAGTGAAGAATTAACAAAATCAGACAGATCAACAAAAAACCCAATTAGGGCAGGCTCTGATATGTGTTATACGTTTGGCAGTACTGAAGTGTATTGTCAGTCTATGTCAAATTCGAGATTTGCAGGTTAAGTTTTACGTCAGTCTGTGTCAAACAACAAACAAAACCTAACCTTTTAATCTTGAATTTGACATAGACTGACAATACACTTCTGTACTGCCAAACGTATAACATATATCACAGCCTGCCCTAATTGGTTTTTTATTGATCTGTCTGTATTAATAAAATTAAAAAATTATAAAAAAAACTATTTCATAAAAGTAAGAGGAATCACAAAAAGTGGTTAATTAATAGTTCTTTGAGTCTCTTCGGAACGTTTAAAAATGTTTGGCAACGATTTGGCATACTTTGTATACAAGGTGCTATCAACATTTAGGCAAAATTCAAAATTTTAAAATGATAATGGGCTTAGTTTTCTTTAAACCAAAATTATGAAAAGAAATGCTTTTTATAGTGACACAATCATGAAAGGTTACCAAAAATGCCATGACTACCCTTTTGGAAAATATTTTTAAAAACTGCACCAATATATGCAAATGGTCCAGTTCATTTGTGGAGCAGTATAAATAACAATTTATTTATTTTTTATTTAATTGAGAAATAGATAAAAGTAGCAATTTGCACATACCTCAGGCTTTACCCTTTACAAAAATGGAAACCAACAGATACACAATCTTCTTCTAACTCGTTTCTTCATTGCTGAAGTTTTGTGATATCATGAACAGATATTGGTTATTGATCTCCATTTGCTGCAGTTTTGTGTTGTTCTAAAAACTTCTTGTAATGGTGTGTTGGTTAATTTCTTCAATTGATCAATTTATCGTGATGGAACTCGCCCTCGTGGCCTTCTGCTCTCAACGTTACACTGGACACCCTGAACAATTACTTTCTCCAAGCTTCTTTATTTTTACTTGTTATAGATACACAATAAATGTTTTTTAGAACATTATTTTAGATACACAATAAATATTCTGTGCATCTCACCGATCAGAGGCGTCCTTGGTGATCGAGACGAGGCAGCGAAAGCGTACTTTACTTCGGGCTGCTCGCAGATCATTGAAATTGCATTCGCTGGCTCGTTCGCATGCGATGAAGTTCGAATCCCATCGCCGGTAATGCTTTTTTTATCTCAAAATGTATGCAATTTGCATTACCAGGCGTTTTCGTTTATTGTTTTAGTATTACTACAAACGTGTAGATGTTTTACCCCTATTTTTCTTTGATTTTTAAAATGGTTTG
>OW679196.1:86739659-86906918 GCA_940337035.1 Agriotes lineatus | reverse complement strand
CTTTCTAATTAAAGAAACCACAACAAATATCTCTGCCCTGGGAATTACATTGCGCTTAGGAGAATTATGTTTATATTTAGCTCATTTATTTTGTATTTTATACTCGTATCCATTATCCTTTATCTAATAGACTTGTCTGTCCGTCCGGGACGCTATTTCAGCAGCCAAACCGTAAGAGATAGAGAAAAAAGTTATTAAAGTTATATGTTTGGAATGGTCATGTCAGGTAAGGAACCGAATTTCAGTCTCTAACGCTAATTATTATCTTAATTATCCTAATCCTAACTTTTTAGGTTAGATTCTAGGCAAATTTTATCAAGGCGAATGCGACTGGTAGTTTGCTACCAACAATGACGTCATATACGTACGTGTGGTGAATACGCGTTCTATTTGCAAACGGTCTTTTTTGTTTTTTTAAATGAGACATTTGTCTCACTGGGTTGCTAGTTTATTATAATAGAATTACACGCTCCGTGTAAATTATTATTTATCATATTTATTCCTTTGTAACATAGCACTATTTTCCATACAATTAACAAGTGAAACTTTTTTAATACCTAAATTGCTCTTTATTATGTCCAAATTTTTTATTGCTTATTTATAATTCATATGCTCCTATTCTGATTTTTATCCATAGCAATATACGGTCCATTATGTTAAGCGAAGTGAGACCTTGTATGCTATGTGTCATTTTTTAACGTGTTCTATGGTGCTAAAATGATAAGATATATCGTAAGCTAAATAATAATTCTATTTTTTAAGTTTTGTATTTTTGGAGAATGTAATTTCCATTCAATTACGATAATAATGGACTAGTCATTTACTTCTAGCATAGTTTAGATTTTTTAAGTTTTATGCCACTGTTAAACATTCTTTAATCCCACAAACTGATGTGACTTTTATATTTCTCTATATATAGTTTTAAGTGTCATTATTTTTTTTTCTATCATCAAAGGAATATGAGTTTGTAGTAATTAAAAGCTAGTAGTGAGGTAATCATTTACCTTCATTATAGGCTTTCTAAAATGTATTCTATATAAAGCACTCCGTTGCATGTCTTAAACTTTTACTAAGATAAATTATTGTACAGCTATGGTTAAAAATTTTGTTCTCGATAAATTCAAACGGCAATCTATCTACAACACTATTTACTAGTTTATATCCAACCTATAAAAATCAATGTTACATTAATTAGTGCTTTATTGCAAGCTTTTGTAAATATATTTATTTATTTTGAAATCGATATACATATACAGTGTGGTCCATTAAGTGTGCAACAAATGGAACATTTCTTTATTAGTTGTACAACCAAAATTTAAATACCGCCACAAGTTAGTGCATGTTCGATAACCATATCAGATGCATTTAGAATGGCTCCAAGTCAAACAGCAACAGCGCAGGACAAAAAATATGAAATTCGTTCAAGAATAAAGTTACCTTATTTAAAAAAATATGGCAAAATTTTATTGAGAAAAATTGTTTATATTCAAACGTTATGCTCAAATACAAAGTCAGGGCCTCCTATTCGAATGTTTATATTTATTTTTTTTTTTGGAAAATTTTGTATTAGCCCCGTATTTTCATAAGAATTTGAAATAAAATTGTAAGCTTTAATTGTAAGTTTTTTATATATACATTATTAGTAGTAAAATATTTGCCTTGTTAAAAAGAATATTTGCGAAATTCTAAAGTTCTGTTAAATATCGTTGCAACAAACATGAAGTGGACGGTTACCTACAAAAATATAAATCCAAGTAAATTTTACAAATATGCTTCAAGTTGCTAAAAGTTATTTAAAAGTGATGTGGTTGTAGCTACTTTAAATACATATAAAGTCAGAATAATAAAAATATGTATAATACGGGGGTAATACAACATTTTCCAAAAAATGATAAAAATTCGAATAGGAGACCTTGACTTTGTATTTGAGCATAGCTTTTGATTCTAAACAACTTTTCTCAATAAAATTTTGCCATATTTTTTTAAATAAAGTAACTTTATTCTTGAACGATTCATATTTTTTGTCCTGCCCTGTATGCTGTTTGACTTGAAGCCATTCTAAGGGAATCTGATATGGTTATCAAACATGCACTAACTTTTGGCGGTATTTAAATTTCGGTTTTACAACTAATAAAAAAAATCCCCCTTTGTTGCACCCATTATTGTAAATGGACCACACTGTATATTTAACTTCTTGGGAAATTAATTCAGACATTATCTTAGTTTGTTAGTGTATACGTCGCAATTTCGCTTGAATAAAAGCTAAAAAGTGCACAAGGTATATGACATCATAGATTAGATATTAGAAAATACTTTTTATACATTTAAAATGTGTCACTACAAAACATCCTTCAGTTTAGGGAACATCTGTGGTGATTACATTTCAGGATTTGAACGTCTTCTCATGTCCGATAACAGCAATCAGTACCTGGAAATGTCGATTATTTTCCTAAGCAAACACATAGTTACTGGACGATATATCTTCTTAGGAATTTTAGGGATCAAGCCGGAGAAGTCAACAGATTACAGCTCTGGACTCTGTAATTTTATTATCAATTAATAAGTAGTAAATTCAATATAAGCGGATTGGGACGAGGGACATTTGCTACGATTTGACCCGACCGATAACCCCGCGTACGTCATGTCAAAAATAGGAACAACAGTTGGCAATAATAAAGATACCAGCCGTTTCTCTGTAATTATAGTGTAGCTGCTCTTTTCGCGCATCCGTGCCCTCTGCTTATCAGTTGAACCAGCGGGGTGAAAAATCTCGCAATTGTGCATTGTGATAGTTCCAACAAACGACTTGTTCTCATTATGAGTTGATTTACCTCGGATACAATTGCTATTTACGATTGGAAACCACCGTATCTTAATCAAAAATAACGATTAAATAAGTAAAGTACACAATGAGCGTAATAACATGTTAAGTAGACAATGTCCACATGTCTTAAGTTCAAGGTTAATACTATTTCAGGCGACTTGGACCTAGTTATTAACTCAATAATGTATATATGGAATCTTCCTATTTTTGGAGAAAATTGCATATAATTAGTGGATATACGCTGTAGAATGGTATTTTTACACAAACAATTTGAAAGTGAATTGCATGACCAAATGCTCGTCGGTGTTGTTTGGGATAATTATAGATGGTAATATATACTATTAATAAAACAAAATAAACTGTCAATAATTTTAGGTGAAAAATCAAATGAAAAGCTTGAATACTCGCTGCAATTAAATAGGATTACAAATCAACAATCTAAGATTTGGAAACAAATGTTTTTTCCAAATTCATATCTAGAAATGCACTTCATGAATTACCAGTAGATGTCTGCTCATAATGATAAAGATGAAAATTATTGGTTCTACTTACTATATAGAAAGTGCTAGTTTTAGGAAACTAAACTATCAATTTCCTACCAGCGGGAGATAATTATTATTACCTCCCGGCGGGAGATAATATTTTTTACCTCCCGCATTCGTGTTTATATCACCATAGATACCACACCAAAGCTGTGCAACGTTATGTTGACTTGGAAATTAGACAAAATACCATCACAGAGCCGTTGTAATAAATTCCTAAATTTTAGAAACTTCGCAAACGTTCGAAGAAAAAATTATATCTACAGAGTGTTCGCATAACAGGAAACCATACATTGATGGTGAGTTATACGCATTAAAATAATAAAAAAACTTCATATGCAGTATTGTCCGAAATCGTTATTGGCGTAGATACCGACCCTTAAAGTTTAACTTTTCTTTTTAATTTTTATTTATTTTTTATAACTGAATAGATAAATACTTTAAACTTGGTGTACGTGCTCTTTATTGCAATGTTCACAAACAAAAAGAAAAA
The DNA here is from genome assembly GCA_940337035.1 of Agriotes lineatus. Lineage (NCBI taxonomy): Eukaryota > Metazoa > Arthropoda > Insecta > Coleoptera > Elateridae > Agriotes > Agriotes lineatus. The sequence goes on along the minus strand of OW679196.1, from coordinate 86,903,059 downwards.
TAATCGATAGCATGTGTTTTGAACTGGCAGTTAACCTAAAACCATATTTTCTTTTTAGTCATAACTTTTATATCTGAAGACATACCTCCGATCTAGATGCGGCATCTTGTACGGAATAAAAAAAAATCAAAATTAATTTACTCTTGTTTGATATGCGTAACATAAACCGTTTGGTTAGTAATTCTATCTAAAGTTTTAAGGCTTTTCTTTTCAGGGTTTTAGGTTAACTGTCAGTTCAAAATACTTGTTATCGATTATTTTTCTTTCTGTTTGGGAACATTGCAATAAAGAGCACGTACACCAAGTTTAAAGTTTTTCAGTTATAAAAAATAAATAAATTTTTTTTAAAAAAAGTTAAACTTTAAGGGTCGGTATCTACGCCAATAACGATTTTCGGACAATACTGCATATGAAGTTTTTTATTATTTTAATGCTTAGAACTTACCATCAATGTATGGTTTCCTATTATCCGAACACCCTGTATATCACTGAAGCAAAAGTTCATTGTCTTCCTTGTGTGTTTAATCATTACCTGGTACTAGACACAAGGCCTCAGCGCTCTTGCGTGACGTCAGGACAGATAGGTGTGTACATACCTACCTGTGAGTTACCAGTCGTGAACTGAGCCTCTAGTCGTACCCAATTCGCTTTTTTCGTAATGGAAAACGAAGTTTCAAAGCAAAAACCATATTTTTGAATAATTTCTAAATTTTAGTATACCAACCCAGACTCATATCAATTAGCTCAGGTAAAGTAAAGCTCTTAAATTTGCTGGTGTAATATTTGAAATTTGTCACAAATTTGGCTTTGCTGCTATTGACTCTGTTGTTTTATATAGTTTCACAATATTTCGTACACTATAACGCAATAATTGCAATTGTTTGGAATTTTTCCACAGGAATTTCCGGAATTAAACAAATTACCACGCACCATTTTTATAAAACGACACCAGACTGTCAATATGTTATTAAACAACAAACAGCGATTAGCAATTCGCAAAAATTACTAAGAGGCGACATCTATAATCAAAATTGAAAATATGGATAGTGGTGAACAACAAAACAATATTATGTGTACCGTTATAGCGGAAATACACATTTATCTTGTTTCTTGTTAGATTGCTATGTTTTTATATACAATTTGTTTCTAAATAAGTGTATTTATGGTAGTCGTTTATGTCATAAATAAGCAAGCAATTATATACCTACTTAAAAACGTACTGTTGAAATTAGTAAAAAGTGAGATTGTAAATTATCACCTACAAATGCCTTTTTTATATAAATTTGTTTCTTAATTGAGATTAATGTTAAGAATTCCGTTAGTAGAAACATTTTAAATACAGGCATAGCAAAGACGATTGCACGACCTATAATATAATAAGATACCTACCTATTAGGTATAATATGTATTGCTTTTTTAGCAGTCACAAGTTACTAAAGATTACTGCGAAATAAGAAGTCAAGATGTAATTTGTTCATAAATCTGTCGAGACAAAGTCCAGAAAAATATGATCAATACATGCATTTACATCAGATCCCAAGTTATGTAAAACATGGAAAAATCCAAAACAGCTGTAATTTCATGGGGCTGCGATGTCAGGCTGGACGTTATGGCAGCCATATTGACACGCTGTTTTCACGAATTGTTTCACTTAAACCATAAGATGCTATGGTGAAAGAAATTATATTTTGATCGTATGGGCGAGATGAAATTTAAATTTTAAGTTAGTGTTATCCGACTACTTTTTGTAATTCGTTATTGCTAAAGCTGTTTAAAATACTGCTAAAAACTCCTGCAATTATGATGTAAGAATATTGACCAAACGATTTTGTTTTGTACATATAAAATAAAGTTCCCAAAAAGATACGTGAAAAATCATAACTGGGTCAAATGATGTGATTTTTAGCTGGCAGAAAGCGTAATAACTATAAAACTTGAAATTTGGTTTACTTACTTGTTAACGTACTTAGCTTTCGACTCTTATTCATTTGCTCAACCGACTATTATTATTAATTCTATCAACAACATTTTAAATCAAGGTATTGATTGTAGAATTAATAATATTTTTTGCTATTCTTTCCTCACTTTCCGCTCCCAAAAAAATAAACTACATTTTTTAAAGAAAATTTAATTTGCATACCTTAGAATGATTGAAGTAGTAAAGTTTGCGCATGTAATCCATTTTCTACGTAAAACTGCATTATTCCTGAAACTATACACTTATACGGCACAGTGATTTCATTAAGTTTATTTACTTTCACAAGCGGTAGGTAATGAATACCTTTGCTACCTAGATATATAAATAACTATTTTTATCACATTTAACTTTTTTTATTTATATTCCTTTATAGATCTAAATACATATGTAATTAACCAAATTAATTGATTCAAAAAACTTATTCGGAATGTTCACAATCTACAATCTATAAACCCCTACCCTTCATTTCTTTCACAGCGTCGTCTATTTTGCTTATGTAAAACGAATTATAAATGGCGTTGCTACTCCTCTGGATTTTGCCGATGTATTCTTTTTTAGCAATTTATCGACAATGCTTCTCTGTTCGTAAAATAATAGTAATTAACGTATTAAGAGGGGTAACCCAGTCTTAACATTCCAGCATATTTTTACCACTCGAGCGAGCGCAAGAGAGCAAGAGTGGTAATTTATGTGAGAAATGTTAAGACAGTTTCCTCTCGAAATGCGTTCATTAGTTTATTGTTCATTGAGGCAATCATTTTGAATCAATAATTACTAAAAACAGCTAAATCGAAATTGGACTACCATGAATATGTGTGATGTTGCTATAGTGAATGCATGTTAAATGAGTGGATGCATGTTAAATGAGTGAATGCATGTTAAATGTATCTTAACATTCAAGGACGCGAGTGGATGCATGTTAAATGAGTGGATGCATGTTAAATGTATCTTAACATTCGAGGACGCCATCATGTTAAACACTGTTTAACATTTCAATGAACAATAAATAATACAAACTGATGCAATACTGAAAAATATTAACCAATAAAAACGAAATATGACTGACATATGTATTATATGTTTGTTTGTTTGTTTGTTAATGGACAAGGTCTAGGCATGCAGAGTACCAGGTACCTTAGACACCTACTGCTTTGGTCATATGGTCAAAGTCCTACTTAGAATTTTGCCGAGACTAAGGAGTTCCAACCCTAGCAAGGGATCTTTTACATGCTACACATCGTAGTAACATGGGTCCCACGGCTTTACATCACTTCCGAATGATGGCATTCTGTGTATTATATGTAAGTCATTTTATTCAAAAGATGGAAACACTCAAGGAAAAATCAGTAATGAAAAGCGGAAGTGAATCAAATAAACTTTAAGTGCAATTGTACTTTGTAGAAAATTATTTAAACAGACGTAAATATTAAACTAAAATTATAAAAGTTTTGTTTTAAATTTTTTCTAAATACAATCATTGCAATGAGTTTGTTCTTTTACATAACATCGACCAACTAAGTGATGGACTAGAAAATATTGTATGCAGCGTTTTAATACATAGAAATCGTCAGGAAAATAAACATTATTTTAACTAGAACATACGCTGCCCAACGAAATTGACAAGCAAAAAACGTGAATGAAACAAAAATGTGGTACTGACATGCTATCGTGAGGTTTGCAAATGCGTATATCACATATTGGGGGTTCCCATAAATATTAGCTTTTTTATACTGTTTTGAAGCAGTAGAATTCTGGAACATTCACAATTGCTTTCCAGCAGAAAAGTGTTATATTTCCACAGTCTTTTTTTATGAATATAGAACTGTACATTTTAGGCAATAAGTTTATTATTAGATTTTAGATTATTAAATTTTAACCATTTATATTTTTTATGGCTACTCTTTCACCTTTAGAATTTTATTGAAGTAGTAATTGTTTCTATTCTGGAATATAGGATTACTAAATAGCTTTGTTATATTTTGAAAATGAAGTTTGCCTAAAAATAAAATAGTTTTCATAAGAAAGCAAATCGCAAGTCAAAGTCTGAAGCAAATATACGTAAATTGGAGTTAAAATTAAAAATAAACAAATATTAATTTTCCTAAAAGAATAATTTAAAATAATAATAAAATCCTGTAATATGTTATGAAAAAGAACAGTATTAAACAAGTTATCAGGTTATCACACAATTGAAAAAATGCAGTTATCATATTACAAATTAGCTCATTAACTGTTTAGTGGTGCAACTGACTACTTTTATTATTTTTATATGGCAGGGAGGTCTTTTTTTTATTTTAATGTTCTTAAACCATGTGCTGTAGAAACTATAAAATGTGTAGTCGTCTAATATCAAACAAATGAACTTCCTTGTTACAGTGGTTTATTTATTTATAACATATGGCCATGTTCTAATATAATAACACCACAGATATTTATAAAAAGCTCCCACGTCGACCCATGCTAAGAACAGCTTTCCGAAATATTTTTCAGTAAATTGCACACAGGAACATATATTATGTTGTAGACTATGAACAAATAATATGTTTAAGTCAAACAATAAAAATATGATGGGATAATCACCTTTCACACACGTGTTTCAAGGTTTTATTCCATTTTGTCTCTATTATATCTCATATATCAAATTTTATTAACTGAAACAGCTAACTAGCTCTGTCGTATTTCTTAGATACACCTTGTAGATCCTATAGTTTCAACCGGTTCATAGTTATTTAGAAATATTACATTTTAATTGCATAATCAAAGAATGTAATCACATGGTGCGTTGGTCTTAGTTTATCTTCATTGAATATCAGTTAATTACTATACTCATACTTCCATAATATTACTTTCTCTAGGAAACCGGAGACTTAAGTGCATTTTATTAGACTAGATACCGGAGCTGTACTAATTATTAAATAATAACAGCTGTCAATCAAATAATAGCAAGTCAATACTAAATGGTGAACAGGTTCGCAATATAGAAATGGGCTCGTGGAAGTTCTAATAATAGTGACTTTGTCAACGAATCAGAATTTTTAAATCAAAACAGATATATTCAGAATCCAATTTGAAGAAAATCGTGTATATTTCTAATTAGTCTCTGAAACTAATGAAAAATTATTACTTATAAGGTATTTTAAAAACCATCGGTTACGTAATTCAAAATGCTATTAGCAGTCACTACCGAAATCAGTAAGATCATAACTTGTGCAGGCCGAGGTCACTTCCTAGTTGTTAAATAAAAAATAATAATTTATGCCAACCGCAAAATGTAAACCGGAGCAGAAGTCCATAGCCGTTGAACCGGAGTTGCTTTTGCAATTTGTAGTTTTTATATTGTATAGATTGGAAACCATACATATTACTGAAGTGTTCTTGAAAGTATTTTTTATAACAGCTGTAGGTTAAAATTACTACTAGAACAGTAGGTACAGGAAATTGTCTTTAGTTGTTCCATGGTAGATTATTTGTGATTGTATGTCAATTCTATGGTTACATATTTCGCTCCAAATTTCCTTAAGATTTGTTATCCCATAATTTTTAATTTGGGGCTATTGTAATCCTACAGATTTTTTATCAGTTTCAGTTCTTTGCAGTCGTTGTCTGTGCATGTCTCTATGCAATCACCAGATTAATTTCTGAGTTCTCAAGAATTTTACTATCTATACCCTATTTTTACTTCCCTCGTCTAAAAGACGTATCGCGAAAAAATCACCTTTTGTGATTTCTGCAGATCTTCATGTTTCAGGTTTTCCTAATTCCGTCTGTCTGTCTGTTTGCCTGTTGGCGATATAACTCAAAAACTATTTGTTGAAGGAAGACCATATTTTGCATGTAGATTATATGTCTACCTGGAATGAAACTGAGAAAATGTCGGACAAATATATGCAGGGTGAGCTTCTTAAAAAATTAAATGTTAATTTTTGCGTTAACTGAGAAATAGATCCCATTCCCGGTAATGTTTTTGTATCTGAAATTGATTTAATTTGCATTAACAAGTGTTTCCTTTTATTGTTTCAGTATTATTAAGAACGTGAAGATATTTTTACCCTTATTTTCTTTTGATTTTCAAAATTGTTTAGTGTTACAACGTCCACTTGCGAGGGAAGTTCTGAGTAAAGTTCTTTACAGATTTTTTCTTTTTATATTTAAAAATGTACACTGTCTTTTAAATATCGTTTTTTTACCAGTTAAAATATTTTACAATGTTGCTGGTATCGTTTTTTAAGTCCTCCGTGTTTTAGGAAACGTCCATAATTTGCACGGTAAGTTTTAAATTCAATAGCTGTAACCATACCCTCAATGTTACATACTCTTCTGTATTACATGTTCGTCATTTTCTTAACGATTAGTTACAGCTAATGAAATAGGAATCGCCCGTACGAAAAGGTTGAGAAACACTGCTATAGATGATAAAAATATTCGACCATACTGTACATAATCTAACAAAATAAAATAAGCGAGACAAACATGCATATAAAAGCAGGAAGGACGCAATAACTATTATAAGACGATAAAGCAACGAACAAAAAATGAAAATAAAAATAAAAACAACATACATACAAAACTTTAGAAGAGTATCAAAAAGAAATCCAATAAGAAAAATTAACAGAATAATAATTAAATAAAGCTAGAAATGAAATAAAATTGGAGTAAACAGCTAAATATAACGAAATTATATTAAATTTAATATATGGGACAGAGAGGACGTTAATCGCTACTCAAATATTTGAAATTGATTCAATCTTTTTAAACAAGAAAACGGCAGACAATGTCGTAATTGCAATTTCGAAACATTTGAATAATTCACAAAACGAATACGCGCAATACGCATAAACGTATATCATATAAATAAAGGAGAACGATCCAAACGTGTGTGTCCGTCACGACAATTGCAGACGCGATGTCCCCCATTTGCGTTTGCATGAATTTTGCCGTCGCCTCGATTTCGTGACCGGGGCAGAGCCCCGGGGGCCCCCTTGGAAAGGGACGAAGCCCCGTGAGCTCCCTTGGAGAGGGGCGGATTCCCGGGGGCCCCCTTGAAAAGAGGCGGATCCCGAGGGCCCCCTTGGAGAGGGGCAAAGCCCTGAAGGCCCCCTTGAAGAGGGGCGGAGCCCCGTGAGCCCCCTTGGAGAGGGGCGGAGCCCCGATGGCGAGATTTAATTATCTGGACTCTATGATGGCGTGGGAAAGGAGAACTATACAGAGGATGTGTAGTGTAGTAAGATCGTTCATAAATAAAAAGGAGATATGAAAGCATAAATAACAATCTTTAAAACCATAATATATTTCATTTTAACATGTGGAAATTGATCACATGCTACGATTGCAAAGAATAAATTGAAAATTCCAACAGCAGCAATAAGATATTTAATAGAATCATTGTAGTAAAAGATCACAACAGAAAATATAGGAAGGGTTGTTAAGATGGTGTCGAAGTGTGTGCCTTTAATATGCTACAGTAATAGTAGTTTATTTATCTAGAACGAAAAGTGGCATTTTAAAGACGAGAAAGTTGTTTACGTCCGAGGCGTCGGCCGAGGACAGAATTACTTGCGAGGACCTTTAAAAACACTTTTCGTTCGTGGTGAATACAAGGGTTTATTTCATACTGCAAGTTTAATGAATTTTAAATAAAAAGTTGTAAATCATTTCAAATTTCATGTCAACAACTGACGTATAATTTTAAAGTACTTGAACTTTAAAATTTTACTTTAAAGTACTAGGACTTTAATGTTCCATTTTTTGTACAATAAATAAGTTTTAAAGTACTAGAACTTTAAAATTTTACTTTAAAGTACTAGAATTTTAATGTTCCACTTATTGTACCAAAAATAAACCGAAAAATGTCATTTTTGGCATCAGTATGAAATAATAGATATTAACGATACAAGTTTGATTATGAGCATCTTAACGACACGAGTTTGATTGCCAAAAACGAGGCGGTGAGCCGAGTTTTGCGGCAATCAAACGAGTCTCGTTAAGTGCCATGAGCAAACGTGTATTGTTCAATATTTTATCTTCATCAATAAATTCTGGTTCAATGTATTTCTTGATACAAAAAGAGTGCGGTAATATTCATTACCGCACTGAGTGCGGTAATATCTATTCATTACCGCACTGAGTGCGGTAATATCCATTACCGCACTCAGTGCGGTAATGAAGCTCTTAACGATACTAATATTAATTTGGTTAAGAGTCTATAACAACATCGATGAAGATAAAGGCATAAACATATGACAATATGTGTCATTTTTGACAATGGTCTGTTATGAGATGTTTTATCCACTGTCTCGGGTGTTTACCACGAGACGTTTCGGCCGCGCTGGTGGAGTAGTGGTAAAAGTGACACATTCGTAATCACAGCTATCAGTGACACAGAGTCAAACCCCAAGATAGACACGAGTGTACGTGAAAATACCAGGAGTTCAATCACCTGAGGACCAGAAACTCCAGAAACTTCCTGTAGTAAACACCCGAGAGAGTGAAAAAAGTCCAATAAAACATCCCAACGTATGGAAAATTTTATTCAAAATAGGAACCCATTTAAATATCTATGTGATAGTAGAAGCGTTCAAGTTTGAGTTAACGAAAAGCTAACAAATTTCCTTGTGATTAGAAGCATGAGACAAGAATGCATCCTAAGTCCTAAGCTGTTTAACATCAACGGCGAGTAGATTATACAAAAGGTCATGGAAATGTAGAATGAATAATTAGTGCAGGAGGAAGAAAATATCGAACATACACGATTAGAATAAGAACTGTTAAATGTGTTACATAAAACAGAAGATATAAAGAATTATTAACTCAATACTAAAAAAAAATCGTCAAGCTTACATCACAAAACCTAAACTCGGATTTGTCCGATCACTCGTTTTTTTTTTCAATATTTATATATGCCGTTGCATGCTGAACTCTTACGAAAACAAATATACGTATTGATTCCTTTGAAACATACTGCTGGTGAATGATATTAAGAATTGATTGCACTATGAGAAAGACGAATGTATCTTTCTTACATCAACTTCAAAACAGGAAAGGACTGAGCATAATAACTCGTAGAATAACACACAATTTTGGACATGTAGTAGGGTAGATCAGCAACAAGATTCACAGATCAAATAACGAAGACGGCGAGGGGTTCACTGGGTGAACACAGCAGAATCGCTGAAGTTCCACAAAATAGAGAGACATTACTGGTTTACAATTTCATAACATGAGGACACTAAAGAGGATGAGAGAGAGATTTATGTGTGGAATAAAAAAAGATAGACAAGATAAACAAGTATGAAAAACAAAAGCAAATATAAAGTAACAAAAAGTAAAATCTGAAACCAGACAGTCTGTAAAGTAACTCACCGCATAGGAAATAACTCACCACAGGTAAGAAATGTACCTTGAAAACGGTCATGCAATTAGTAATATGTCAAATGTTATCTGCTTAAAAATAGTTTGTAAACATTGCTTATTTCTCAACGTATTGTTATTAAACATGTCATCTCTTGGCTTAACCACCACGCTATAAAAATGTATGATTCGCCAAACCACTATTGGCATCCTGTATATCCGTAAAGGTACAGCAACGCCGGAAATAAGGATCGCGATCCGGCGATGCGACCTCGAATTTGTCATACAAATTCACGAAGAAACCGGAAGATGTGAGCCATGAATAAGAACGATTGTCGCAGTCCTTTCGAAAGATCAATACATGCAGACCTTCGCAAGTTCGGCTTGACATTAAACTGCAAGAAACAACAAAATTTCGTGTTCCTGCCCTTGGACCCTGATGGGCGGCTTACCCAAGCCTCCGCCTATGCCTTGCTCCAGATCCGCGATGTCAGGACCGTGAGTCCCATACTTGAATTTAGCTGAACGGCGTTCAACGTTATATAATAGAAATATTTAAGCAAATAGTGACGAAGCCTAACGTCGCCTACCTTGTGAAGTCACGACGAGGTTATCACATGACGCAGATGTTAATTTACGATAAAGCGCTTGTACCTTATCTTGCAGAATTTTATGATCCAATGAAAATAAGGAAGCACTAGTTTATTAAATGTTGCTTAACTGTTATTGCCCCCTTGACGGCTTGGCAATGGCGATTATTTATTTTAATTCATTAAAAGTTAACGAACACATAATTAGCGAATAACGCTGCAACTGAATAGGGGTAGAATCAATTGAAAATAAATAGCCTTCAAAATTTAAAAAAAAAACGCATCTAAGAGTTCTGTTAATTACAATCAAAGGTGACAAAGTCATATTGTCATGTGCAGCATTTTAGAGTATTAAAAGTTAACGAACGCTAGGTTAGTAAAATTTTGAAATTCATCAAAATGAACAATCTTGGAAAATACTTCCATTACTTGTTCATCAAAGGTTCTTAACTTTCATTGCCCTTTCGAAGGGCTTAATAATATCGATTTAATTTATTGTTACTTATTGTAATAGTTGGTAATCGAATTGAACGCTTTGAAAGATTATAAAGCTCAATCTAAGAATTCCATTAATTGCAATGAAAGGTTACCTATAAAGTAGAGCATCGTAACTTTTATTGCCCTCTTCAACGTCAAGGCTTGGCGGTGCGGATTAAATATTTTAATTTGTTAAAATTAACGAACGCAAAATTAGTGAATGGAGCTACAATCAAATGGAGATGAGGTTTGAAATTAATGGAATTGAGCAGCCCTGAAGATTCTTAAAAAGTGGTTCCGTAGTTTTGCTAATTCCAATAAAAGATTATGAAGTTGAGCCTCTTTACTTATGTCGCTTTCTTATCAGCACAGATTATATTTTGATTTATTGAAAGTTATCCGGATTAACCATCTGCGGTCGAACGTGCGCCCGAAGAAGGCTCACAAAACTACCCTTTCTGTAGTAAAACAGGTTCTAGGCTAACCGTAAAGCATGAAATGGCAGTTAAAGGTTATAAAGTGGATCTTATTAATTTCCATTGCCTTCTTTGAAACTTTCGCAGTGTAGATTTGTTGAAAATTAAGATACACAGAGTTAACGAACACAAATTTAATGAAGACACTGCAATCAAATAGGGGTAGTTACATTCTGAATGAAGATTAACGAAGTTAACGAAGACGATGCAATCAAATAGGGGTAGTAACATTCTGAAATTCAATAAAATGAACATTTTGACAAATTGTAAAGAACAAGCCTCCATCGTGCGTCAGTTGCCGGGGGTACGCCCTTAGAAGACTCGCAGAACTAGACGTTCTATAATGAAACAGGTTCTAGACCTATCGTAAATCATGAAAAAAGACAAATTTAATATTTTCGTTAAAAGCAATTAAAGGTTGTAAAGTGGATCTTATTAATTTTCATTGCCCTATTCGAAGGTTTCACAGTATTGATGATTTATTTTAATTTATTGAAAATTAAGGAATACAGAGTTAACGAACACAAATTTAACGAATTAAATAGGGGTAGTTACATTCTAAAGTTCAATAAAATGAATAGTTTTGACAAATTGTAAAGAAGAAGCTAACCAACCATCGTTCTGATACTTTTTGGGGTAATCTTCCTTAATTCAACGAGTTCGCCAGTTGTCGAGGGTGCACCGGAAGAAGGCTCATAGAACCATGCGTTCTATAGTAAAACAGGTCCTAGACCTTTCATAAAACGTGAAGAAGAAGAAGTCTAAAACTTTCGTTGATAGCAATTAAAGGTTGTAAAGTGGATATTATTAATATTCATTGCCCTCTTTGAAAGTTTTGCGATAGTTATTGATGATTTATTTTAATTTATTGAAAATTAAAGCGCACAGACTTAATGAAGACAAAGTTAACAAAGACAATGCAATCAAATAGGGGTAGTAACATTCTGAAATTCAATAAAATGAACAGTATTGACAAATTTTAAAGAACAAGCTGTCCAGCCATTTGGGGTAATTTTCCTTAATCCAACGAGATAGGCATGTGTCGGGGGTGCGCCCGAAGAAAGCTCACAAAACAACACGTTGTATAATGAAACAGGTCCGAAAACGATCGTAAATGATGAAAATGAAAGAACAGTTCAAAATTTTTGTGTGGATCTTATTCATTTTCATTGCCATCTTTGAACGTTTGCAGTATTGATGATTTATTTTAATTTATTGAAAATTATGGAACACGGAGTTGACGAACACAAATTTAACGAAGGCACTGTAATCGAATAGGTGTAGTAACATTCTGAAATTCAATAAAATGAACAGTTTTGACAATTTGTAAAGAACAAGCGCCCCATAGTGCTTATACTTTTTCTTATCTCCGTAATTCAACGAGTTAGCTAGTTACCAAGAGTGCACCCAAAGAAGGCTCATAGAACAACGCGTTCTACAGTAAAACATGTCCTAGACCTATCATAAAACGTGAAGAAGAAGAAGTCTAAAATGTTCGTTGATAGCAATTAAAAGTTATAAAGTGTATGCATGATTTATTTTAATTTATTGATAATTAAGAAACACACAGTCAATGCACATAAAGTTAACGAAGACACTGCAATCGAATAAGGGTAGTAACATTGGGAAATTCGATAAAATGAATAGTTTTGACAAACTATAATAATTAAGCTTTCCGGTCACCATGTGGATACTTTTTGGGATAATCTTCCTTAATTCAACGAGTTAGTCAGCTGCCGGGGGTGCGCACGAAGAAGGATTGGAAACAAAGTTAACAAATATAAATTATGGTACAGCAATACCTTCGAATAGGGATATACATATTTTGAATTTATTTAATTTAAACAACCTTTGAAAATTATTAAAATCAATTTAGAAATTTCGTTACTTCTGTACAGAGTCGGCAAATTTCATTTTTCGTAAAGAATCTCGATAACTATAAGAAAAATGAACGCCCACCGTCGAAATGGAATACAAAGTTATTATCGGATACGATAAGTATGTATTGAGTTTGGCTCACTTAGCAGTCAGAAAATTGCGTTGATCGAAATTAGCTAAAAATATAATTTTTATGTGACCAAGGTAAAAATATGTATAGTAATAAATAGTAACAAACAATTTAAACATCAACAAGAATTAAAAAACAATTATAATTTTTAATTGAAATGTTGTACCAAATATTTCCAAATATCATTTTTGTGTATTTTGAAAAATGAAGGTACGTTGTTCTTTAGCCATTTTCATATTTTCAAACGTCCCCCGTATGCAAAAGAAGATATTTAAAGTTTGGCAAGTGAATTTTTAGTTTCAGAAGATGCAAGGACTTTTATTAAAATAAAATTTTCTGATATTTTTTTTAAATTAATTTATTTACTATTTGGAATCTGTATAATCATTACAATAAGCAAATGTGATGTGTAGATAATAATGACATGGATTTACATGATAGTTAAGGCATTACTAACTGCTTAAACTATAATTTAATTAATACATATTTGTTACTTTAATATCTATGAGGCAAGTCTAAGGGTTTATATCTATTTAGTCGTTAAGTGTTTTCACTGTTGTCCAGGAGGCTGAGAGCTAAAGAATTATTATGATGTTCTAAGTTGTTTAAATATTTTTCACTACACTTACTTATTGTTTGTCTCAATGTGTCAGTTTTAAGATCACTTAAAAGGTCAACATTTCTTATGAAGTAAGGAGCGTTGCACATAACACGTAGCACTTTTGCCTGGAATCTTTCTATGATTTCAATGTTTGTGTTGGCTGCCATGCCCCACAGTTGTATGCCGTAGGTCCAGATTAGTTTAAACGCAGTATTGTAAAATAATGTAAACTAATAGTTTATTGCTTAGGGATAATTTTGATTTTCTTCCAAGCAGCCAGTAATGTTTGCTGAATTTTACGCCAAGCTGTTTCCTCTTACTTAATATGTGCTTTCTCTATGTTAGACCCTTATCCAGATGTATGCCTAGATATTTGACTTCTGTAGCCTGTGCTAGTGGTGTGTTATTCATATAGACGTCCGGTGTTGTTCCTCTACATTTTGTGAAGGTAATGTGGATAGATTTTGTCTCAGTTAGTTTTATTCTCCACTTTTTACTCCACTTCCCTATATGATTTAGTTGTGTTTGTAGCATAGTAGCAGCTATTACTGGATCTTTGTCTCTGAACATGATTGCTTTGTCGTCAGCAAAGGTGGCTGTGAGCGATTGTTCATTGGTGGGCATGTCGGCTATGTAAAGACTATATAGAAGAGGTCCTAGCACACTACCCTGAGGAACCCCAGATCTGATTGGATGTAGTTCCGTGAGATGTTGATTATACTTCGCTTGGAAAAATCATTCTTCCAAGTATGATTTCAATATAACATAATAAGTGTGTGGGAGTATGCTTTTTAATTTAAAGAAGAGTCCATCATGCCATACCTTATCAAATGCCTGAGTGTCTTCCAGGAAGGCCGCCGTGCAGTAAGATTTGGGATTGATTGACATAATCGACTACTCTGTGGACTTACTGTACTACTGAATGTTCTTTTCTAAAGCCAAACTGATGCTCTGGTATTAGACTGGAATCTTTAATGACTGACATAAGCGTCTTATATATAAGCTTTTCAAGAAGTTTGCCCAGTATAGATAACAGACTAATTGACCTGTAGGAGGTCACTTCGTTGGGATCAAGATTACTTGAGCCACCTTCCACTGCACAGGATAGTAACCTAATCTCAAAGCTGCATTATATAGGTTAGTAAGCATGACCATGCCCTTGCGGGGAAGTTCTTTGAGTAAAAATCCTGTTACTAAGTCAAAGCCAGGGGCCTTTTTCGGGTTTATGTCATATTTGATCATTTCTGATAAATGGATAATAAAACAATTTTCCATACGTCTCCAAATTCATGAGGGACATTGTGTAACATTATAAGCAACAATCAAACGTGATTACATTCTGTCAATCAAACTGTCGGTATAATAACAACGTAATGATATATGTTTAATCAGTTATATTCTAAATAACATAAGCATTCAACTGGAAACGAAGAAATATTAAAAACTACTTCGAAAATTGTGAATTTCTGCTATAATATAATGAAAATTATTATTTCCTTCGGATCCATAATAATGCGTAATCACTATGGTTTCTGTCAGTTTAATAATGACAAAAAATAAAACGTCGAAATTTAGCCGCGGTTGAATATGTGGCAAAATTTAATCGCTTGTGCATAATTTTAACATGATTATTAAAAGTGCTTCACCAACTGAATTTTATCTATTTACTCAGGAAATAATCGTGCATGTAAACTAGCTTTAATAAATTTTGACGATTTTCTGTCAGAATGTTTTGCTCTGAAGAAATATATCTCGTAAATTTTCCACCCTAAAATTCCTCGTGCTACGCACTCGGGATTCTTGTTGAGCGGCACATTTACTTAACATATTTCGTCAAAATTTGAATAAATCGCCCCCACATGAAGTATGTCACTGGAATACAAAAAAAAACCTTTCTCATGATGTCACAACCAACTATGAGTTCCATATAAAAACATACAACTTTATCATAACTCGAAATTCTAAACATTTTTTAAAAAGCTGACTGACCCACTGCATTCTCATCAAATAAGTGCCTGAAGAACTTAGAAATTGTTTTCCCTATTTTCATAAATAAATCGAAAATCGAACTTTTGTTTATAACTCGAAAACAAAAGACAATAGCCAATTTTGGTTTGCACAATTAAGCTTTTCTTAAAAAAATAAATCGAGGATGGCGGTCCATTTTTTCATATCTCCTGTAGTCATCGTGATTCCCTATGAAAGCATCGAAATTTGCCCACTTCAATCAAATATAAAAAAGTTTCTTAACCTCTATTAATTCAAATTGTGAAATTACATTTAAAATTTTAAATTATAATTTATGGAGATTAATAATGTCAATAATAATGCATGATTTTAAATTATTAGAATAATAAAAAAATCAATCAGTCATAACATGTTTAATATAGTAATCAGTTTACAAAACGTTTCGACATTTTATGATTGCTTCATCATAAATTGCGAAACGTTTTGTAAACTGATTACTATATTAAACATATGTTATGACTGATTGATTTTTTATTATTCTAATAATTTAAAATCATGCATTGTTATTGACATTATTAATCTCCATAAATTATAATTTAACCTCTATTGTTTGTTTGTTTGTTAATGAACAAGGTCTAGGCATGTAGAGTACCAGGTACCTTAGACACCACCGACTGCTTTGGTCATATGGTCAATTGCAATCTATAGCAGTAGTATTTTTGTTTCCGTACCATCAGATATAATGCACCTTTAACAATGCACCTTCAAGGTTATACATGTATAATTCAAAGTTTCGATTTTCCCATATACATATTTACATAAAATTCTAGAGCAAAAATAACATTTTAGTGCTTTTGTTAATTAAACAAGATATTTGTGAAAAATGAGAAAATTCTTCTACAGTGCATTCGTATGTTTTTTACGTACCCCTTTAGATTTTTTCTCGTATCCTGTAGAATATCACTGTTGGTAATATAGATTAGTTATTTTAATTTATTAAAATTCAACAAACGAATCGCGAATCCGCTAAAATCAAATTGGGTTGTTAAATTTTTTAAGTAAATTGGATTGGACAGCCTTGAAAAATTCTAAAAAACGGTAGTTCCGTTAGTTTCAATTAAAGGTCATAAAGTAGATCTGTATTAATATAAAATGCTAATTTGAAGTTCAACCGATTTCGAAATTTATTTTTAAGTAAATTGTTTTTGAAACAGTTTTGATGGATCGGTTGATAGCTAACGAACTAGTTTAAATTACAAATTCTTGCTTTATGTATCAATTTTTTTATTTACACTAAAGTTTAATTCTAAATAACAGTTGATGTGAACTTCAGTTCGGCAGTTTTTTACCAAAGATTTTTTATTGGACTATTAAATTTCAAAATATTAAGAGCAAAGTGCACACAAACGGTACTTTTTTTACTGTTGAAAATGTGACTCACCAATTTTTTTAACTATTTTGTTTTGTATACCACTTTTCCGTATTATCCAATATCAAGACTCTTTCTATTAAAACAATACACATCGTTGTCTGTACTATATTGTATAGATTATAAGTATTATAAATTAGGAGATTTTAATTTTCTTTTTTTTATCATTTTAAGGACATCTAAAAATTATTCCTTTCGTAATTTTGTTACCCTTATATTTACATTGTCACACAATATCCGAATATTTTTGCACACATTTATCTGAGTTAAATATATTTTATATGTGTTTAACTGTAACAATCTAAAAGGACAATAATTGCATTTAATATTTTATTGCAGCTTTGAAACAAACAATTGTTGAGTCACATTATTTGAATTTCTTGTCTTCGCCAATTTTCTGGTTTACTGCGAGTAGTCGTGATCTTGAAAAAATATTAAATATTAATATAGTGTTATGGATCACAAATTACAAAATCTGTAAACGGCTTGTCTCAGAACTTCCCTCGCAAGGGAAGGTTGTGACACTAATCAATTTTAAAAATCAAAAGAAAATAGAGGTAAAAATATTGTTACGTTCCTAATATACTGAAACAATAAAAGAAAACACTTCGTAATGCGAATTAAATCAATTTCAAATTTTAAAAAACATTAGCGGCGATGGGATTCGAACTGCAGCGCCTGCGAACCCTAATTTAAATCCGGAGTTTCATCCACGGATCCATCGAGGACATCTCCTAGCTTTGCGATGCGCCACTGTATTTAACAGAACGTACTTATTGTTGAAACTTTTTGACTCTTTTACGACATTATCCTGTATCTGTTAGATTCCATTTTGGTCAAGTACAAAGCCTGACCTATGTGCAGATTATTACGCTTATGTATTTTTAAGTTGTCGCTCTTTATATATTTGTCCGAAATTTTCTCAGTTTCATGCCAGGAGGACATATAATCCACACGCAAAATATCGTTTTCCGCCAACAAATAGTTTTTGAGTTATACTGCCAACAGTCAGACGAACGGACGGACCGACCGACAGACAGACAGACATACAGACAGACAGACCGACAGATAGACAGACACACGTTTGCTAAAACACAGAGTATTATAAAAGACGATAATAGAAACATTGTAAAATATTGTAACTAGTAACGAGAAAGATGCTTAAAAGAGACGTACATGATTAAATATGAAAAATATAAAAATCTGTAAAGAGCTTTACTCAGAAATTTCCTTGCAAGTGGATGTTGTGACTCTAAAAAATTTTAAAAATTAAAGGAAAATATGGTTAAAAATATCTTGACGTTCGTAATAATACTGAAACAATAAAAAGAAACACATGGCAATGCGAATTAAATCAGTTTCAAATTTAAAAAAAAAACATTACTGGGTATGGGATTTGAACTACAGCTCCTCCCAACGCAAATTTAAATCCGGTCGTCAGATATATAATCTGCATATAAAATAACGTTTTTCTCCAACAGATAGTTTTTGAGTTGTACCACCAACAGAAAAATAGACAGAGGCAGGCGGAATTGAGAAAATCTTTATTTTTTCATCTAGAACCCTAAAACGTGAAGATCTAAAGAAATCTCGGAAGGTGATTTTTTTGGCAATTACAATACCTCCTTCGTCTTTTAAACGAGGGAAGTAAAAATTATTTGTATCATTAATTATCATGCCCTTAGAAAGGTCTTTAAATTGTTCTTCTAATTTATTGTGTGATATATTTTTTAAGTTCACGTAACTGCCACTAAACTTTTAAAAAATTCTAAAAGCATCACACATATCTTGTACATTTCTTAATGCAACTTCTTATACTTGGCGCTAATAACCTTCATGGTGGATTCGTTAAATATTATATAACAATACTAGATATTATTATTTATTAGATTAGGTTTAGTACTTCCAAACTATAACAATTTTTTAATTTTATGATTTATCGCTTCTATAAAATAAGTAGTTAATAATTATTCCTATCTACTGCATTCATTACAAATACTTCGTTTTGTGAATTCCAAAATTTATTGTGCTTTATTCTATTTTCAATAGATTTTTAAATAGAAAAACTGTATAAGATATAAACATGTGAGATCTAATTCGCAACAGTTTTTTTTCTGAAATATCTGAATAATTAGAAGAAAAGAGAACGTATATCAATCCTTCGCTATTATCCTTATTTTATTTAAACGGTTAATTTTGAAATTTAGTTGATTTTATCCAACTAATTAATTATTACATTTTATTTAATGTACCAAAACCTATAATTTTATTTTTATGAGCGAAAGCTACTACAATTTCATAAAAACAAGTAATGTCCATATTGTGTCAGCATTACCAAACAGTTGGTGTACCTACATACCCAGTTTAGAATTTCGAAAGTATCGTTTAACAATTTGTTGTCGGTTGTAAAACGTGAACAATATCCTGCAAGATATATATTCTCCAACGTGACAATGTCTCATTGTTTCAAATTTTGCAGGTTTTAATGATAGTAGCTCATAAAACGCCCTGCTTTAAATTTAACTATTCTCTTAATGGAGTTGCAACGAATCGCCGTAAACAAATTTTAATCACTTGAAAATCAATTATTAAAGCGTCTGTTTAAATAATTGTAAAGCTCAGGGATTT
Source organism: Agriotes lineatus (assembly GCA_940337035.1). Classification (NCBI taxonomy): domain Eukaryota; kingdom Metazoa; phylum Arthropoda; class Insecta; order Coleoptera; family Elateridae; genus Agriotes; species Agriotes lineatus. The sequence goes on along the minus strand of OW679196.1, from coordinate 86,883,557 downwards.
CAGGTAAATAGCTATGTTAAGATTCTATTTTTACCCAAGATACACTAGGTTGCCGTCACGCTCTGACGTCATTTGATTCGGTTATCTACCGAGTGTTCATATTCTTATATCAAATTGGATGACAAGCAAGCTTGCAATTTCTCCAATTACAATTATCTGAAATTCAATTATTGCTTCTTATGATTTATTCAAAGCTTATGTGGCCAACAAAGTAGTGTCTTTAAGTAACTCATTTTTCTGAAAACGCATTTACATTTTAATTTTAATTTTGTTGATCTCTTTAACACTGTAATAAATATGGCTATTAGTTATGCCTCTTACATTAAATCCATCATATAGATATCTGACATATCTGGCACGTATGAAGTGGCAATCGCCAAATACCCCTCAGTCCCTAGCAGACTTGTTCGCTATGGTCAAGGCAGCGATTACCCAAGTAACAAGTCAGAGGGTTTTAAGAAAAAAAAAAACGTATATAGACCGACACGGGTTAGGAAAGAGAAATGACATAGGCAAGATGCTAACTAATTTTCTATAACAAAACGAATGCTATGCCAATCAACATCTTTTATAAAAAAGAAATAAAACAGAAAATGGTCATACGGGGGAGCCCAAATGGTGCAATTAAAATACAAATAAATTTAGCAGCGCAAGTGACCACAGAATGGTTTCTGCTATGGTATAGCATGCTGTGGTATACGTGAAATATGAAAGAAGGGAGTTGTAGACAACCAAAAAATAAAGAAATACAGCAACGAGTACGGTTCAGTGTAAAGCAGACGTTGTGCGGTATCAATCACACAAAATGATACTATGAATGAAAAGCAAAATTAAAAAAAAGTAAAAATAATAAAGGTATTGATCGAAGAAATAACAAAACAAGCAAGTAACAGAAAGAAGCTGAATGAAGAATGAATAAAAAACGGCGTGAATTAGTTGCGAAAGGTAAAAGAAACGCGACAGAATATGTTGAAATAACAAAACCATAAGAAAAATTAGCAAGAAAGACAACATGATACATATATGAACAGGTGTAAATTTCAATACAAGTTAATTGCAACATACAGGTACTCCAAAACCCTCTTCCAAGAAAAAACACAAATATTTAAATAAAAATTAGAAATAAAGTGGTTGCAAATGGAACTGAAACCGTAAGGGAAATAGCAAAAATTCTACAATCAAAGGTGGTAGATAGAACCACGTATAACAAACTGAAAGCAATAAATGTCAACTAAGGTGTTAAGGGGAACTATGAAGACATACGAAATATGGATACGGAAAAAATGTAGATTGCGCTAATAAACCATGGGATAACAATGGTACTAGGCCTGTTAAATGAATGCTTAGAAGAGGGAGATATGGATATTCCAGTAAAATGGATCAATGCTGAAACTATACTTTTGCATAAGAAAAGAGATAAAGCCGACCAATAACAATCTTATCTCAACATCAAATACCGTTACACACCACTCAACAAGAAAGTAAGGCGATTATATTATCAAACAAGAGAAAAGACTAAAGAATATAATGTACCTCCTGATTAGCATTCGTTGATTACAAGAAGGCTTTCGACACGATTGAACCATGAACGAATTTCAAGCTCTGTAGCAATGCAGAATTGACTATCGATATTCTACGCTGAAAAAGAAAATCTACGAAAATGCAAGCATGTCCGTTAAAATACATGAAGATGTGAGTCTAATAGATATTAAGGGAGGTGTGACGTAGGGCGATACTCTGTTTCCTATGCTATTTGCGAGTGCCCTCGAAGATGTGTTTAATCATTGAAAGAGCTACAAACGATGCTTAACGATTTGCATGAGAAATTTAAAACAATTTGACTACAGATATTACTATAAAAATAAACAAAAATAATGGCAAATGAACAAGTTTAGAATAATAGTATTTATTATCATGGCATATTCCTGATTGGAATTTCTGGCTGCTTCGATTGAAGCTTCATAAATCTATTTGAAGGGGTAGAAGGATCCCCATGTTTCTCTTCAACCGTCTTCTTTTTAAAGCTTATTGTATACCTTAGCCTTTTGTACTACTTTTCCCATGATCTCCAGTTCTCTTCTTTGTTCCTACAATTTTGAATCTCCATTCACTTTATGTCATCTATCACTTTATCCTTCCTGTTTCTGTAGGTTTTCCTTCTGGGACTATTTTAATTGTTCTGCCTTCTGATTTAATTAAGTGACGTAACCGTATGAGTCAGGCAGCAAATAGAGATTGAAGATGTACTGGAAACAATTGCAAAATCAAAGATCATCCATTATAGTAAGGCTATTCAAGACTGGATAAGAGGGTAGACAAAAATGCGAGAAATATGGGGAGGGTTGTACCCAGCAATTGAATTGAATTTTCCATTTTTTTTGTATAGCACTGTTTTAACTATCATTGAAGTTGTATGTTACATTCACTAAAGAGCTGCACTCGCTCCAATTAATATGTAAGTGAAATTATTCCTGGTTGGAAGCCACCCATGTAGCAAATTCGAGTAAATCGAGCTTTAGTTGGGAAATGCCACATACTTACACGTTTGCTCATAAAAAAGCGACAATGCAACAGCATCAACATAAACTTAGGTTAACAGTTCAGTTTGCTGCTATTGCTTGCGTCATTAAAATAATGATATATATTTTTACTTGTTTATCTCCATCTGTGCTTGGATGATTTAGTTAATTATATGCTCAATGCGTTGTTGTTAATTGTTATAATTATAATTTACTGATTTGTAAATAACTTCTTGTTTTATTATTGTTTGTTTTTCATGTTTGATTACTTTAATTACATTATTCTGAACTGGATTTTTTAAATTATGGTACGTCGCCAATTTTTTAATTTTTAGAATTATATTTATTATGTCTTTAGTTTTTAATATGCAGTTCTAATTGTTTTATTATCTATGGAAAGCAATACTACATCCGATTCATAATGCTTTAGTTGCAGTTGTTAAGAACAGTAAGTTTCTGTCCTACCTTTCACTTAATTTTGTAATACAAGTTTTATATGTCAATTATATTGTATTTGCGTCCTTTCCTTGCACTTAAACAAACCACGTACGGTTGTGCATTTTTTTGTGATTACCTTGAAAGAAATAATGCCTTTTCCTATAACTTTTTACTTTTAAAATACTTTTTCAGTACAAAAAGCTCATTATGGTTGCAATAAAACTCAGCCAGATTTTTCGTTTCTTGGTAAATCCCAGCATTCACTGTCCTAGATTAGAATCTTATTATTGCTCTAATGCCTATATTACCCTACTTGTATCAGCAAAATTTTATTCTAATGAGGTTTCTCTATTAAAAGTTGGCCACGGGCGTCCACGATTTTGAGATCTTGGACAATGAGTTAACGCATTGACCTGTGACCTGTGTTTTTCTCTCTTCTTGGGAGCTTGACGTAGTAGGTACCGTTAAGCTGGAACAAAAGTTCCAAATTCTGGAAGATCGTTACGTGTGGATTTTGATAATGATAAGGCATATTCCCAGAACTTACCTAAATGTAGGTTGCACTGATAAGTGGCAGCAATGGCAAACAATTGTTGTTTGTTGTACTAACTTTCCACGACCTCAAAACCACTCAAACCGCGATTATCAAATTTTATCAGCGTAGAGATCGACCTTTAGTTTTTACGCGTAATTTTTCCCGAAAACACCAGTTCCGCCTCTTTGAAAATTGAGATCGGGCCGATGTTTAAAAACAAGTTTGTTTATTAACCTTTATGAGCGGATAAATAGAAAAATAATTAAAAATCAGGAACCTAGCAGTATTTCTCATTACTGACATTTTAAAAATGTAAACAAGAGGTTTTTGCAAAAAATCGGACTGCTCTAGGCTCGAGGTAAACGTCGATCCTCGTGTCAACAGTCTAAGGCGTAATAGGTTCTATTTCATAAGTCCTCATTAATTGCTTCAATCAGGGTTAATGTTATTTGTTATTTGCACTTCTCGGGTCAAGCAGGAGCTCCTCTAACGTGCGTGCTCCAACAGATGGCTCTTCTGCGCTGGGCATTTCCGTTACCATTTACCGTTTCGCTATAAAAACCGAACGTCGGCTTGCTCGATACTCGGTTTGCCGCAATTAGAAGTCGTAAATAAGCTCGTTGAAACGTAACTGTTTTCTTGCAAAACGGCAGTGGCGTATCATCAAGAAAGTAACATGTCACATCGATGGGACATAACGCAACTCCCACAACTCCTATAAGAGTGACATTTATAAAAAGAGATTTAAATGAAATGTTCATTTATATAATAGTATTTATGGATTATGTTCTTAAGCCTAATTTTTTTTATGGCAATTCGGACGTCGGTTGTTTATGTTCGTCATTCATAAACTGTCACCAGATCTTTGACCAAATCAGTAGAATTAATCTTTATCAGATTATGATAAGTAAATGAAAATAACACCAAATCAGAAAGACAAACAGAACGTTTTATAACGTCTATTAACTTAGAACTGGAAAACATTAATAGAAAAATCTAGTACCAAAGAAAAAAGTAGTCAAAGAAGAATAAACAATCGCACATGCTAATGTGCCTATTTGTGGTCTTCAGTGTGTGGCTGGTTGGTGTCTTCTTGTTATTTCCTTGCTTACTTTCTCCCAGTGTGTCCACAGACTCATTATCAACATGGGGATCTCCCTTACTACGAAAGATAGAGATTTGGTTAAGTGGAATGAAATACTCCTCAAGTAAAGTCGTACCAAACCCCGTAAATAAACGTTGGATATTCAACCTAGCTCAGGCGCTGGCGCTGTAGCTAAAGAAGTGAATTTTTGACTTTTTGATATTTTTAAGTAACTCGTCAACTTTATTTTCTCTTATAGTATCCATAATTGGGAATGGCGCAGTTGACAGGATAATTCCATTAACTTTTCAAAACTGTATAACTTGTTATACAAATATAAAAATTAATGGCAAAAAATTTAAAAAACCTATTTTTACTTTGATAAGTGAGTTTTATTAACAATAATTATTGTAGGACTAATTAATTGTGACCCTAGTATACCACATCAGACATTACATTCAAAACGTACTTGATGTCGAGCAGGTATAATCACATGTAGGTTTTTTGTAGACCAAAATTAATTTAGCCCATTAAATCAACTATGGTTTGTGAATTTAGTTTCATCAGACCATAATATTTGTGAAGGAAAATCATCATTACCATTGTATCCTCTACAGATTTATATACGGCTCAATAAATGTGATCTATTAAATTTACCCTTCAATTTCGGTAGGTAAGTAGATAGATGAGGTGGTTGTCTTCATTCACAAGTCTCTTACATTCCCTCTGATGGTATTATTCCATGATCTTCTTGGTCTCCCTCTTATTCGCTCATCTGGATGAGCCCATTGATACATTTGTTTTTGCCATCTAGATTCATCCATCTGCAATATGTTTCCAAACCATGTTATGCTTCCCTTTTGGATTCTATGTACGACTTTTCCTTCACCTTTATATGTTCTCTTATACTTTCATTCCTCACTCGTTCCACTTTCGATCTCCTCGCACTCCTCAGATAGTCCACTTCAACCGCTTCTAACCGTCAGTTCTAGCACTGAGTGTCCATACTTCACATCCTCACATGAGAAACTATTCGACAAAAGTATATCTATATCTATAATCTTTCAACATTCTTCGGTTCTCTGATTAATTTCAGCTGTTGATCTGCCACTTCTGTCTATTATTGTTCCTAAATATTTAAAATTTTCTACTTGTTTTACCGTGGTGTTATTTTCTGTTAGTACATCAAACTGAACTGCCCCTCTTATTTTGTATTATTTAGCATAATCTTCGTCATTTTTTATTTGAAGATAGAAATATACATAGTTCAGAAAGTTCAAATACGAACTAACATTGAAAAGAATGAAGAAATACGATATAAAATACAGATCACAGATCATAATTTAAAGTAGAAATATATTAAATCATAAAAGATTAATATGAACTTCTTGGTATACTATATCAATTCGCTCTGTAGAACGTGTTTATCGTTTGTCCAAGCCATTGACTAAGGTCTGAGGTTTTTCTACTAAGATAACTATTTTCCTTCTTCCTGGACTGCTATTTCTTGCGATTTTCCTTAGCTTTCAAAAATAGGGTGTTGTATGTCAGTTGATGTCATTACGTAGCCAAAGTATCACAGTTTTCTAATCTTCACAGTGTTGACAATTTCTTTCTCCTTCTTCATTCTATCCATGACATCTACATTTGTGACTCGATTCATCCAACCTATCCTCAGCATGCGTCTGTGGACCCACACTTCAAAAGCTTCAAATCTCTTCAAAAACTAAAACTAAAGGGTGTCCATTAATAAAACCACTTGGGGTTGGCTATGATTTACTGTACATATGTTTAAATTTAGTGCGCCCAATCTTAATTGTCACGTTATCTGTCCTGTCATTTTCGAAATTTAAGTAGGAAAAAACACCGTTTTCAAGTAATGTCCATACATAAATAGTTTTACAATGAACATTTGTTATATGAAATTTAATAAAACTAGTACTTACATATGCAACGAGAGTGTTCCCTCAGAAAAGTAGAAGAAGAACCGCTATGAAGATTTAAAAGAAACGTGTTCCTATCAATATTTGGACCAGTTAGGGTTAATGATTAAGGCAGAAGGAATGTGAATCCTGATTTACTAAAAAATATAGAAGCAGCAAATATTGGAATTTATAAAGAAATTACAATGGCTAGAAGAAGTAACGTGATGAACAAATAAAAATGAAGAGAATGGAAACCAAGCGAAGGAACTAGAAGGAAAATCAAAAACTTGATGATGGGATGAAGTAGATCGTAATACTATGGAAATCGGAAATCAGAGAGCAAATTCTAAAAACAGGTAACATGTCCATCATCCCGTCTGTCGTGTGTCTGTTGTATAACTCAAAAACTATTTGTTCAGGGATGACGATATTTTGCATCTATATTATGTGTCTACCTGTCATGAAAGCAAAAAAAATTGGAAAAAAATATACAGGGTGAGCGCCTTAAAAAAAATAAATTTGGTTACGTTTGATTTAACTGAGAAATAGATAAAAGTAATAATTTACACATAGCTCAGACTTTATCAATGGCGATAATTAGACCTAACAGATAGAGGGTAAGCATCACAAATGGGACAGAATAGTATGGTGTCTTTATAAAGCAGCAAAAACTCGTCCAATTCAAACACGCCCATGGCCAGCGGCCATAAGCGGCGGGCCCGAGCGGCGGACTAGAAACTTGACTCGAAATATTCGCCTGAGAGCGCGGAGTTCGAAGCCCAGCAGACCTCATTTTTTCAAATTTATCTAATTCGAGCGGGGAAGTTCCGTGTAATCCCCTTTACAGATTTTTATATTTTGTGTAATGCGCTGTGGTCTTTGATGTCAATGTATTTGCACAGATTTGTGATACATTAAATTTAGCAGAAGTTTGACGCATCAAACTTGCAATAATTCTTCTTTTCTTGTTCACAGTTTAAATAATTTCGAGATACTTTAAATGAACTTAAATAATTTTTAAAATGTTTGACACTTACCTGTTAAACTAAGTTTATTGCTAAGCTACTGAATTTTTATGAACTTTTACTGGAAAAACTAAAGTGTAAGCTACAGGTCGATTGAAAATAAAATTGATAGCGGGAGCCTATGAGACACTGTCTGCACTTCATTTATAAAACTACAACTAACTGTATTATTAATTCGTGTGCCTTTGAAACAGTCTAATAATCGACACAAATATGCAAAAATATGTAATTTAAACCAAGTTTATAAATGAAATTGATAGGTAATATAAATAGTTAATTATGCATCAAGGACCAAAATTGGCTTTTTATGGACAATGCCAGCAATTGCTGGCCGAGGCGATAGCCGAGGCAAGCAATCAGGCAAGGCCATAAAAAGCAGTTTTCATCCGAGGTGCATATTAAATTTTTCCGTCGACCGTCATAATTTGAAAAAAAATTAAAGTGAAGTCCGAATTATAAGAGTTGTTGAGGTCGAAAAACGTTTGCGGACAAAAAGCGTTTGCGGACGAAAAGTGTTTGCGGACGAAAAGTGTTTACGGACGAAAAGCGTTTGCGGCTGTAAAGTGCGGCCGTAAAGTGTACAGGATTTCGAAAATGAAGTTTAAACTTCAAAACAATTTAACAGTTTTATGTCAAAAAGAATTTTTATTGTTTTTCATCTTTCTGTATAATGATTCCGTAACTGTGTTTATTATGTTCAATAAATTCTATATTATGTTTTATGTTTCTGTTTATTTGTTCTTTAAGTGTTATTTTGTCGTTTTCGTTTCGCCAATAAATAATCAGCAGTAATATCCCAAGTGCATTAAAATACATTATGAAATTTTGACGTTTTCTGTCAGAATGTTTTGCTAAGAAATTTGTCAAGTAGATAAAAATTCCGAGTGGATAGCCTGAGGGATGTTGTTTACATGCATGCGGGATGTTCGGGGCCATTATTTCCTGAATAAATAGATACAATTCAGTTTGTAAAGCACCTTTAATAATCATGTTAAAATTATGAACAAGCGATTAAATTTTGACATAAATTTAACCGCGGTTAAATTTTGACGTTTGAATTTTAGTCATTATTAAACTGACAGAAACCATGGTGATTACGCATTATTATGGATATGAAGGAAATAATCAGTAACTATTGTCATTAAAAAAGTAGCCAGTTCTTCGTATTTAAAAAAAGGTAAATGCAAGGGCTCTAATTTTTTCTCGTGGACTATTAATGCCACTGAAGAAAATATAAGATTTTAACACATTCATCTGCTTTCAAATTGTTTCATAGTACATTTTTAAGTCTAAAAGTACTGAAAACAATCAAATTCTCTAAAAAGTTCACTGTTTCTGTTAACAAACTACGCTCCATTACAAGAACGTTAGCGAGTGGTGTCTCTTAGTACCTAGATATTTTTATCTTTTATTTTAAAGAAAACAAAACTTTTCTAATCGCAGAGCTTAAAAGCTAAAATGAACATTCGAGACTAATATTCATGACACTATTATTAATTTACAAACGTATTTACTATGTCTGTACCTTGTTATTATATCGTTTTTGAAATGTAAACACCGGAAATGCGACTTAATTAAAAATGATGTGATAGTGATTCATTATCTAAAAATAGCTATTGAGTGTGAAATTTTATTAAACAAGCGACAAAAAGTGGGCGATCGACATATCCCATCGTTATGTGGAATTATTGCTAAAAAAACTTACGTTATGACTGATAACATTATTATATGATAAAGTTGAGGAAAAGATTGGCAGATCAAATATTGCTCCAAGAATACTCTGTGTCACGTTTCCTTTTATTTACTTGCGTCAATTAATAAAATCAGAAATAAATATGAAAGCATAATAAGTCAAAAATTACATTTAATTTTTTCCTAGAATTTTAGAGTGTCGACTTTTACTGTGCGACAAATAAGTATGTATTGAAATCAAATTAAACCAAATTATTCAAGTAATACGCACGAACTCCCCGTTTGCTATAGGCATTCTACTACAACTTGAAAGTATATAAATTTTGCCTCGATATTTTAACATTTTTTTATTTTTCAAAAAGCTTTTATACCGAGTGATTTTTACTTATTTAGAAAATGGAGTTTTTCCAAATTGTCAAAATCCAAGAAGTGCTATTTTCCGGAAATTAAGTAAGATTGCAATGAGATTTTTTTAAAGTGTGTTATGTTTAGCTAACTGAACAATCTTAAGGCCATCAAACATCCAATTCTTTTTAACTTAAGCTAAAAATGAATTTTTTAGTTTTAAAATATTTTTCAAAATTTTACATATCAAGACTTAATATTAAAATTCAATTTTTTTATGTGAAGACTTTAATGGTTTATAATTTTGTAGACTTTTTATGCAAGACGCTTTTTAGGAGATATATTTTTCAATTCTAATTAATAGCTATGTTAATGGCTTCTAGAAACTCTAATCTAGCCCTGTTAATTAATTACAGTTACAAAACTTTTGTAAATATTCTTTTGCAGTTGTCTAAATGAAGAGGTTTTTCTTTATCCAATTTACATGTTCTAAAAAATCTCATTTAGGCAACTGTAAAAGAACATTTACAGGATTTTTGTAACAGTAATACATTAACAGGGCTAGCTTGGAGTAATTAACATTTTATATTATTTTTCCCAATTATAAATCTTTAAATTCTTCACATAAAAGAATTTAAATTTTAATATTAAGTCTTAGTATGTGAAATTTTTAAGAATATTTAAAAAATTTAAAAAAATAATTTTTAGCTATAGTTAAAAAATTTGGTGTTTTCTGGCTTTAAGATTGTTCAGTTAGCTAAAGATAACACACTCTACAGATATCTCATTGAAAATTTACTTAATTTCTGAAAAATAGCACTTTTTGAATTTTGACAATTTCGAGAAATTCAATTTTCTAAATAAGTAAAAATAGGTTTTTAGAAAAGCACAAATTATTGACGTAAAAATTTTTAAAAAATCCCATATTATGCCGACTTTTTGGAGGTGAGTGGACATTGTAGAAGTAACAACATGTAACAACACGATTTTATTGTAAAATAATTAACCAGCAATACTAATTTATTAATGAGCGTTATTCTTCGCAATAAATATTATTTTGAGATAACCGACAATGAAGGTAATGAAAGGGGATATAATTGTTTATGCCTTTACTGTAGAAAAATCAGTCATCCACTTCTAGCTATTGACAATTTAGAGAACAGACTATTAACTGCATTTGCATTGTAAAAAAATAATATTGTTCACATATTTGTAAAATGTGCAGCAAAACTTAGTCGTTGTTGCATTCCAAACAGATAGGAACTCGAATAAAGAAAAACGAAAGTTGCTTCTAATTTGATTCCAAAAGTAAATTTTGAAATGAAAAACGAATTTATATCAATAAATAACAAAAAAGGATTGTGTGTTTCCCATTAGCATAATTGCCATTTAGCCCTTCTTGCATTTATGATTACTTAACAAAAACTAAACTGTATTATTATATTTTTGCATTTATAACTTTTAAATCACAAATTTAAAAATAGTTTTCGTATAAAGTAAAGTTGGCATTTATTTTCTAGAAACTAAAAAGTATAATCAACAATTTCTCTTTTACTTTAAGGTTCAAAATGTGGCCATTTAATTCAACATTACTGATCTTTCGAAGAATCGTCAAAGTAACAAAACGTTCCCAATTACTTGATACAAATGAACTTAAATAACATTGTGTTAACTACTAAAAATTAATTTTTAAGAAGCTTTTGTAATATCCAAGAATACCTCGGAAGTCAAAATAAAATATTATTAATATTTCTAATGCTTGCAATTTTAAAAAAATGTGCACTTCACTATTTCTAGATGAAGGATTAGCTTCTTTCCATTGAAAGCTTCTAGATGAATTGTGTTGCTATTATACGTAGATATAGCTGCTATACGTCTACTGTTTGTTTTGAAAACAATACACTTGTCAATAACAAAAACACAAACACTTGAAAAGGCGAAAATCTGTGGACGATCTATAAAGCTCTCTGATTTTTAAATTTAATTTTGAAGTCGATTCAGATTTCAGCAAAACTGAGGTCAATTACAAAGAAATCTCTAAAAAATTTAAATATTACTAATTACGAATTTCCTTACATCTATCACTGATTTATTGTCTCTGCAAAAGCTCCAGATGCAGTAGCAACAGCTGCGCCACTGCAAGCAACAGTTTGCAGTTTTATAAGCCCATCTTGATAAAGCAATTATGTGTGAACTAATTAGTATCTCCGATATACCACTAGACAGATTATAATTAAACAGTGAGCTGCAACTGCGTTAGCAATTTTTTATAAATTAATCAATCGTCAATCCAGTCTAGACTAATAAGGCATCGATGGCGTCACTGAAATGCTAATGAGGGCGCTTTTTCATTGTCTTACAAAAGCCCATAATTTCGAATGGTAAAATCAATTTGAGATTATAACGGAGACTACACCGACGGAGATTATGATACAGGCTGGAGAAGTATTCATCATCAGGTTCAAAGTCCACGTGCCTGGACGTTAAGTACTGGCTTATTAAAAAAATTCACGTGGCACATTGAATCTCAATAATTTAAAGGTTGGCCAACACGTGGAAGCATTTGTTTACAAACAATTCAAATCTGTTTGCAATGCGTCAGAAGCTCACTAATATGAATTTTACTTGGAAATAAGTATGTGCTGCTCTCTCATAAACTACGTATGTGTATTTACGTCCTGTTAATTACTGCGTGTGAAATAAGTAATACAATAGCTAGTACCTTGTTTATTTGTTATATTGCGTGTAATTGAATGATTTCTATACGATTACAGTAATTGATTCGTTACTATTGCTAAAGTGTGCAAAGTCGTAAAAGAATACTTTAGAATTCTATGTTAAAATTACCATCAAACGTTGAGCACTCGAAAAAATTTATTTCAAAAATGCTTATTTCACTTTTATAATATAAATTAATAGGTATTTTCACAGTTGATTTATGTCGAAAACTATCGGTATAACTTAGCAAAATATGCATCAGTTAAATTATTGAATAACTAGCAGTCCAGTGAGACAAATGTCTCATTTAATAAAACAAAAAAGACCGTTTTTCAAATAGAACGCTTATTCACCACACGTACGTATATGACGTCATTGTTGGTAGCAAACTACCAGTCGCATTCGCCTTGATAAAATTTGCCTAGAATCTAACCTAAAAAGTTAGGATTAGGATAATTAAGATAATAATTAGTGTTAGAGACTGAAATTCGGTTCTTGGCCTGACATGACCATTCCAAACATATAACTTTGATAACTTTTTTCTCTATCTCTTACGGTTTGGCTGCTGAAACAGCGTCCCAGACAGACAAAACAGCGTCCCGGACAGACCAGCGTCCCGGACAGACACGTCTATTAGATAAAGGATACTTTTAAATAAATGTATGTTTCGTAGCAACAGTAAATGCAACAGCTGCATTATAATCATGTCTTTGACATTTCACCATCTACAAAATTTTACTTCCTTTTACAATAAAGGAAGTATTGGATTTACCCCAAAAAATGGAAATTGAGTTTTAACAGATCTTCACGTTTTAGAGTCCGCTGAACCCAAAAAACATTTTTTTCGTTGGTCTGTATGTCTGTCTGTGAACAGAATATCTCAAAAACGAAAAGAGGTAGGCATTGAAACTTTATATATAAAATTTGTGTACTATCTAGATGCGACAGCAAGCTTTTTAAGAAAATCGCATAACCGGAAGTATGGTGTTTATTCTTGTGAGTTTTCAGTTTTTTTCGATTTTTCAAAAACGGCTCTAACGAATGTTTTAAAACTTTACATTTTTATTACATTTTTAATGTGCATTGATGTGAGATAGGTGATTTTCCAGATGAATACCTCTAAAACGGTTTCTTTTGTTTTTTTTATATATTTTTTATTAACTCCTATTTTAAATAGAACACCCGGTATATTATTACATTTTTAAATTAAGCTTAAAATTTTAGAGAAAATTTGTCTCTTGAACTAACGCTCTATTTTGTACCGTTTTTGTGGAATTTGTAATTTTTGAAAAATTTTCACAAATGCTTAAAAATTCAAAATCAAATTTGGGGCTAATTATAAGATCACTGTAAAAGATGTATCACACCAGATTTAAAAAAAAAGGTATTTCAAGTAAAAAATGAAAGCGAGAGAAATGCAAATAACGATGCAATGGTATTTGCTGATAATATTCAACATTTTTGAGACTTTTTGATGTGTGTCTTTCTTTCAATCCATACAGTAAGCTTAACCTTTATTGTAGAAAATTAATAATCGAAAAGTTATACATAAGACCTATGATGGTGATAGGCAGCAAATTTTACTCATCCAATGATCTAGCATATTCCATTAAGTTATGAAATTTTTTATTTGTCCTAGAACACCGTATATTGCATTATTGAAATAAATACAATAGATACATGTGGAACCACGACGTTATGCTAAATAATTTAAAGAGACAGCCACTTCAGTTGGCAATTGTTTTCTTCAAAAATGGGTTATGCAAAATATATATTAATGTCATACTACTTAATGTGCAAAAGACCGAAGTACTCTACAATTTATACACAGCAAACAGTTGGTTTAACAAAACCAAAAATTGTTTTTGCACGATAGAACGATTTTACTTAGTTACCGCTTTTGTTGCCAAATCAGTAAGTTATGCTTACCGTTCTAGAACATCATCATCAGCCATCTTGTATCCACTGCTGGATGTAGGCCTCCCTCATTTGTTTCCATACCGTTCTATTTTGCGCAACTTGTATCCACTGTCTCCCTGCCGCTTGTCGTATGTCATTTTGATAGTCTGGGTCTCTATGTAATAATGTTTATAGGCCAGCGCTCCTCTGATTGTCTTGCTACATGGCCTACCCAGGACCATTTTGCTTTTAGTATAACTTGGACGATATCTTCAACCTTAGATCTTTTTCGAATATCAGAATTTTTGACCTTGTCGCGTAGGTTGATACCCAGCATTGCTCTTTCCATCGATCTCTGAGCTACCTGAAGTTTTAACATACTCTTTTTAGTCAAGGTCATTGTTTGAATACCGTATGTTAAAACTGGTAGAACGCACGCATTGTAGACCTTACTTTTTAAACAGTTCGGGATGTTACTTTTTAGAATATAAGATAGTTTGCCAAACGCGACCCATCCTAATTTGATTCGCCTTGCTAGTTCGGCTGTTTGGTTGTCCCTTCCAAGTTTTATAGTTTGTCCAAAATAGATATACTCGGTTACGTTTTCTATGGCTTGATCTTCAATAACAATTTGAGTGTCTTCATTCCTCATTATTTTCGTTTTGGCAATATTCATCTTTAGGCCAACCTTCCTTGACTCTTGATGTAGATGTGTGAGCATATCCCGTAGTTCCTCTGAGGTTGCAGCTATGATGACAATATCATCAGCATATCCCAGGTGATTAATCATTTTGCCATTTACGTTGATACCCTGACTGTCCCATTTTAATTTCTTGTCCTCCAAGGCAAGAGTAAAAAGTTTTGGCGATATCGTGTCTCCCTGTCTAACTCCACGATTTAGTGAAATTTTCTTTGTGTTGACGTTGTTTTCCAGCTTGACACTCATAATCTACAAACGCAAGGTGTAATGGGAATTTATATTCCGCACTTTTTTCAATTAGAAGATGGTCTATTGTACTATAACCGGCTCTAAATCCGGCCTGCTCTGGGGGTTGATAAAAGTCCAGTTTATTTGTAATTCTATTTGTAATTATTTTAGTTAGAAATTTGAATGGTTTTTACACATATACGGTAAGTAAATATTCGAGGTTAGCAGGTTACGTTTTGCATCAGTTTTGACACAGACTGACGCAAAATCTAACCTGCTAACCTGGAATTTGACATAAACTTGTGCAAAAAACGCCATAAGCATCACAAACGTTAAGGAATTACCGATCTCAAACAATTGTCTTCGATCGGTAAAATGTCCTTGCCGTTCTTAATACTTAATATACTATTGAAACGCTCACAATTTTCCTCTTTCTCGTTCTTCGTAATTAAGCTAAAATTTTAAAACCAAACTCGGTTGAGTAAATTTCCGCGAAGGTGTTCAAATGTACTTAAAAAATGCTTGAAATGATAAGACAGAGAGTTGCAACGGTTATAACAAAATTACTGAAGTAGTTACTTAAGGTTCCATGCTGAGGTATCCAAATAAAAAAATACTTCTTTTTTTATTGCTATAATTTTCATAAAAATGCCTACAAAAGAGCATAATATGTACAGAGTGATTATAAATAGCTGTAGGTACAGGGTGTATTGGAAATAATCCTTTGCTATTTCATTATAACTGTTTTAATATACTGCCTTCAGAAATGACCGAACGCTGATTAAGGACGTATGTAGGCAACCCATTTAACGGAGTTGGTACTACTGTAAACATTTTAGGTTTCGTGGCAATGGCGTCTGGGTGGGTACTGGGGGTAAACACTTTATTGTGTTACCATTTTATTAATTTCTCATTCAGTGAAAATAAATAACACTCAAATCAACCCAGCTCTTATTAAAACAGTCTTAATTTTTCAAAATCATAAAATTTTACCGCACAAGAAATAAACTAAAGTAAATCGAAAACCTACCCCGAAAACCTTTACCATTCTACAAGCTTTTACAAACATAGAAATAATTACAACATTAACGAGTTAAATTATACTTCCTGAATTCTAAAGATATTATTACTGAACGCCCATGCCACATAGCAGTAGAATATGAGGTTTATACTTAGTTTGACGGAGTCTTCTATCAAAAAGATCGAAGCTTATGAAATGTGGCTATACCGAGCCATTATAAAAATTCCATGGACAGACCATGTCACCAACCAAACGGTTCTTGAAAGATTGGAAAAGAAAAAGAGCTTTCGCTAACAATAAAAACAAGAAAGATGGAGTACTTGGATGATATTATGAGAAGCGGCAAAAGATATGAACTATTGCAATTGATCGTACAGGAAGAGGTAGAAGGAAGAAGGAGACCCGAAAGAAGTAGAATATCGTGGCTAAAAAACCTAACAACTTAGTTCAATACAACAACAGTGGGTTTACTTAAAACTGCTGCTGATAGAGTACGAGTTATCATAATGATCGCCAACATCAGAAACGGATAGGCACCACAAGAAGAAGAATACTTACTTTGTTCATTCCAATAACTTAATAAAGTCGTTTAAAGTATCTAATATCCTGTAATGTTTGCATATGTTAGCATTTTATTCGAAAGTCGTTATTTGTCTACATATACCGTTTCCCGCTTTCTATTCGCCAAGCCTTTCTATGGTGCGAGTCTTCATCATGAAGTTCTCTGGTCTCCATCGCCTCCTTTATTTCACTTATTCATTGTCTCCTAGGTCTCCCGCGTTTCCTTCTTTCGGGGGGAGTCCAAGTGAATACTCTTTTTGTTCATCGTCTTCCATCCATTCTCTGCAAGTGACTATACCACACCAACTGTTCCCTTTCCACAGTATCTAAAATGGCCCCTTCTACTTCCACTCGGTGTTGTATATCTTTATTCCGAATATGTTGGAGCCTCAATAGGTTACAACTACGACGCCAAACTTTCATCTCCATGGCAGTAAGTCTTGCTTTGTGTCGTTAAGTAAGTACCCACGTTTCTGCACCGTAAGTACTGATACTTTCAACGATCGCCTTATAGATGGTAATTTTCGTATCTCTTGTTATTTTTGAGCTCGAGAGAATAGAGTTTAATTGTCTAATAACCCGCTTTTCTTGTTCGATTTTATTGGTAATATCCTCGTTACTTGAGGGTTCTTGTGATAGGGTAACACCCAAATATTTGAATTTATGGCAATTTTTTATTCGATCAGTACCTAAGTAAATGTCTTGATGTTTCTCCCCTATGACCAGATGTTTAGTTTTGTTGATATCTCCAGATCCCAGCTTCTATGTTCTTCCTGTAGTTTTGTATGTATATTTTTTAAATAAAAAGTTTGGCAACATCAACGACGTGCATTATTGAGTTATTGAAACAAACTAATTTCTGGAACAGATAACAAATAAATAAAGCAACGTAATTGATAATATTTAGCGAAAATAGTTTCCATTGGAACGAGCAAAAAGTTACCAGAGCATAAACACAGATTATGCTTTCGATAAAAATACCAGAAACCTCAGATCATCCTTTATCTAATAGACTTGTCTGTCTGGGACGCTGTTTCAGCAGCCAAACCGTAAGAGATAGAGAAAAAAGTTATTAAAGTTATATGTTTGGAATGGTCATGTCAGGTCAGGAACCGAATTTCAGTCTCTAACACTAATTATTATCTTAATTATCCTAATCCTAACTTTTTAGGTTAGATTCTAGGCAAATTTTATCAAGGCGAATGCGATTGGTAGTTTGCTACCAACAATGACGTCATATACGTACGTGTGGTGAATACGCGTTCTATTTGCAAAACGGTCTTTTTTGTTTTTTTAAATGAGACATTTGTCTCACTGGGTTGCTAGTAATTAATTAATAGACTAAAACTAATGCAATTTAATACCTATTACAAACGTATTTAATAGTTATTTACTATACAAGTGGGATAACAGCATCATTAATATACGTGTGTGTAAGTTACAAACGAGTGCGTAGCACGAGTTATGTAAGCACACAAGTATATTAATGATGCATTATCACACATGTATTGTACAAAATTTTATCTACGACTGCCTAAAATTGAGAAAAGTGCATTAAGAGAAATGTCAGATCTGTCATTTTCAAAAATATTTAATTAGGCAAATGTCATTATGTCATTCATTTGACACTACTTCAGTTAGGTAATGAAGTCATTACACAACTCAGTTGCGTAATGAAACCATTACATAACTGAGTGGTGTAATGAGCTTCATTACCTAACTGAGTGGTGTAATGAGCTTCATTACCTAACTGAAATAGTGTCAAATGAGTGACGTAATGCGTTACTTATCCCACTGGAGTAGATAAACATAATTAATTAATTATAGTATATACTATACAGAGTGATTATAAGTGATTGTAGATCCAGAGTGCATTTAAAAAGTAAAATCCTCTGCTATTTCATTGTAATTGTTTTAGAAGGTACTGTAAACCACCATTTTAATTGTCTATTGCTACTAAGCAAGAATATTTCACTTATATAACGCTAAAATAATGACTTGTAATGCGATTATCTTATGTTATCTTTCACACTTCTCTGCCTATAGAGTGCGAACTCTATAGACAGGGGCAAAAGCAAAAAACACGTGAATCTCCAACGCACTCTGGATCTACAATCATTTATAATCACTTGGTATAAAAATCAATTATATTGTATCGCTAAGAGATCGTTTTAGAGATATAGTGCAGACCATAATCTAAAGTTACTTTATTTTAAGGTTTCTTTTGCTTTAACACAAACACTAAAAATCACTGGGTATAAAGCATGTAAAGGTGCTACCAAATTTTAGTAATTTCAGTAATTTCTGAACTAATAAAATAAGAAATTCCTGAAATTTCTACTAATCAATTAAACTATCACAAATATAAATGTATAAACCAGTAGAAAATTAAGCGATCTTTTCGTCTTTAAAGGTGTAAATGTATCTAACACAAGTCGAATTTATTGCAAAAGATTGATATGTGTACGTCACAGGCGCCATAGAAATCAAACAAGATGTCGAGTTATATTTATATATGTTTGTGTCTATACTTAGATCTAAATAAAATCAACAACAAGGGTAAATTGAAAATTTACTACCATTAAAAAACCTGATTAAGATATTCGCCCTTCCCGATAAAATAATTTGTGTATAGTTTTAGCAATTACAATAAAACGTTTAATAAACTAGAACAATACAGCAGTGATTATTGGTTTTTTGTGAATTATTAATTTCTACTAATCAATTAAACTATCACAAATATAAATGTACTCTGTATTCTGTAAAAAGTAGCATTCTTCAATCAGAAATTTTACATCTAACAAAAAATAGGCTTGTTATATAAACATAGACAATTTTACGATAAAAACGGTCGTGCAGGTGCTGGAACAGATTATTTTAATAGTTTTGTAATTAATCCTCTTCTTGTTAGTGTCACAAAGAGATTTCTTCGCTCTACATACAAACTTAATATATATACTGAAATATAGTAGCTGCGGTGAAATACTATTATTCTGCTAAACGGATAACGAGACCGTACGGATTTTCTCACAGTTATAATGCACCTTGATTAATAGGAAAAGTAATATTGTTCTCTCATTATCATAAAATATTGTTTGCGATTTCTATTATGTGCAATTGCAACAGAAATACCTGTTGTACCTATATATGTAGTTGTAGGTGTTCATAAAGCCTTTAAAAGCACATTTAAAGATCAAAATAGTAATTTTTACAGTTTCATATTCGACCACTCCTGGGAATGGGAAGATTTAAAATCGCATTTTTAGTAACAAAAGCGAATACTTGTGAATAATAATATTTTATTTGTTCCTCACTTGTAAACATCAATTTATCAAGTCACTGTATTCACCTTGAAAATGTTTCTTAACTGGCTAGCCAGTAAATTTTTTACTGGCTAGCCAGTTATATTTTACAAGCGTGCTCATAGATAAATGATAGCGTGCAAAGCCAGAGTTGTCTTCCTTAGTATGTGTCATATTGATTAATTTAGTTGCTTGTCAGTTTGACATTTTGAATAAATGGTGAATTTCTAGTTATTTACAAGTGAGGAACAAATAAAACATTCAACAATACACGCCAGGTAACCATTTTTACTGGCTCCAGGATATGACAGGCTCGCCTAACGGCTCGCCAGTCATCCCAATCCTATGGCCAGTAAAACCTGTTTTACCTGGCTTGTAATGTTAAATACTATAAATCAAGATTAATTATAGTTTTCACGAGCGTTTACAGTAAGTACCAAAAAATCTGTGAGGATGTATGTAAGCATTCATAATCGAATAACAGTCACACAACTTTAGCTGGAAGAGTACTACTTTTAATTTAATTATCTAAATTAACTTTCCTACTCTACTCTTTGAGTTACCAATTATAAATTATAAATTTCAATTTTTGGCAAATTTGGTCTGATTTCATAAATACTAGATATTTTTCTAAACTTTTCAGTGTCACTCAATATCAATGTCAAGAGAGTAGGCTTAAGTGTAACTTCAATTCAGTATCTTCATTATCACTTCAAAATCGAAAAATCAATCCATCCCATTGTGTTTTATCTATTAATGCTAATAAAATATTTTGTGTCTAGCGCCAGTAATCATGGGTTTCGCCAAACATAACACATTGAGTGGACATGTTACTAAACACGACGTTATTTTGATAAATAACAATACCTGTTGTGCAAGCAATTGTAAACAAGTGAAGATCTATGTTACACAAAACAATAATATTAGTGTTCCACTGATTATACTTTTACTATTTTTATCTTTAAAATTATTAATAGCTTTAACACTCAATGTCAGTACTACCATTGCGCTTTTATTATTTGTATGCACCCCGTATTCCATTCATTTTCCACAACCAAACTAAAACTACAAAAATAAATTACTAAATTATATCTTTTGGTCAAATCTATTGCACACTATCAGTTTTGTGAAACTAAAGGTTATTTTAAAGGAAATTTTCGGGATACAATCGTTTTGATAATTTGAACTAGGACTTAACAACTAATTATATACACTTATTAAACCAGCAACTCTTATTGTTGCGAGTTACTACGACCCAGTTATCGTTCAAAACAAATACGATCATTTGTGTAAACCGAAAATACTTCTTAATAAACAACGACTCAGAAAACGCAGCGAAAAATATAGGACACCGTTTAATTGAGCAACAGCAGTTGCTTCATTACTATCTGTTATTCAATATTTAACCATAGCTATACTTAACCATAAAAAGAAATTTACTATGTTTAGTCTGCCTATGGTTTGTTGTACTTGCCGGTTCTGCGAATTTCTTTAGCCAGCAGCTTAATTAAAATGTAAGATTCAGTAGAAATAATTTAATAACAGGGACAATAATTTTATAATAATCAAAATGATGTACTATGAAAGTATAAACCAGTAGAAAATTAAGCGGTATGTTCGTCTTTAAAGGTGCAAATGTCTCTAACACGAGTAGAATTTATTGCAAAAGATTGATATGTGTACGTCACAGGCGCCATAGAAATCAAACAAGATGTCGAGTTATATTTATATATGTTTGTGTCTATACTTAGATCTAGATAAAATCAACAACAAGGGTAAATTGAAAATTTACTACCATTAAAAAACCTGATTAAGATATTCGCCCTTCCCGATAAAGTAATTTGCGTATAGTTTTAGCAATTACAATAAAACGTTTAATAAACTAGAACAATACAGCTGTGATTATGATTATTTGTGAATTATTAATTTTTAAGTTTCAAAATTAAAGATTTACTGCGAACTCGAAAGTTACACTATTACTTATATCTTTATTACAAAAAAAAGTTATTAAAGAACGTGGTACTTTATATTAGAAAATATTTTATTGTCCGTTCATATAGCACATAATTTTATACTAAACTGAAATAAACATTTATGCTGCGAGTATAATGCTATTCCTTCTTAGTATTTCATTGTAACTATACAAAACAAAAATATACTGATTGACAGGCAAATAATAGAAGAATTAAATATTTAGTTATAACTTGAAGTTCTTATGATGATAAATTCTTATTTGTTAAGTTATCTTTGGCCTGAGCACAATTTGATAAACTTTTAATGCAACCCTATCACGTTGTTATGTAATAACCATGTACATATTGCGATGTTCCGATTGTCTAGTGCTAATTAATTTTTTCAAACGTGTATTTGTTGACGCTACATTTTGCAACATAAAGATACCATTCAGAAATAAATAGAAAAATTTAAATTTACTCGTAATTTACTCTGAAAAACGTAACAAGTATATTTCTTGTACATTACATAGTACCATATTTAGAACTAGTGAATCACCCGAGCTACGCTTTGCTAATTACACGATTTAATTAAATTAAATATAATTTAATTTAATTTTACTTTTTCGTACTTTTTTAAAATAAAAATCGGCCTACGATCTAAGTCTAAAAATTAGCAAAATTTTAAGCTGTCATACAATTAATCGGAAGAGTTGGCGAACAAAGATACATACATGCAAAGAAAGAGACCACCGATTTTATGGTATAGGATATAAAGGTATAATTTAGAGATTTTCCGATTGTAAATTAAGTCGTCATTGACAATACCCTAAATATAGATTATCTGTGTTATTCCATAAGTATCTATTTCCAGAAATATCATTCGTTTAAATTCTCTGTTATTTTGATATCATTGCAATTAAATATTTCAGGAATTTATTTGTAGTCCGGGTAATATTTTTGGTTATCACCAACATTTTAATATATAAGGTCATATTAATGGATTTTATAATTTATTATTGTTGAATATAGCATACAATAGTTAAGTTCAATAGTGACCGTAGATTTTCCAAACTTTCCCAAAACAATACGGTTGCATCTCTATAATTATCATTACTATATTATGAAATGTAGTCATGTAAATAGTTGGGGGACGCCACAGTATTCGGAAATTTTGCTCTGTTTAATTTCATCATTTTTAAATCTATAGTATGATGATGACTTGACAATTTTTTTTCCAAAACTATACAAATATTTTTGTTTCAGTAATTACCACAGAACTATGTGGTTCAGAAACTGTCATCGACTTGGCAGCTACAGGCGAAGCCTCATCAGTTACCATACTCTTACATCCCATGGATCATAAAAGGAGTTGCAAGTTGAATATTACAGCACCGAACTCTCACGTGGTCAACTTGCAATGGCACGAAGAGCACAGGGAACTAATAGAAAACCACGCCTCGCCGTATTCGCCGTGTCCCCTTAGTGTAGTAAGTAACTACTTGCTCAAATTAATTCTATATCGAAATTGCACTTACAAAAATATTAGTTATTCAAACGCACCTCTTTCAGTTTCTTCCAGAGGACAAGAGGAAAGCGGTGTGGAAAGGTAATCCTTGTGCGAAGGACTCTCTAGCTGAAGTTGACCTGTTAACTCCTCAGCTTAGACTGTATTGGACACCTCCTCGGTTTGCATTTCACACCAGAGGACGAAAATTGGTCGTTACAGCCGTTGGACAAGGTACAACACAGTTAAGGTTATTAAAACCTACGGTGCAGAGAGAATAACAATTATTAACTAAATCAAATGCATCCATCAACGATATTGTGTGGGTAGTTTAATGTATAATTGTGGGAGTCGTTGTAAAAAACCTACTCGGGCAAGATCAATGCTCCCACTAGCCACATTATCATTTAACTTGAATTATAATATTGTTTTGTTTTTATTAAGTTCAATAATAGTAATGCTAAAATAATAATATTTATATTTATAATAACGGGAATACCGAAAGCATGACAAATACGATGTGGTACCACTTTGGCAACGCCGCAGGACACTAAACAGGGTTTGGAAATTATATCTAAGTCAGACAATGGTTTGACTGTCTTGTTGTTTTCCACTCAAGAAAGATAATATTAGCAAACAAAATGGTTTAAATTATTCAAACATTTTTTTTGTATAATATCTATTAGTTCAATTACGAGAACTACAAACTCTTGAAGGAGTTTATATTTTCAACAAGGCTTTAAACTCAGCAAACGTGAAACCGCTATTGTACAGAAAATTTGTTCTTGATGTCATTCAAGTTTCTATCGCAGTTAATAGTATTTTGACAAAATCCTTAATAACAAGAATTTGCATAAAGTAACAAACTACTTTCGGGATTGGACCGTGTCATTATTGAGGTCGAAGAACTCCACGTTTCGCCCACTTTCGTAAGGGACTTTATCAGGAGGAAAAGCAAAAGAGCTCAGAAAAAAAACGTAGAAGAGTTTCGCTTCTGGCGTGGTTTACACGTTGAGTTCTTTTGCTTTTCCTCCTGATGAAGCCCCTTACTAAAGTGAGTAAGACGTTAAGTTCTTCGACTTCAATAATGACACGGTCTAATCCCGGAAGTAGTTTGTTACTTAACGACAATGGTCGTGAAAGCCTCCGAAATAAATAATTTGCATATTTGACAAACTTTTTGTATCACACCGTATATGTATAAAACCCAGATCAGAAATACGGTAAATCTGAAAAATAGAGTTGGAGAACGTATTAGCAACATATAAACAAACATAGTCTAACCATTTGGTCTTTGTCAATTTAGTTTCCAAAAATATTAATACGTGTGTATGTACCATATTATAATTCAGTTAAACATATATAAAAGTGGATTCCAAATTAATAGAATGTTCACTTTCTCAACATCGGTAGATGAAGTAGTTAATTGTTTGTTGTTGTACGTGATGTTAAACGACGTTACACTCCATCATGCACTAGAAGAATCTCATTTAATAATGAACACCCAGATTTTACGTTTGGCGATGATACTTTTCACAAATGTGCTATCTTTGCTAACCACTTACTTCCGCACGTTTTCCACTTTCTTGCGAATCTTTTTTTTTGGAAACGATCTCGGTCAGACTTTACCCTGGTTCAAATCTTTCGTGGTTTTCACCATAATGGTCAATGTTTACTCTTTTGTACAACAATCAAAAACAACCCTTATCCATGTACAAAGTACTTGGTGCTTCAGGAAGAATAAAAATATTCTTTTGTCATTTTGATTTCAACCAAGTTTGACTTACATGTGGTATTTTGAAGTAGGTGTTATACCACAATCGATAGAATAACAATCGTATATGTTCTGTCCCTCAGAATACCCAAACTTTTGTAGCTGCTCTAACTCTTGTATATATTTGTCTTCGTCTTTAGTTCTATTAACAAGAATTTAATCTTTGCTATTTGTTTTCTTTCGAAATATGGCTCGATTTGTAATTTTAGTTTATATTTTTCTTTGGATCTTGCCCCTTTGCTTTCTTTTATCAATTTCAGCCCTCCAAATTTTACTTGAGATTCTTCTCCATGATAAACTAATGAACCAATCAGCCAATCTGTGTATCTTTACCGTACTTTGTATGTTCAGTTTATTTTACATTTGGTATAATTCTTCGTTTGGTCGCCTTTTCCACTGCCCAAACATTAATGTCCTACAGGACTCTTTACTCGTTTTTAATATCGCCTGCTTTTAACATCTCAAAAGTGCAGGCCAAAAATCCATGCGTAATGGTAGTTCCTATTGTTGTTTTATTCTACCTGAGACAACACTTTGTTCGAATCGCATAGAAGTTGCTTTGCTTTCATTCTAGCTTATATTCTTTCGTTGCTTAAATAGTCTATGAAATATTGAACTTTACCTTGCTAACAATAAAAAAATGCTCTCTTCAATGCCACGTATTTAGTTTTAATTTCATCAATAGCAAGCTCTACTTCATGTGTTACATCCAACAATCCTATTCACTACTTTAAATGTAAGTTATGTTCGAAATAGGATCGTTACTTAGTGGGGAAATTATAAATACCTGTTTGGTTATAGCTTACACTCACATAAATAACAATAATAAATACATTGTGGATATCAACAACAATTTATTACAATTTAATTGCTTTCTACATATACAAACGAATGCATAAATAAGTACACAAATAAATATACTCGACTCGTCTGCCAGGATGCCGCTAATGCCATGTCTGCGAGGGTTTTGCGTCAGCGAAGGAATGTATTCCCCCCCCCCCCCCCCATATGGGGCAACGGAGTTGTTGTCTCTTTAAGGGTTTTTCATATCGACCCTCTTTAGGTAACAGTCCGTTTGGCGAGCTGGGATTCCCTGTAGCGCGTGTGCGACTTGATTTTGTAATTGCCGCGCGTTCCGACACTGCGTCTTCCACTCCCGACCCTCTTTATGCATTTTCAGAGCTTTCTCGATTTCATGCGCCCCTTCTGCTGACATATGACGATTTATTCTTCACCGGAAGTTGCCCATTCAGGATTTATGCACATCGTCCTTTAGTGCCGCTGTACATAGCAGTTTCTGCCCGCTACACTACTCTTTTGTATATAATGCTATTAATTTACTAATGCCACTTTCATTATGTAAAGGTGATATCTGCAAAACCGAAGGGCAGCACACATGCATGCGAATAGGTTGGGAGCCTGTCCTCTGCGTATCGGATCAACTCGTTTGCGATGGCAATCCCAACTGCCCCAAAGGAGCGTCCACTAGCGACGAAGAAGAAGTATTGTGTAAAAGTCATCTTCTACTCGACCCTTCATGGCAACAGCTGGCTGAAGAGGTGATTAGAAAGTTTCCACCAGGGATGATTAACAGCGACTGGTTAAAAAACAAGAAGCAAACTGGAGAATCGTCTACGGAGACTGCACAACTCCCACCCTTCATTAACTGGAAAGACTTGAAAAAATATGAAGGTACTTATTGTTTTTCTTTAATCGCACAATTCTGAAATTTGTGTTACAATTTTTAGCAACAACAAGTCAACCAGAGACCCCTCATCACCACGACAGTGGAGATTCTGTGTCAGCTGCCCTTGCCCACTACGGTCCATGGGGTTACCTAATGTTAGGGATGCTCATCTGCGGCACAGTACTCATGTTCTGCGGATTATGGGAGTGTTTCCGTAAACCAAAACCGCAAATTGATCTTCAGACCCAGCAACAGCCAACAACGGTTTTGATAATAAACCGCCCTCAGGATGACATGGTGTCCCATCAACCGCCCAACTATGATGACTTAGATCAACCTCCGTCATATATGACGTTATTTCCAAATTTTAAGCTGGAAACTGTGGAAGGTGATGTTAGTGATGAACAAGTTGGTGCGGGAGCGGAAAATTTGGACGATTCGGTTCCAAATACCAGTGGTGACAACAGTGAAAGTCACAGTGATGATAGTTCCTTGGACAATGAAGTTGCCAGGAACAGTGTGTGTGACGATGTTAGTACTTGTGAAGTGGAGGTTGTGACGGAAAGACGATCGCCTACTGTTTGTATTGTAACTAATTTATAAAAAACATTTTATGGTGCGACGTTCCCTCCCTTAATATTTATTGTGATAATTTAGACTGAACTATTACAGTTTTATCTTTGTGAATTCTATTGTTTTTAATAATAAAACGTTGTTTTTAAAATAAGTGATTCTGTTGCTTTCGCTTCTGCATGGAAATTTTTGTGGAAGTTTCTTTATGATTATGAAACTTGGTTGAAACAGCACTGGTATAGTCGGGAATATTAAGAAACAACATCGGTCTCTATATGTTCTTTGTTTCATTATTTGCATAACCTTTTATTGAAAAATCCATTTCACTGCCTTCATCATAGACTTCTTAAACTGATTTTAAAATATGGCAATTACGGGAAAAATTTTATAAATTTAAAACAACTGAGAAATTCAAACATCGTATGTCAACTGAAAACATCTTTTTTTTTGCTGACTACCTTGTTTAAACTTTTGGAAATCATATATTTATAAAGTAATTCTATAATTTCCCCTGATGTAATCTTCCATCGAAAAGCTAAGAGCAAGTAAAATGCAAACTGCTATATTATATTATTGATTGGAAAGATTATTATGTCTATATATAATGATCTTTTTAATAGCAGTGAAATCTACGGTTACATATTCATCTATAAGATCTTTTATAACACAAGATTTTATGGGTTTGCAGAGCAAGATACTATTGAAGTTAGTCATCTGTTAATTAATATTCGTTTTTACTCAACTTCAATAGCAGTGAGGTCAGAACGTGCTTGGTTTTATTAGCTTACTATTATGCTAAATATAAAAATTCGAATATTGTGACTTTGGTCAAGTCGTAGAGTTCAAAGCGATAAGGACTCACTTATGACCTTTGCATGGGAACGTGTTGCAGATTATATATTTACGATAGAGTTTCCACTCTTATAAACGGTTTAAATATTGAAGGAGGCACAGATAATTTTTGGGTCGAAATTGAGCAATTTTCTGTATTGCAGCATAGCCTCAAATAAGGATTTTCAACGTATCATAATAGCAATTGTATGTATGTATGTATAATCGATAACCTCGTTCCACCTTGCGGAGTAGAGGCTGGTGCTGTATGTGCTGGCATCTGTCGGTACAATGCTCAACTTGCCCCGGATTCGGGATACAAAGTTGGAGAGCGCCTTTTGTGCTTGCACAGCAACCATTGTGTGAGGTGTGTGTGTGATTGTATAAAGAATAAAACATGCGTAAAACACTTGGCAATTATCACTCATAAGGACCTCAACTTAAAGAAGAATAACAATTAGAGGTTTTCAAAACATCATGATAAATTTAAATTTACTATTTTACAAGAACATGAAACAGATATAGGAAATGTTAACGTAATATATCATTTCTACTTGCCAGTCTTTCGTAGAAGAGTTAAAATGGATTTAAAAAAGAGAAATGCTCAAACACATAATATTTCAAAGGATTTAATTTAGCCTCTGTACTTTTCCTTTAGAAATACTCACAATTAAAATACTATGGTTTTCAATTAAATATTGTTCTTACAGTTTATTAAACTGAAATTATCTAACATTTCGCTGGAAACTCTGCAATGCTCAGATACAACTACACTATATAATTACTTCAAATCAAGTTACTGCAAAGCAAAAACTAGCAGTTGATTTTTGACACACGATTCAATTTACAAGTAGAATAGCCGCAAATAATCTACGTTTGTGGTTTTTTAAATAGCACATTCTCAATAGTTTTAATGCCGCAGAAAAGCAAAAAGAACAAGAAAAAGAGCAATGTCAAGCGCAAAGTCGACAATGAAACAGAAAAAACTGAACAAAGCAAATATTCCGGAAAAGGGCTAAGTGTCAAAAATTTCGAAAATTTGTCTACACACTTTAACAACGAGGAACTGCAAGATATCAGATCTGTTCTGAAAAATAAAGACCTGGTAAGCGAGCTAATCGTAATTATTAATAGCTGTAACTGTATTTTTCAGAGCAAAGTTCCACTTATCATAGCAGCGGTAGTTTTAAACAAATTGGATCTTCTCCGAAAACTTGTGCAGAGAGGCTGCAACGTAAATGAGTTAGGACCAGTGAGTAGCGTGAAATATAAACGTCATGTTATATTACCATATTGAATTTTTAGAACCACACAACCCCTCTCATGTGGGCTGTTAAAGTAAAAAACTTGGAAATTGTAAACTTCCTCGTATTAAAAGGAGCAGATACGACGGCAAAAAATGATAACGGGGACAACGTTCTCTTCATGGCATTAGAAAATAGACTCTGGGATGAACAATCATTTATTGCACTTTGGAATCACATTAAGAATGTGGCATACATAGATATTAATTTTACGAGCAAACATGGGCGAAATATGTTGCACACTACGATCCGAAGGGAATGGAATCAGTTCCTGAATATGCTAATCTTAGAAAAAGTAATAGTTTAAATTTAGCCTTACGTTGCTTTTCTGAAAAGTAGCTAAAGTTCTTAAAATACTATAACGCAAAAATATTTATAGGTATTGGCAATCGATTAATACTTAAAAATATCTTAACCAAATTATCAATTTAAATCAGTTTTTTTTTCCTTTTATTAGTTGTCGTTTTCAATCAATTGCCGTTTAATTCCTCTACAGAGTCTCTCGCCAGCTTTGTCTTGATCTTCATCGTGCTTGATTAATAGCAGAGGTTGATTTGTTGTCTTGTTATCAATTCTAACACATCTATTATATCCTGCGCCCGGCGGGCGGTAAAATAAAAACGCGGGCGGTAAAGTAACTTTGCTGCCCGCAAATTACTTTACCACCCGGCACCTTAACTGTGGTAGCCATTTTTAGCATTAAAAAAAACCTAAATTTATTCTAAGTGTTTGTTCCATGCAGTTGTGCGTAAAACGTTGTACGTACCTCAGCCCGGAAGTAGATTAGCCAAATAAAGGCCCACCTCCTTCGGGCCTCAAATTTTGGTTGCGGTCGTAATCTTACTCTTCCGGCCTTCTGTACGTAAATAACTATTTTCTACTATTCTCTTCCACATCTTCGCTTGGTGTGGGAAAAAATGTTCATAATTTAAATATAGATAGTTGCATTATTAACTGTAATGACATCCATACGGTTTTCACTACATAACAGTAGGGTAAATGTCCGAGCGACACCAACACCCAGGAAGCTAATATTCAATTGCCTATCAAAATTAGATTTTTTTTTATCATCACTTTTAAATGTGCCAAAATAATACACTTAGACAAGCAATCAAGTGAGACAAATCTCTCATTAAAAAAAACAAAAAATACCGTTTTTCAAATACAACGCGTATTAAATAAAAACTGTACCCAGACCTGGAAGGTGTCAAAGTGGTTGCCTAACCGATCGACGTTTTAAGGCGCAGAGGGTCGCAGCTCCGTTTGGCTGCTGAAACATTTTTATTTAATACGCGTTCTATTTGAAAAACGGTCTTTCTTGTGATTTCTCGAAAACCGAAAGTGTCACGT
Source organism: Agriotes lineatus (assembly GCA_940337035.1). Classification (NCBI taxonomy): domain Eukaryota; kingdom Metazoa; phylum Arthropoda; class Insecta; order Coleoptera; family Elateridae; genus Agriotes; species Agriotes lineatus. The sequence goes on along the minus strand of OW679196.1, from coordinate 86,852,587 downwards.
GACTGAAATTCTGTTCCTGAGCTGACATGACCATTCCAAACATATAACTTTAATAACTTTTTTCTCTATCTCTTACGGTTTGGCTGCTGAAACAGCGTCCCGGACGGACGGACGGACGGACAAGTCTATTAGATAAAGGATGTAAATGGAAACTATATACTGTAAAATCTAAGTTCAAAAATAAGGTTTCCATGCTTTCTTTTATAAAACAATATCGTTTTCGCCATTAACGGGCATACTTTCGGAGATAATAGACACTGCTTTTGTATGAGGAATAGACATTACAAGAAAAAAAAGTATACAATCGTTCAATCCATTCACTTGCATTATATAATATGTGTTTTGACATATGCGGAATGTTATATAGTCCTCTATTATTCTTAAATGTTGGTTTCTCGATGACGCGAATAATATCTTCATTGAGGTAATATAGGATATCGTCATTGGGGGGTCATCTCCAAGAATCAAATTCAGCTTTTACTTACTATTGATTTGATTTCTGCCCTGACGCAGTCTTTCTTCAAAACGATTCTTATAATAAATTTTATTCGCAACCATATATGTAATGTTAACATTCCTAACCTCATTTGAGTGGGGGAAGTCGTACATTTCAGCCCGCTACTTCCCGCACTTCTTCCCGCTCAAGTGCGGGAAGTGAGTGCGGGAAGTACATTCCCGACCGCTGAGTAGGTAGGGACACTAGGAATCTCGTTGATCCATTCATGCGCGTCACAACCTGTCGTATCATAATATAATAATTTTTCCAATTATTGTTTAAAATAAAGTGGTTGCGAATAAAATAGTATACAAACCTCGACAGGAAGTTTCCTTAGTCTCGAGATAATAGCTGATTTCGACGCTTCGCGTCTCAATCAGCTAACTAATCTCTCGACAGTAATGAAACACTTTCCATCTCGGGCTGTAATATACTAATTTTCTACTCATGACATTGAAATCGGTCATTTTGACGTTGATTCCAGTGGTTGAAATCGCATTTCAACCACTAGAGATTGAAATGTGCAGACTACCGGGATATCAAACTGTTGGACATTGAATTGTTGACAAGAAAAATGTCACTTTATGTTTAATTTTTTCTAAAGTGCATTAATTTGTTAAAATGTTTAAAAATTCGTAGTAAAATAGTATATGCAACTCGTGGCTGATAAAATTTCAACCACTTAACCCATAATATACTAATTTTGTACTCATGAATTGAATTTTGACATTGATTCCGATGGTTGAAATCGCATTTTAACCACTAGAGATTGAAATGTTCGGACTACTGGGATTTCAAACTGTTTGACATTCAATTGACACAGACTGACACAAAGCCTAACCTGCTAACCTCGAATTTGACTTAGACTTGCAATGGTTTATTAACGTTTATTTTTACAATTCGTTGATAAAATAGTATATGCAACTCGTGCTGATAAAATTTCAACGTCTCGAGTTACTTTTTTCCAAACCACTCTCAACGTTGAAATTTTATTTCAACCACTTGCCCATAATATACTAATTCTAGGGTTATTGAAGCTCAAGCATCATGACTCAATGGGGTAAGTACCATGGAAGAAAAGATAACAAATCAAGAAAGTAAAATTCACCGATCTTACCTGAATAATATTTTCTATTACAGATCCAGATCTTCATTAGCATATGTCCGACCCTGAATTAGAACTATCAGACTTTTTTCTTCTTTTTTGTTTTCAGGGTAGTCTTCTTTTGCATTTGACTGTTATAGTATTCTGTATTTACGACTTGACACAACTGCTGGGAAAGTGACTCGTTTTCGTGTTGGTGCTTTTTTCAGGAGTTTACTGAAAGGCGATACTTTTTCAATGGTGTGGGGATCTTGAAACCTTCATGATCTCTTTTTATCATAGCAGGTAATACCAGGATTTTCAGAAATTGCCCAGCATGTGCTGGGGCGAGCATAAAAGACGGGTGAAACATGAAAGATTCTTTTTCATCTCTTTCTGCCTGTTCTTTAGGGCTCCCTTCTAAATCAGCATTTTCAATTCGATTTCTCTCAGCCTCTGCTGGATCCTGTTCTTCAACCAGATTAGTCGAGACATTGACAGTATCATCTGTTAAATGAATAATTTCAATTTCATTCCCCTCTTGAGGTCTGCTAGTACATTCATTTTTAAGTGAGAGCCGAACTTTATAAATCATAGTCAACTTTATATTTCCAAACCAATTTTCTTATCGACTGTAAGTATCTTTGAATTCTTCAAGTTCCTTTTTTTGACATAGACTTGCAATGGTTTATTAACGTTTATTTTAAAAATTCGTAGAAAAAATAGTATATGCAACTCGTGGCTGATAAAATTTCAACGTCTCGAGTTACTTTTTTCGACTAAATTTACCCTCTCCCTTTCTCCCCTATAGAAGCTTCAAAATGTTTAAATGTAACTGTTTATACGAGTAAGTCTTCGCGTTGTAACTTACACAAAAACCTATATAAAAAACCACAATTCTTCGAGGTACGTTTGGAGCGGTTACAAAAACGATAATAAATAAATGTAAATGTTTTTTATCAAAGGCGGTGGAGCAAATTTACGAAATACTACCCATCGTACTTAAACATATTATTAGAAAAATAGAAAATTTTAAACAATTAGAACGATGATATCTGCATCAAAATTCAGTATTCAACGTTGCGCTATACACAAAAAATTAAAAACACATCGTATAAAGGCCTTTCTCTTCTTCCTTCTACTCTAGTATATAGTCTTAAACTTCTACAAGGCTTTTACTCAGAACTTTCCTCGCACGTGGAAATTTTGCCACTAACAATTTTGAAAATATGAAAGGAAAAAAATCATTTAATTTTTACCAAGGGTAAAAATCTAAGCTATGTGCACAATATTACTTTTATTGAACTCAATAACTCTCGGGTTAAAGCAAAAATTTACAAAATTTTATTTTCTTATGTGCTCACTTTTATACATTTGACCGAAAATATATTCTGTTCGAGCCAGAAAGACATCTAATCTGCATGCAAAATCTTGTCTTCGTATAACAAATAGTTTTTGAGCTACAACGTCAATAGACAGACATACAGACAGACAGACGGACACATACAGACAGACGGATTTGAAAAACATGTTTTTCGTTGTCCAAAGACCCTGAAACGGGAAGATCCGAAGAAATCTGTTTGTTCGAATCTATATTGAGTCTCTCCATCTTTTTGATGGTCGCCCTCATAATCTTCAACTATTAGCAGTTTGCTGTGGATATGCGTATACTACGTTCTTCGTCCATGCTAAATAATATATGGTCATTCCATGCTTGTCCTTATCTATTCATTTATTAGTTGTATTTTACACATATTTCTTACGTCCCCGTTTTTTATATTGGCCAATTTGGTTTTGCCCACAATTTTCTTCAACACTTTGTGTTGTACCTAATATCTATTTGGTTGTTTGTGTATAGCCTCTTGTTTCGACAGCATATGTTATGATGGGTTATAATATACTCTTGTAAACTCGGATTCGATCTTATTTGGCGGGTGGCTCTTCGCAGTACGAACCACTGCAACAATTGCATAGTTTTACTGCTCTCTTTGTAGCTTTTTAGTTCATTTAGGTTATTAGAGCGAAAGACCTATGTAGGCGAGCGGCGATCGCCGTTGCAGCCGAGGTCGCAGTGAAAATCATGGAGCGCCGGAGTTCAACTCCCGGCATGGCGGTCTAGATTTACACTTAATTAAGGTTTAGGTTTAAGTGCGTGAGCGGTTCCGGGGGGCAACGGTAGTCGTTCGAGGAAAAAAACGTTATTAGAGGGAGCGGGTGGACCCTTATCTTAGTTTAATTTAGTCACTTATTCGTACCCGCAAAATAAGATCGAATCCCAGTTTATATTATTTTAACTTCGGTGTTTAGACGTTTATTGTGTCATACTATATTATTGAGTACCCGCAATACTCTAGCTAATTTTATTGTTTGAATCTTTACTTGTTCTTTAAACATTCCGTGAATTGATGTAGTTTAACCAGATAGTTGAAGGTGGAGACCTGTAGATACTATATTGTAACGATTCGGCTGACGGTTATTTGCATCGATGTCTCAATTATACTAGAAATTCCAGAGGCGGCTGCCAGCGCTTGAATCATAGGCCGCCGACGAGCGGCCTTGAACGCAGGTGTACGCGAATGACTCATTTTCCAGTCGATGCTAGAGCGGCCCTGACGCGACACGTCACTGTTGCCGAGAACAACTGGAGGCTTCTGGAAGAATTTACTGGCGCGATATATAAGCTGGCGGAGTTCACCCGCAAGGCAGTTCTGAAATAATTCTTCGACAGAGCAGTTCGAATTCAGCATCAGAGCGCCGAGCTCGCAGATAAATAAAACGCGTGAACATAAATAATAGAAATAAACAACGATATATAATCGTTAGTGTTTAAGAGTGATATAAATAAATAAATGTATCGATAGTTCGTTAGTGCCTGTATTAATTTGTAATCTGCTTGATAATTCTCGTGTGCTTGTAAATAACAATAATCGTAATAATTCATTGTTGTAAATAAAGGTTTGAACCCATGTTTGTCGTATAACTTTAAATAGCCCGAACGTTAAGAACGTAACAGTGGTGTCGGTGTGAGGTTTTGAACCGGGGGCTATAAGAAAATTATTGAACAAACATTAAATAAATAAATTATTTAACAAGTGCCGATAAAACGACGGTCAGATAAATAAATTGAAGTGAGTATTGTGCATGCCTTTGACGCGATCTCAAAGCAGCAAAATGGAAGCCCAATTAAGCCAACTTTTGCAACTGATGCAAGTTAGCCAGGACAAGGCAGAGAAGGCGCAAGAGAAAGCGGAAAAAGCGCAAGAGAAAGCGGAAAAAGCACAGGAGGAACTTAAGAAAGAGATCCAAGTTGGCTAGGAAGAATTGAAAGCCGGCCAAAAGAAGGCAGAGGAAGCCGCGAAAGCACTTAAGGAATGGCTGAAGGCCGAGCAAGAGAAAGCAGTCCAAAAACTTAAGGAATGGAAAGCCGGCCGAAAGAAGGCAGAAAAACTTGAGGAAAAATTGAAAGCCACTCAAGAAAACCTCAAGGATGAACTTGAGGAATAATTGAGATCCGGTCGAAAGAAGGCAGAAAAAGCACAAAAGGATCTTAGGGAGCAGCTGGAAGCCGGGCAGAAAGCACGAGAAGAGCTGAAGGTCGGGCAGGAAGAGCTGGAAACCGCAGAAGAGAAAGTAGTCCAAAAGCTTGATGGGAAAATAAATGGAAGAGTTCGGTCTCTGCTGTTGGATACTGGAGCGACGAAGTCCATCGCCAGGTCCGACGTAGTAAGGGACGAGGGTCAGCTGCTGCACAACGAGACACGCCTTCGCACTGCCACGGGGGGCGCGGTGACCACACATGGGGAAACTGATTTGAAGATTGGGAATCAAACCCTCAAGCATCGGGACCTGATGGCTGACAGTGCGGACGAGTACATCCTGGAAGTGGATGTTATGGATAAGTGTGAGTGCGTTTTGGACCTGAGACGCGGCGAGTTGCACGTGGGTGGGGAGGAGCTTTCCCGACACTCAGGAGGAGAGATCGCGGCACAAGTGGTATGGGCGGAAGATGTTATTCTGCAGGGACGAACCGAGAGGGTCGTGGATGCATACCTGGATGACGATCTCCGGAGCAACGTGGTGCGCTTGGTTGAGCCCGATTATGCTGACAGTGCGGACGAGTGCATCCTGGGAATGGATGTTGTGGATAAGTGTGAGTGCGCTTTGGACCTGAGACGCGGCGAGTTGCACGTGGGTGGGGAGGAGCTTTCCCGACACCCAAGAGGAGAGATCGCGGCACAAGTGGTATGGGCGGAAGATGTTACTCTGCAAGGACGAACCGAGAGGGTCGTGGATGCATACCTGGATGGCGATCTCCGGGGCAACGTGGTGCGCGTGGTCGAGCCTGATGGTGGCAAGAAGCTCACTCATGGTATCCTGGTAGGGAAGACGTTGATGAAGACTGGGCTTGGGGTCCCAGTAAGGATGATGAACGTCAGCAGGGAACTGGCAACCGTCAAGAGGAACCCAATACTGGGAGGGGGCATGAGCCAACAAAAACGGAAGAAGATAGAAGGTTTGGTGGCCCGGTACCAGGACATCGTCGAGTGCGGAGATCATCCCAGCGGCCGTACTGACGTAGGAAAACATAAATCAGTTGAGTTTGGCAAAAGAGTCTTGCTGAGGACCGACCATCCTGCTCTGAGATGGCTGCTGCAGTGCGAGAACCCTAAAGGACAGGTGGCTGAGTGGATCGAGCGCCTAGAAGAGTTCGACTGGGGAATAAATCATCGACCTGGCACAGTCCACCGCAACTCCCATGCGTTATCCAAGAGGCCTTGCCCTGCGGACTGCGGCCACTGTTCGAGACTGGAGAGTCGTGCGGTACCCATTAATCGTACCACTGTGGTCGACGACTCGTGGAAGCCAGACGAGTTGCAGAGTAGCCGGGAGAACAACCCCGACTTAGGCGCGGTTATAGCCTGGAAGCAAGATGGCCGTCGACCTACCTGGCAGGAGGTCCCCGCCACCAACGCAACAGTGGAGGCTTATTGGGCGCAATGGGACTTCTTGCAGCTGGACAACAACGTCCTGACCAGAATCTTGGAAGATGAGGACAGTAGGGCAACAAGATCACGATCGATGGTTCCAAGGAGTAGAGTGGCCGAGGTTCTGCGCCACCTGCATGATGGCTCCTCTGGGGAACACTTCAGATTGAAGAAGACGTTGCAAGAGGTCCAAGAAAGGTTCTACGGGGCAAGCTGCGAAGGTGACGTCCGAGAGTGTTGCCGAAGGTGCGAAGCATGCGCTACAGGAAACGGACTGGTTGGAAGACGTAGAGCTCCGATGTGGCAGTACAACGTCGGTGGTCCGTTCGAGGGGATAGCCATGGCCGTCGCCAGACCATGCCCCGAAACCCCAGCAGGAGATAAATACATATTGGTGTGTATGGGCTACTTCACCAAGTGGCCCGAGACGGACGCCCTTCCGGAGCGAGAGGCCGGTACTGTCACTGATGTTTTGGTGAAGGAGTGCTTCAACCATTTTGGAGTCCCCCTGGAGTTACATTCCGACCAGGGCCGGAATTTCGAGTTTGGACCGTTCCAGAACGTCTGTAAGCTACTGGGGATACGCAAGACCCGGACCACTGCCCTCCATACTCAATCGGACGGCATGGTGGAGAGCATGAACGGAACCATGGGGAAGCATATGTCCAAGGGGGTTTCCGAGCATCCGCGTGACTGGGGCCAGTACATGCACCTGTTCCTGATGGCCTACCGATCGGCAGTACAAGAGAAAACCGGCGTCCAGATCGAGGTGTGCTGTTGCGAAGCCTGGAGACCAAGGTGGGCTGCTGCTTCTTCAGCCAGTCCATGTGCAAGAAGGGCACCGCCTGCAAGTACAGCCATCGAACCCCCACAAGAGCGAGAAGACAGGCACCCGACGCAACTCGTTCTGGGACAGAACGATCTAAGGCGGGGGCAGTGTAACGATTCGGCTGACGGTTATTTGCCCCGATGCCTCAATTATACTAGAAATTCCAGAGGCGGCTGCCAGCGCGTGAATCATAGGCCGCCGACGAGCGGCCTTGAACGCAGGTGTACGCGAATGACTCATTTTCCAGTCGATGCTAGAGCGGCCCTGACGCGACACGTCACTGTTGCCGAGAACAACTGGAGGCTTCTGGAAGAATTTACTGGCGCGATATATAAGCTGGCGGAGTTCACCCGCAAGGCAGTTCTGAAATAATTCTTCGACAGAGCAGTTCGAATTCAGCATCAGAGCGCCGAGCTCGCAGATAAATAAAACGCGTGAACATAAATAATAGAAATAATCAACGATATATAATCGTTAGTGTTTAAGAGTGATATAAATAAATAAATGTATCGATAGTTCGTTAGTGCCTGTACTAATTTGTAATCTGCTTGATAATTCTCGTGTGCTTGTAAATAACAATAATCGTAATAATTCATTGTTGTAAATAAAGGTTTGAACCCATGTTTGTCGTATAACTTTAAATAGCCCGAACGTTAAGAACGTAACAATATTATATTATTGTCTATTCGCAGTTTACACCTTACCGGATTTTTACTAATAGTCATACATTTTGTTTTTCCACGACCGGGAGTAGAAGTCGGTTTCTATAGCATCAAAATTGTGGCAGAAGTAAAACATTCTCTCCCTAGAGACAAAATAAGACAAAAATTTCCCTACGGAGTTTTCATTATGACTGACACAACATTATGTCAAATTCGAGGTTATCAGGTTAGGTTTTGCGTCAGTTTTGACATAAACTGACGCAAAACCTAACCTGCTAACCTCGAATTTGACATAATTGTGAGCTCTTGTCATAATGACTTACAGTGCCACCAACTTTAAAATTTACCATAAGCTACTAATTTTAAACTAATTGCAACTAAAACGTCAATAAATGAAGTTTAAAAAAACGGGTTTTTCGTTTTAAATCCTCCTGCAACGTGAAAAAAATAGTATATGCAACTCGGAGAGAATGCTATTTTGCTTCAGTGCAATTTCTGACTCTCGGGCTTCGCCCTCGAGTCCGAAATTGTACCTCAGCAAAATAACGCATTTCTCTCCCTCATTGCATAATCTACTATTTCTTGTTGGATTGTTCATATTATGCAGCTTTGATGCATTATTTTCGTTACTAGTTGTTGTAGTTGGTAATTTTCCGCATTACAATATAGATAGCAGTGGATTCAAAAAGTGTTCTTATCGCATTCCTCTTTTAGCTTGTATCGGTACCAGATACTATACATTGACTTTAACTAATATGTCTATGTAAATATCTTTCACCAGTTCGGTAATCTCCTCTGCTACCCCTCTCTTCTTCAACAAATGTATTACGCCGTTCAGGGAGATTCTATCAAACGCTTTTATTAGATCTACCATACACATATAAACAGCTTATTGAATTCCACTCTCCTTCTCACTTATTTGCGGCATTACAAAGATGGTGCTTACACAATATCTACCTGTTATATAGCCCTGTTGTTCACCGGCTGTAATTACATCGTTGACCTGGTTACTTATTATTTTGTAGTAAATTTAAGAGTGGCGTTTAGTAGCTTTTACGGCTCAAAATCGTTACTAAAACAAAAAAAACAATAAAACCAAAACCCACAGGTGGGCGTCAATTTGTTACAGCGAAAACGGAACTTTAAAAAAACTAACTCGTAGCAATGATTTGCTCCTGCTAGCTTTCAGTCGAGACAAGGGCGGTTTGAGGTACTTGAAATGGGTTTGCTTGCTACTTCAAAATAGTGGTACATTAAGCATTAATTAGAGTGAGAGTGTCACAAAATAAATCTCAAATTCGCCACGATGTCTATAATTTTGAATAAACATCAACGGAGTCGCAGGAAAAATGGTGAAGTACCTAGACCTCACGCACTTACCTTTGCTGTCAGCTAATAATTGCACTATAAAACCCGCCCAACTCCCAATAATATTAAAATACTATAATTAACACACCAAATTACAAAAAATTCTGCTGCAGTAACCTTACACCCGTATGCATAGTCGTTCGCCAGCGGCGCGCCGGCGACTCGCCGGAGTTTCGTTATGAATAGTATGTTGGTGGCACTGTACATCTACGTCAAATTCGAGGTTAGATTTTGTATCAGTTTCTGTCAAAACTGACGGAAAACCTAACCTGATATGGGTGGAGATATGGGAACGCTTTAATAGCTGACGTTGACAGGCTGCTTACGCGAAAACAACCCATCCAAAGTGAGAATAAATAACACACACTCAAAGAAGTTTAAAATGCTAGATGGGGTCAGGCATGGTTCCATCATTTGTTCATAGTTATTTAACATAATATTTAATGCGGGAAATACTCGATAGTTGGAACGAAGGTATTTCAGTTGGAGGAAAATAATCAGCAACCTGAAATATGCTGCTAATATTATTATCATTAGTCGGGATCAAGAAGAATTGGAAAGTGCAAACCTGAAAAAGGTAGACAGGAAGAGAATAGATGTTCGAAATAACATGTGAGTAAATGAAAACGAAATTAAGCTGTGTTCTATTACTTCTGATGTTTTTAATTTAAATATGACAGTTATTATAATAGTAGAAGTGTCAAGTTGTTTAAATTATCAAATTTTAAATTACACATGTTTAATCAAGAATAATAAGTTTTATAATCGAAATGATTGATGTAACAGATATAACATTGTTTAAATGTTGGTCTTTACGTTAATCCTCAAATAAAATTTTGACATGACAGTCGGTGACAGTTAAGCAATGGTTTAGGTTATGTATGTGTATTTAATTCTAGAACATCAACATAATGGAATTAATAATCGACATATATTTAAATTTTGAAAGCCAAGCTTGATTTCATTTTTGCTGCAGCAACTATGAAACTAGTTTATTTAAAATGTTATCAAAATGTTAAACACTCATGAAAAAACGCTGACCGTAATATGTGTTAAAACGAGATAAAAAACACAGTATATATAGGTATCACAAAATTCTATCTTGAAGCCTAGAGGACGTCATTATAAGAAGTCAGGATATTTAATTATTATAGTAGAATTATTATAGTAGTAGTAGAATTATTATAGCAGAGCGTATTAATTAGTGTGCCGAACGCCACTAACACTCAACTCAACGGGACAGCTTTAACACGTCAAAATCAAAGACACATTTCCACAAACAGTACAAGCATATAACGAATAACACCGTTAAAAATACCTGGATAGGTAGCGGGCATTCTCTCGTTGATCGTAGAAGATATTGGTGTTACAGAGCGATTTGGATACACGTCGTCAAAGGGATGAAACGTAGGGGAGCATCCTGAAGACGATTTTCATGAACCTCGTAGGTTGAGCAACCAAGACTTGCCAATAATTGTACCAGCACGTCAGAGCAGAGGTGAAAAAAGGGGGAAATGTTGCTAATGTCCGCCTAAAGCATAGTGACGAATAATCAATAACACAACGGCACCTGGCCACGGTATGTAAACATCGGAATGGGTAGAATTTACTAAGGAGCCTCACTATTAATCCGACACCCTTGATATGGCACAAATCGATTCGATAAAAGAACCCCACTACATAGCAACATACGACACTTTTCTTTCCCGCCTACGATGACCAGCTCAAAATGTTACTTTAGGCTTAACAAATCTTAAAAAGCGAACATCAAGAAAAACGACGCGAGACGGTCTAGCCGTAATTCCCTGGAAAAAATATATGCATATGATATCAACCGTACAGCACTGAGTCCAAGAATTGGTCAGCAATTTGAAGTGTATGTGGGCCAAACCTTCGATAGCCTAAAATTTCATAGCGAGATATATTACGCCTGGAAATATTTGATGAACATAATGCTTCTTCTTTTCGTATAAAGTATAAAAATGATGACTGCAGAATTAACTTGCAAGAGTAAATATGCACCATATTCGTTTACATTTTCTGAAATTAACATCTAGGTAAGTTATACTACTCTACTCAAATAATATATTTATTTGTTCCTCACTTGTAAACATCAATTTATTAAGTCACTGTCTTCACCTTGAAAATGTTTCTTAACTGGCTAGCCAGTAAAAAATTTACTGGCTAGGCAGAAATATTTTACAAGCGTGCTCATAGATAAATGATAGCGTGCAAAGCCAGAGTTGTCTTCCTTAGTATGTGTCATATTGATGAATTTAGTTGCTTGTCAGTTTGACATTTTGAATAAATGGTAAATGTCTAGTTATTTACAAGTGAGAAACAAATAAAATATTCAACAAAACACACCAGGCAACCATTTTTACTGGCTCAAGGATATGACAGGCTCGCCTAACAGCTCGCCAGTCATCCCAATCCTATCGCCAGTAAAAACTGTTTTACCTGGCTTGTAATGTAAAATACTATAACATTACAAGCCAGGTAAAACAGTTTTTACTGGCGATGGGATTGGGATGACTGGCGAGCCGTTAGGCGAGCCTGTCATATCCTTGAGCCAGTAAAAATGGTTGCCTGGTGTGTTTTGTTGAATATTTTATTTGTTTCTCACTTGTAAATAACTAGAGATTTACCGTTTATTCAAAATGTCAAACTGACAAGCAACTAAATTCATCAATATTACACATACTAAAGAAGACAACTCTGGCTTTGCACGCTATCATTTATCTATGAGCACGCTTGTAAAATATAACTGGCTAGCCAGTAAAAAATTTACTGGCTAGCCAGTTATGAAACATTTTCAAGGTGAATACAGTCCCTTGATAAATTGATGTTTACAAGCGAGGAACAAATAAAATACTATATTCTGGGTTTTAACTACACCTACACAACATTCTACGTTACAGTTGATATTTTGTCTTCTCTTGACACTAGTTTTTATAAAGTATCTTCTCTTTGGGTTCAGTAAAACGTATGTACTCTAATCTTCTCAAAATCGCCCTTGTTTGCTTCCTTTTATCTCTGGGGATATACTATTGATATAGAAAATAGGACAATTTCTAATTTCTTTAGCAATGAATTTCTATTATTTTTCGTAAAACTATATCGTTATTATATTTTAACTGAACTAAACGAACACATAAAAAGTCATTTATAACAGCCGCCGACCTTTAAGGAGCACGTGATCTTTAAAAAACAAAGTCATTCATAACGGCCACCGGCCCTTAAAAATAATTATAAAGGACGTCGACAGTTAAGAATCGGGTGATATTTAAGTTACGTTTAATCATTTGTTCTTAAAATGTATACATTTTTATTACGAAAAATTTTGAACGACACGCGGCCGATAACGCAAATAACGGACTTTGTTGATTATAAACCTCGGGTATCGCCTCAGATTACAAAATTTAACCGCGTCCGTTATTTGTTATACATTGGGCTAATGACATTAATAACCATTAGTTGATGAAATGACCTTGATACGAACCGATTTTCACAAAGATGCACATAGGTACGCGCTAAAACACTGCGCCGAGTCCAGGCCATTATAAAAATGACGTTTATTTTTGTCGGCATAGAAATTGCTAGATTGACAGTTCAGCCGGAGCGGACGGTAATAAAAAAACATCCTTGAAAGCCGCTCCAATAAATAACGGTTCACCCGCGCCGAACAAAGCAACCATTAGAGAATAATACGCATTTAAATCAGGTAAACCAATAAACGTCTAGATTACGCATCCCTGCACGGATATACCCCGTGTAACATTTTAGAAACAGAAACAGGTCAGCGAACAGCCGGAAAAACAAGAAAACCAAACGACAACACTCGCCAAGCGCGCGACTCCAAGTTCATATCGTGGCCAAGCAGAAATAGGCCGACCCATCATAAAAATAAAAACACGAATTTACCAAAAATTCTCGACCATAATTGCTACGCGCAAGCAGTCTAATAAAGATTCGAAGGCGGAAACGTCAAAATAGACCCGCGACGGAAAAAACAACAACGAGCCGGCAAATATAAAACCCTCTAATTCCAATTCAAAGAACTTTAAGTTAATTATAATTAGCGTTTACCGAAACGGATCGGCCTCATGCGGGGTGCCATTACACAAAGAAATATACGAGGAATCCAACAAAAGCAGTGCCGACGTCGTATCAACACCAAAACGTTTGGATTTTGATCAGCAAACTAGTGCTCCACAAATTAATCTGCTAATTTCACGAGCTGGAAAATTATTCTCGCGGATCCAACCCTCCACAAAAAATTGTTGCTGAACCCCCACTTCGTGCACCAATGAGCATCGAGAATGAGAAACACAAAGTAGGGAGCCCTTTAAATAGTGAAACGCTGGGAGTAAATGACACTCAACATGGCCTAGCTGCCTGATGAGTTCCCCAGCCTGACGATTAGTCCCCGAGCCCAACCAAAAAGAAGACACTCCCCCCGGAGTCCCCCTAGAAGGAAGCCACTCCATCCGGAGTCTACCTAGAAGGAAGATGCTTCAAAACCTGAGTCCACCAAGTCGCCTACTCCAGCCCGAGCAGATCGCAACGCCGCCTACTCTAGCCTGAAAAGCCTGTACTGCCGCATACTTCACACCAAGGAGCCCTCACCGCCGAATACCGTAACCCGTAGGGTACGCACCGCCGCCTGCTTCAACTAAAGGACCCCGCACCGCCGCATACTCCATCCCGAGAAAAGCGCACCGTTGCATACTCCAGCCCGAGGAGTACACACCGCCGCCTACTCTAACCCGAGGACCCCGCACCGCCTCATACTCCAGCTCGAGGAAAGCGCACCGTCGCATACTCCAGCCCGAGGAGCCCGCACCGCCGCCGATTCCAGTCTAAGGAATGTGCACCGCCGCCTACTCCAACCCGAAGAGCCCGCACCGCAGCAATTCACCTTCGCCTAATCGAACCCTGAGTCCACCAAGCCGACTACACTCCAGCCTGAGCAATCCACCAAGCAGATTATCTTCCAGCCTGAGGAATCCACCAAACAGACTACCTTCCGACCTGAGGAATCCATTAAGCCAACGACACTCCAGCCTGAAGAACCTTCCGCCGCCTGCGACACTTAACCCAGAGTTCATCCAGAACGAAGACAGCCAACCGTAAAACCAGCACTCGGACGAGAAGGCGACGACAAAGACGGGTTACTCCAGCTCTGAAAGTCTGCCCCACGAGCAGCACCCTGCCTACGGCGCGACTTCCACCGCTCCGGGAACTGTTTGGGTCTTTCCCGACGCCACCTCTGGAATCCCCCTGGACGGAGACATCGAGGGCCAGGAGACCAGGAGAGCCGACTCCTCTCTCCACCAGCACTGGCCACTGCCTTCGGATACGTCGGCCACCCCCAAACGTCGCCACCGGACACCTGAACCGGAGAACACCCTCACAGAATACGCTGCCCTGGATGCCCACACACCACAGAGCATCCCGCTGAACTAGCCGCTTTGGGATAGGTCTTTCACACAACTACGCCGCCGCTCCGCCAGACCGCTGCCCACCCCCCGGACCCCCAATTGGGACGGAAAATTGCCACTGATGGAGGCCGAGGAAGCTGAGCTCGAGCAGCTGTGGAATTCCACCTCTGCTCTTCTCGCCCGCAACCGACGCCTCATCTGGCAGGAGGTAGATCCGACGACTCTGACTCCAAATCTGTCATATGTTATATCAAATTTTAATATCAAAAGTCACAATATAAAAGAATTATAAAACCAGATAAATGTGCAATTTGCCGAATAGTTATAACGGTTTCTAAGCAAGAAATAATCCTCGCTTTTGAAACTAATCTTAGTCTAGATATGATTGACAGTGACGTTTTGCAATCATTTTAAATTTATTCACATCTCAGTTGCCAATTAATAAATCAGATTCACACAACTAAAAAGCTGTGCGCTATTTTTTTTGTAGCAACAGTACACCTTTATTGATATTATATTCGAATTCTGATTTTAAAACTTTAACTTTCAATGCACCAGTCCTGTGGAGTCCAGAAAACATTTTTTTTCTGTAGTGTTAAGGAGTAATCTCTGTACATTTTTGCACTTTTAATACTTTGTCATTTACTTAGGTAAACGTGAATGCCACAAATTCTAACAAAGTAACTCCACTAATGCTGGCAAGCCATTTCAACAATCTCGGCATGGTGAACACTCTTCTTCAAACAGACGCAGACATTCTTAAAGAGGATTCTAATGGTTGCACAGCATTGTGCTATGCTATTTCCTCAATAATTAACAAAAATGTCCAAATGCCCCACCTAGTGATAGACAAATTAATTGCAGCACTACGTAACAATGGAATCTCTTTCAAAGACTATTTTGAGGTAACTATGAAACTATTTTATTAAACAGACTAATTTTTTATCCTCAGAAGCAGGTCAACTTCATATTAAATGCTCCTGTTAAACAAAGTAAGTCTGGTCAACCCCTACCAGATATTAAGGCCAGCATTATACCGTATGCGCTCCGTTATTCAGAAAATACGTTAAAGAATCTATTAGAATTTAATATTTTTGAGAAAATAGTTGAGGTAATATATTTAAAAAGCAAAGACAATAAGGAAAGGTGCGTATATTTTTCAGGCATCTGAAAGCTTTATCGATGAACCTCTACAAATGATGAAATATTTAGCAATCATCAATGAAATTTTCCAATATTGTGAACGATACTTCGGAACTGGTCTAATAGAAAATCAGCTTCTGGGAGATTTTCCAACTAGTGGCGCAGCAGATCTTTGTCTTTTGATTTTAAAAAAGTATACAAAATAAAGTTTCCTTTGAGACTTGAAAGATAAGCATTTTTTATTATTTACAGATACGGGCGTGAAACCACCTACAATTACGACTTTACTTCTTCAGCGTTTCAACCCATAATAACAGTTAGTATTTCACAAGTGAAAGGACGATCATGGTTTTACAGGAACTACAACCATGTTGTTCCATTTTATACGAAATTTTTGGCGAATTATTCTATAGAGGATGCGAACGAGTTTTTAACTAAACGAGTTTGTATATGTTGGAATATTTTTCGTGCGTTCTAAATTACAAAATAGTTGTGTATATGCATTTACATATAGTCATTATTTTCCTCAACTATTGATTGAAGTTCAACCAAAATCATCACTCTATTATTTATAAGTTTATTTTATCCTATTATGTTATTATGACAATAACTCCTTAGCAACGAGTTGCGTTAAGATGGATTTAACAGCACTTGAACAGAAATGCCTGGAGACTGAATCAGGATTCCGTTGCTTTGCGCTGGTTCTATCCCTAATTTTAAACGCATAAATGAGACTGCATTTATGCTTTAAGCCAGCTTAGTCAATGGCACTTAAAGGGACGACAGTAAACTACCCCTGAGACGCAGCCTCACGTCTCGACAGTATTATGGCTTGGTATAGGGGTAGTGAATGAATCAAACATTAAATGCAGATTGATTTTATTATGAAAATAAACGTGTATTTATACAAAACAAGAATGCTTAACTAAGTAACAAATATCAAAGTTCAAATGTACAGTTTACTGGGCCAAAGCGTATACAATTACAAAATAACAACGTAGCAATTCAGCAGTTTTATTTCCCTCTGGAGCAAAGGTCGCCCGTTGAACCTGCCGCTGTAGGTCGGTTTTGTGCATGAGGTGCAGATCTGCAGTTTTCCTGGTTTATAACTCGTCTGATTGCGAAATAACACTGGCTTTTAAATCATGAATAATGTTCCGTAAATTTGGACTGAAATTTATATATAATCTAATTTAAACATATTAAATTTAGCAATTATGAGGCAAAGACTGGTGATTGCGGCATTAAAAATTGCTTGCTATTAAATCGGAGTTGCATTTAAAGCGTGCGACTGGATTTCGTAAATTTTAGAAAATAAAATTTATGTGTGTTTAAATCAAGTTTAAACATATTGCCAATTTTAGGCTGAAGAAAAGAAAGAAGAAGAAACTATATCGTTTCTTCCACATTAAGAGGTTTTAAAGGATATTCTTCTACGGCTGACTGGCGTTGGTTGGATTGATGCTTCCTTCGATTGATCCTTCTCCGAATGTAGTAGAAGGCTCCTATTAGAATAGCGGCTCCCAATATGCTGCCGGTGATCCCGCTGGATAGATAGGAGTGGTGGCGGATGGTTTTCCATGTTACGTCTATTAGACGCTGTTGATGATTCCTCTGGAGAGGTGTTAGCGATGTCGGATGGCTCTCCATTCTACTTCCTTCAGATGATGTTGCAGGTCTAACCGAGAGGTTTGTAAGTCCTCGAAGTGGTTCGGCTGCTGCAACACTGGCTCCTTTGCTATTTCTGTAAAAGAGCTTTTGTGTTATTGTGTCGTTGACTATGTTACCAATTGGTTTGGAACATCCTGCCAACGTCCATCTGCTGCCTCTTCCTTTGGAGACGAACATTATATGAGTGAATACGATAATTAATGTCACTCTTGCCGAGGTTAGCTGTTTTAGAGGATGCCGCATCGGTATTCCACATTGCGTGTTTTCGGTAAATTCCCTCGACGACTTTAATAAGCCGTCTTCTTGATTCCATCTTCTACGAGGGGCTAAGTGCTTAGCATTGTGTTTATTGTTTTCTGAACTTGTTGCTGTTAGTTCTTGAATCCACTTTCTATTAGGCGTAGAATATTTGGTTTCGGATTTTTCATTTTCTGAATTTCTGGCTGCTGCCATTTCTTGGTTCCATCCTACACCGGGTGCTAAGTATTTAGTGAACTCGGAAGTTTGCTCGCTTGCTGTATCTCTTGATGCCATTTCTTGATGCCACCCTCCACTAGGTGCTAAATTTTTAGTGAACTCGGAGGGTTGCTCGTGTACTGCAATTCTTGCCGCTGTGTCTTGTTGCCACCCTCCACTAGGTGCTAATTGTTTATTGAACTCGGAGGGTTTCTCGATTGCTGCAGTTCCTGCTGCAACTTCTGGGCTGCTTCCACCGCTTGGCGCGAAGTGTTTGGCATTTGATTTTTCGTTTCCCGCATCCCCTGCAGACAAGTCTTGGTGCCGCTCTCCACCGGGTGTCAAATTTTTAATGGAGTCGGAGGGTTTTCCATTTTCTGCAGTTATTGCTGCAATTTCTGGGTGCCACCCTCCAATGGTTGTCAAATTTTCAGTGGACTCGGAGGTGTTCTTGTTAGCAGCAGTTAGTGCTGCAACTACTTGGCTCCATCCATCGCTAGGAGCTGCTGTCAAAGCATCTGGAGGAGTTCCAACGATTTTTTCGTGGCCTGCAATTTCTGGACTGCATCCACTGCTTGAAGCTGCTGTAGGAGTTTCAACGATTTGTTCGTGGCCTGCAATTTCCTTTCCTTTCTGTCCATCGACTTCGAATGGGAACTTCCTGAATGGAGACTTTGTGAACGAGGACTTCGTGAATGAGGACTTTGGAAGTTCCATGCACTTGGTGATTTTCTTGTGGATGAAAAGATGCTATTTTTTCACGTTCGATGATAATAGGATGTTGAACTTCCGTATTCTTTATATTGGCAGCTGCTATTGCTCGTTCTTTCGCCGTAGAATTGGTTGTTGATATTTTCTCCACCTGCTGGATTGTTACTCCTGGGATGGATCCATTTGATGCGGGATAAATCTCTTTGACTATCTCAATAATTTTTTCCTTGCATACCTGATCTTCTGCGGAAAGTTTTCTTTGTGTGGGCACTTCTTCTACGTCCCAGAATTTCTGCAACTGATATTCTTCTCCAATTTTGGCAACCATGGTGTTGACTTTAATGCTGTCGTTAAGTTGTCTTCCAATGGTTCCAGATAAAATCCAGCCCAGCACGTTATTCTATCCCAAGATGCCATCCTTTGTTTTAGTGATTTCTTCTAGAATTATTTTGGAATAGTCTTCGGCGCCTAGAATTATATCTATAGGGCCAGGTTGGTTGAAGGTTGGATCGGCGATGAAAATATTGCTCCAGGAATTGATATTTATATTTGGGATGGGTGATGAAGGCATGGCTTTGGTAAGTTTAGGAAGTATTAGTAAATTGACAGGTAGGGAAAAGTTACTTGAAAATCTAGGTGTGATCAAACCTGGGATTTTCCATTTGGCAATTTTTGGCTCGCTGTTCCCGATTCCTGTGATTTCAGCTCGAACTTTGGTCCTGGGTAACGCCAATAATTCGGCTGATGCTTCCGTGATAAATGACCCCTGAGACCCGGGATCCATTAATACTCGTAATAGATGAGTCATCCCGGAGGCTGCCTTTACTTGAACCATTGCTGTGGCAAGTAGAACTTGGCTCTCCTGTGCACCTAAATTGGCCGTGATGATGTCCGACTTCGGCTTCTTCTCTTGAGCGTTGGAAGTCTTCATGGCTGCTGCATGAGCTGACGTCCTCATCTTTTGGGCAGGGAGCGGCCTTGATGGTGGCTGCGCCTTATGAAGCAGTGTATGATGCGGGAAGCGACAGATCCTACAATTAAAATAGGCACGGCATGGTATATTTGAATCGTGCCGCAAACATCGATAGCACAATCGATTGGTTTTTACTGCTTCTTGTTTTTCATGGGTAGGTAGCCTCTGGAATTGACTACAGTTGTCGATGTAATGATCTCCATGGCACAGCTTGCAGTTTAGAGATGCGGAAGCGTAATTCTTGTGTGGTCTTTCCTGCGTGGGCTTTCGAGCTCCATCGATGGATTCCAGGGATTGGAACCGCACTTGCAGGAAAGCCATTAAATTTTGGTGATCCTAAACTTCGTTTGGACATTGAAGCGACTGCTCATATAATTTGTTGGTTTCAGGATCCCATTTTCGAGCGATAGCTCTGTTAATCCACGGACCCCAACTGTCGGTGGAGATGCCTAAATTTTTGATTGCCTCCACACATTCCTTGATGGAGTCGTGCAATCTTTTAACCCTTGGGCTGACTCTTTGGAGAGGACCGGCAGATCGAATATGGTATCTAGTAATTTAGTTAAAATAAGGCGATTATTTTGATACCTTTGTTGCAGCAGATTCCAGGCGGTGTTGTAGTTTGCTTGGGTAACAGCTAGATGCTGGAGCAGTCGGCTTGGCTCTCCCTTGACATGCGTCTTTAGATATTGCATCTTGATGACATCGTCCATATTCTGGTTGTCATCTACTAATTTGGTGAACAGGTCCTTGAAAGTGGCCCATTCCTCATAATTTCCCTCGTATATGGGAATTTTGACTTGAGGAAGCGAGATGGCTGCTGCTTGCTCGTTCCTTGTCGGCGCTTGCAATAAAATAATTAAATTTCTATACCTGTCTTCCAACGTAGTATATTCGGGACTGAAGTGCATTTGTTCTGAAGCCATGTCGTTTGACATAACTTCTTCGTCCATCTCGACCACACGATCCCATTTCTCTCTTAATTCCCTTGTCGTGATGGCCGGCCTCCCTAATTCTTGTGTTAGTTCGGCGTCGTCCATCGCTTGCTTAAAATTCTGAATCCGAATCTGCAGTTTTCGGATACGAACCTTTTGCTCGGGGTTGGCCACCATTTCCTCTTGAGTTCTGCTTACGGAGGGGTTGGAAATTTCCGTTGATTTTGAACAGCTCTGCAAGTAACTTTTTGCTTTGCCGTATATGGCTTTAATTTGGTCGTAATATCCTGTTTTAAAATAATTATGAGTTGGAATACTTAGCTGCCCCATTTCTGCATGATTTGTAGTTGCAGTGTTCCAAAGTTCGTCCAGCGTTTTGTTGCGACTGGCGATGTATGCTTCGTTTTTTCGGCTAGCAGGGTCCTTTTTGCTGTTAGATAATACTTGCTTTATCTTCTGCGCGAGCTCTTCTTGGGCGACAGCTAATTTGTTGAATTCCTCCATGTTGTTAGCCATTTTCTGGGAACTGGGTGGTTGGCAGATGTTGTCTTCTTCTCGGGATGTGTTTGTTCGTTAGTTGGAGACAGATCCGGCTCGAAGGACCATGAACAGAAATGCCTGGAGACTGGATCAGGATTCCGTTGCTTTGCGCTGGTTCTATCCCTAATTTTAAGCGCATAAATAAGACTGCATTTATGCTTTAAGCCAGCTTAGTCAATGGCACTTAAAGGGACGACAATAAACTACCCCTGAGACGCAGCTTCACGTCTCGACAGTATTATGACTTGGTATAGGGGTAGTGAATGAATCAAACATTAAATGCAGATTGATTTTATTATGAAAATAAACGTGTATTTATACAAAACAAGAATGCTTAACTAAGTAACAAATATCAAAGTTCAAATGTACAGTTTACTGGGCCAAAGCGTATACAATTACAAAATAACAACGTAGCAATTTAGCAGTTTTATTTCCTGCTGGAGCGAAGGTCGCCCGTTGAACCTGCCGCTGTAGGTCGGTTTTGTGCATGAGGTGCAGATCTGCAGTTTTCCTGGTTTTTAACTCGTCTGATTGCGAAATAACACTGGCTTTTAAATCATGAATAATGTTTCGTAAATTTTGACTGAAATTTATATATAATCTAATTTAAACATATTAAATTTAGCAATTATGAGGCAAAGACTGGTGATTGCGGCATTAAAAATTGCTTGCTATTAAATCGGAGTTGCATTTAAAGCGTGCGACTGGATTTCGTAAATTTTAGAAAATAAAATTTATGTGTGTTTAAATCAAGTTTAAACAGCACTAGTGTTGTTAAGAAAAATAACATAACGATACTTTATTAGGATTTAATCACATGTTGACAGCACTGAAGTTTATTGTCAATCTATGTCAAATTCGATGTTAGTAGGTTAGGTTTTTTTTGTTATTTGACACAAACTGACGCAAAACTTAACCTGAAAATCTCAAATTTAACATAACCTGACAGTGCTACCAACAATACAATATTGAGTTTTTATCTTACTAGTAATACCACCACTCGCTGTTGTGTCATTAATAACCATTTTTCCTATTTTTTAAAAAGATTAGTATTTTAGGATAAAATAAACCGTGTTACGATATACGTAACGTTATCTGCTTTCTACATTACTCGAGAATTTTAAAGAACTCGCTCCTAACGTCGCTCGTTCATTCAAACTATTCTCTCGTAATGTAAAAAGCTTGATAACGTTACTTGCATCGTAAATTACTATAAACACATAGCTTATATCAAAATACTAACACATATTTAATTTAAATTTTCAGAACGAAAAAAAGATTTTAGTTTTCACGGAACTTGTCAACAAAATTAAATTGGAAAAAGCTCTATACGAAAACAAAAAATTTAGTTCGGAATGCAGTTTAAAAGATTTGGAAACGAATGAAGAGGATCAGACATTACAACAGACTATAGAAGCCAAGAAGCCAACAGCAAAAGACTCCAAGCCAGATATAAAATCAAGTGCAAAGAAAACCAAACGGAGAGCAAAGGCCCTAAAAGCGAAGATAGCAAAAATAAAAAGTGCAGATCTTACTGAAAGACTAAATCAAAACGGAAAAAGGCTTTTGGAGCAAAAATGCGTGTCAGATACCTCGATAGTTCAAAAGGCAGTAAAATGTACAATATCTGAAGCAGACAAGTCCGAAGAGAAAAATCCAACTCCAGAATGGCAAGAAGAAGAACATTCGGCTTGGGAACAAATTTGGTTAATAGATAGCACGAACCAGCCTGTAATTAAGGAGTTTAATCAAACCATTGCTCTGCTGGAAAGTCAAATTGTAACTGAGTTTAGTGACGAGATATTTAACAGTGAGACACACTCACAAATCGGGTTTCATAGTCCAGAAGTTTCAAGAAGAACTGAAGTAGTGTCACTTTACCCTGACTGGAAAAATAAAAGTTTCTCTTCGGCTGATAATATAGATATCACAAAAACCATTGTGAGTGAGTTAGATCTTAAAGCTGAATTAAAAGAAGACCATCTGGGCTGTCTTAGTTTTTCTGATACAGACCCCATTAAACCTGAGACTATCCACGAAGAAATTACTGATCTAATTACATATACATTAAATTATTTAACGGGGCTTCTTCAAAGAATATTCGTTACTTACCAAGATTATTGGGATCGAGAAAGACAAGAAGATAGCATAAAAAATGATCAAGGTAAAACTCTTCTTTTACGACTAAACCATCTAAGTATTCTTACTTATGTTTATTGTAGGAGATGCTAGAAATCAATATGGCAGTCTAAATAACATCAAAAATATGATAAAAAAATTAGAAATGGAATACATAGAACGCGTGCAAGTACAATTCGATAGACTAGCAATTTATATAAAAAATAATGCGGAAGCCCATTTGCTAAAGTGCTGCAAAATAATTGATAGATTAGAAAGTTTATTTATGAATCATAAAATTAGAGGGAAGTCTCTGATGATGAATACACCCTTACAAATTGTCAAAGTAAATCGAGATTTCAACGAAAACTTTGGCGATATTTACGAAATAGACAGAGAGTTAGCCGATTCGACATTGTCATTAAATATACTACACA
Source organism: Agriotes lineatus (assembly GCA_940337035.1). Classification (NCBI taxonomy): domain Eukaryota; kingdom Metazoa; phylum Arthropoda; class Insecta; order Coleoptera; family Elateridae; genus Agriotes; species Agriotes lineatus. The sequence goes on along the minus strand of OW679196.1, from coordinate 86,828,735 downwards.
GAAATAAATCTTGTAAGGATCTTAAAGAAGATTTAATTAACACGAATTACAACCAGACACAAAACGTTGATATTTTGCTGCGGAACCATCCCGATGCTTTGTATTTGCAGGAAGTTTTATCATTACCTCCAAAACAACCTCCAAATCCAGTAAAAGTTAGAACGGATAAAATTAAAACTATGAAAAATGCGTACCACCTAGTTCCTTCGATAATTAAACTATGCACGGAAGATACCGATGATGTTATACATAAACAAGAACGAGTCATACAAGATGAACAACCTGCACCTTCCACTTCAAAACAGAAAAAACGACAAACCCTTCAGGAAACTCTTTTAGCAATGCCGTCTGTAGACGATCCGAGCAAGCTTTTAGAAGCCCTGGAAAGATCTCAAAACAATTCAGAACATCTGCCACCTTTCGAAAATACTACGAGTAGGTGGTGCAACAGTATAAGAAGTCTGCAGCTAATGAAAAATTATCACACATTGTTAAATGGTGACATCAGAATCAGTAATAAAGATAAGGAAGAACCTCATATCATTTCATCTGGTGGCAACTTCAGCCCAGTCGTTTTAGGACTTGACGTAAAAGATCGTCCATTAGCAGTTAAACGTATACAGAAAGAAAATTCTGTATGCAAAGTAATGAAAGACCTACTCAACCCTCTGCTTGGTCTCAGAAACGCCAACTTATTGCATTACTTTACGTGCAATTATGAAGAAAACGAGTTGGTTTTAGCTACCCCTCTTTGTGAGTATAACATGGGCGAATACGTAATGTTTATGAAACAGTCTCCAAATATGCATATGCGATCCGTGGACATCGTAAAACAATTTTTGGCTGGAATTCGATTTCTTCACGATCGCGTGGAACCAATTATCCATGGTAATTTAAAGCCGTCCAATATTTTTATCGATCTCAGTGGTATTGTTCGTATAGCTGAGTTTGGTATACATAAGGTACAGTTATCAGTTATTTATCAAAAGGAGAATAACATTTTTATTTAAGGCATTATATACCTTAACGGAAGCACCAAACACGTCTGTTATTTGGTTTTCAAGAGAGACCTTTAACAGTTTTAGGGAAACCTCGTGCGTAAATTGCACCTGCGCTTCTGATATGCAAGTTGCAGGTAAGATTTGAAGTAGTTCGGTTTTGTGATGATCTATGATTGATATTGACGCTTAAATGTTGTTCTTACTAAAATGGTAAATTTATTGTTATATGAATGCACTGCACCTTATGAAAGAGTTGTGACAATTTGTAAACCTTTTTATATTTTCTCACATTTATCGAGCACACGTATACACATATTTAACATTACTAGCTTGGTAAGAGGGTTTTTACTGGCGAATAGAAGGATATGACTGGCGAGCCGCAGGCGAGTAAAACCTGTTACCTTCCGTGTAAATAACTAGAAATTTACCATTGATTCAAAATGTCAAACTGACAAGCAACTAAATTCATCAATATGACACACACTAAGGAATACAACTCTGGCTTTGCACGCTATCATTAATCTATGAGCACGCTTGTAAAAATTTACTGGCTACCAGTTAAGAAACATTTTCAAGGTGAATACAGTGACTTGATAAATTGATGTTTACAAGTGAGGAACAAATAAATAGTGTAACTTCTTTCCTTGTTTGAGTATAGTGGAAGATAATAACAAAATCGTAAATGGTTTGTCTAATAAATTGTATTAAATAACATTAATCGCCCTGGCATTATTAAAGTTGACATAACTATAAGTATGTTTACCTAAAGCTTCAAAATGTTCTACGTGAAACGAAATGTATAGGGAAAATATAAGCCGTTCACGATCTTTTTGGGTCAGGTGAGGCTATGACCATCTAGTAATTTTGTTGGCAGAACCTTCGTTTAATGGAAATTTTTTGTTGTAACAAAATTATATTGGGCATTTTGACTTTTCCTTTGACGGAAATTAAAATTATTTTTACACATTTGATAAATCATTATTTTCTTACGAATATTAAAATAATACATCTGGCAATGTGGTGGCAAGAAAATGTCGAACAGACATTGACAGAAAAAAAAGTTGCATCCGCTACATCACCGAATCAGTTAGCCCAACATGAAAAGAAAAAATCATAGCCAACTCTGTCCCAAAAAGGTCGTGAACGGATTATATGTATACAGATATACACTGCTCAACAAAATTATCGCATCAATCAATATTTATAGATTGCAACTATTTCTTCTCTGTTCTAATACTAGATTCTTCATTTTAAACATAAAATAGAATAAAAATACTAATTTTATTAAAAATACATGCTCGATTATGTTAAGATCTGCACTACAAGCTGGCCAGTCCATGATTGAAATTCCGGTATCACGAAGATACTGAAGCGAGACCCAAACCACTTAGGGCCTGTCATTATCTTTTATTAGTAGAAAGTTATCCCCAATAAAAGGGGCAAAGGGTGGTTCTAAAATGTCCGCCACATATCTGTTTGCTGTCGTTGAACCCGTATCCACCACCACTAACTCCGTACGGGCGTTTGAAGAAATTTCCTTTACACGACGCCACACATTAAATTGTCCATCGGACGATGTTAAGCAAAATCTTAACTCTTCTGTGAAAAGTATGTTGCTTCAGTCGTTAATAACCCGTGTTCACGAGCAGACCTTAACGAGGCCACACGGTGTGTTCTGGTTAACCGAGTCCAGTAGCAGGCTTCCTAGGCCTCAATCCCACATCCCTCAATCGTTTTCTAACAGTTTGATCACTTATTCTTACTCGTCGTACGTCAGAAAACTGATTTTGAATATGTTTTCCCGTCACAAAACATTGGCGAAGAGCACTCATTCGAATAAATCTGTAGTCTCTTTTGGATGTAGCCCCCTTTCGGCCTTGTCTTCGTCGGCGTACATATGCTCCAGTCTCTTTGTATCTTCTGGCTGCTCTAGTTACGAAAGATTGCTGAATTACACACACCCAATTCTCATATCTCTGACTACGACCTTTTTAGAGGAGAGTCCGCTCACTGAGACGACGCGATTGCGACGCAACTGACAAGAAACTCATAAGCGATAATCGCGTGCTGATTGTGCTCTGGGTTTATGTACTTCACTACACAGTGCTGCGACGACGATGCAATCGCTATGCAACTTGTACAAAATAATTGCTCGCGACTGTCAGTGCCAATCGCGAAACGATTAGTTGCGTTGAAGTTGCGGGGTAAAATGCAAGACATGTCAAATTAGTACAAAAATACCCTTGCATTTATGCCGACGACGACAACTTACCTTTTCCACTAATGCATTAAAGCTCTCTTTTGACATTCGGTACCATATTTTTGCTCATGTTGGGAGAGCTCTCTTGCTGCAATAAAATAAAAGTATTGCACTCGTTATTATTTTTAATATAGTGGTAAACGTAGACTTCGTTTTCGGTTTCCTGTCCTTATTTCGCATGTTTCAGTAAGCTACAACCACGTCATTATCATCGCCACTCAAAAACATTTTGCACCAGACTGAGAACAAATTGCTTTGATGTGCATAACACAAGTTGCCGTCGCGATCGGATCATAGGTATGTTGTAGTTGCATCGTATACGCATCGCAGTCGTGTCGGATTAGTGGACAGAGAGTCTAAACAATTCGAACTACTTCTTCATTACTTAAATGTCTATGTTGACGACGAACATCCATTACTGACAAAAATTAAATGCATCTTACACAAAAATTACCTCAAACCAGTCGATTACTGACACAAGAATGAGCTAGAATGAGATTTGTTACTGATTATCATATGTTTATGTACAAACCGTAAAATCCACCTATTTTTGATATTTTAGACAATGCAGATTCCAACTTAAGTACCAATCTCATATCAAAAGTAATTAAATCCACTCTTTGTAAAGAAAATTCTATTTTGATAAGGTGATGCGATAATTTTGTTAAGCAGTGTAGATACGTAGAACGTTAACTATACAGGGAGATTATTATAACGCGCAATATGCAAATGCGTTTATTTTAAAATGCAATATGGAAACGTTATTGAGTATGTAAAAACATAAAATATTCTACGAGGAAGGAGTTCTGTTGATCAAATGGTATAAAGATTTCAGTTTACAGCAAGAATGTGGGTTATTACATGTCCTGTTGTTCTTTCTAATGCTTCTTTTTCAATAAAATTACGGTTCATATATTGCATTTTAAATAAACGCATTTACACATGGCGTGGCGTACCCTTAGAAACCAATAGTAACAATCAAGTCCCCATGGAAACGGGAATACCGCATTAAAATAAATTCACTGTATAGAGCTCTTGCCAAATCGCATGAGCTGCGAGATGCGCAAATGAATAAGACAGAAAGCTATTAAGCTATAGAAAAGGTCAGGCAATAGGAAAACGTGAATCCTAACAATATAGGTCATCGTACTGTACTTACGTATTTCACTAACAAAATACATATGTAGTTTTGAAAAAGGCTAATTTATCAAACTGCAAACAGAAACTTTGAAAAACTACGAACTTCAACCAAATGCAACCAAACCACGTACAAACGACCACAAGCACAACAAAACACTGACGTTAAGTTGAAGCAGTTGATGAAAAGTGTTTAGAATGGTCTATATCATCGCGAAACGCATTTTGGTTTATATGCTCGAGCCCAGAGATTTGGGAAGCCTGTATAAGACAAACTAGATAACAATCAAGGAGAAATTAGTCGAGTAAACATAGAAGTTCTAAGAATTAGTACAGCACTGGTTTTGTAGCATCAAAAAGATAAATATAAATATGCTTCGAAAATAGGAAGCCCCACTTTTGATTGCAGATTCGCATTCTATGCTAAAACTATGTAAGTTTTGTCTGCAAATTTTTTACTCTTGATAGATGGCCCTGAAATCACAAAAACTGAAATTTTTCGCTATTTTCGAGAAACGTACATCGGATCGAAAAACTAACAAGTGGTTCAGGTTCGAAATAATAAATAATTCATTTGATTTAATTAACACTTATAAACCACCTAAATCTAGCACCCCGATGATGAGAGGCGAGGGGACTCAGCTAAATCCAGCACCCCGATAGTGAGAGGCGAGGGGACTCACCTAAATCTAGCACCCGCAAGGAAACAGAAAACTACTACGTCCACGTAGTTGTTTCTGGTTTACGCTAAATGTACTTTTGTCGAAATGTGATTTGATCAAAAATATACACTTCGGGTATGCCCGAATATCACCAGATTCCTTAAAAACCATCTTGGGTATCATGGAACTACTTGCGAAATCACTCGGGGAATCGTCGGGTACCTTCAAAACCACTCGGAGAATCGTCGGGTACGTTCAAAACCACTTAGGGTATGGTGGATACCTTTGGAATCACTTCGACTATCATCGGGTACCTTCGGAAACACTTCGGATACGATCGGGTACCTTCGGAATCGCTTCAGGTATAATTGAAAACCTGAACCACTTGTTAGTTTTTCAATCCGATGTACGTTTCTAGAAAATAGCGAAAAATGCCAGTTTTTGCGATTTCACCATCATCTATCTAGAGTAAAAAAAATTCAGGCGAAACCGACGTAGTTTTTAGCATAGAATATGAATCTGCAATCAATAGTTGGGGTTTCTATTTAAGATTTTAAAGTTGACCCCCGCCCCACCCACATGGAGGGGGGGTCAATTTTGGTATCATTTGATAGCTTCTTAAAAGAAATCAAATGCTTGTTTTTTCGTTTCCCTATCCAAAGCGTAATTTTCGAGATATTCAGCCGTTGCCAGACCACCCGGTATATATAAATAAACACAAACAATTACTCGCCGCAATGTAAACCAAGCAAAGAAAAAAATTATGACAAGATAAATGTAAAGAAATGTAATATCTACAAAGAAACACGATAAATTCAAACCACATAAAAAGATAAGAAATATAACAGGTACATGTAAGGGAAACGCTAGTTGCACTGCAAAAAACTAATATGGAAAACTGATAACAGGGGATAATAAAATCTGAAATAATTGAAAATGCCATACAGCAAACACAGTCTGGAAAAGCTATGAGGTCAGATGAAGTCTCAATGGAATGGATAAAATTACTGGATAAAGATTACGTTTTAACCCTGAAGACACAGTTGAATGTGATATGCGACACAGAACACTTACGAAAAGAATGGTAATGTACAAATTTAATTCTATTTCCCAAGAAGGCCAGCGCAAAGACATACAAGGAGTCGATATTACTAATCCTAACGAGTCACTGTTTGAAGATGTTACTACGAATAATTGTAAGAATGAGTTGTGTAAAGCACTGCTTTGCATACAGACCTTTCCACAGCAGTGTTGGGAAATGAAAAAACCAATGTTTATCTGTTTTAGATTATAAAAAACCTTTCGATCAAGTTCAACCAAAAACTCATGGAAATGTTAATATGATACATGGACTTAACAATAAAAATGTAACATGAAAGACCAGAAGGCAAATATTATCGTAAACCAAGAAATATTCTACCCTATATTTCACTCCTAGAATATCGTTACGCAAATTACATAACAAAAGAAGATCAATAATTATTTTGGCTGTGTACACCAGTTGACAGGGCAATAACAGAGAAATCGCATAGAACGTGACCGCGATAACTATACAATAATAATTGGAAATTATATAGTGTCCCCAACGTCAAAGACTGGACAGTGGCACCCTTATACGAAAGGCGACCACAGCCCTGGGTAGCTCAAACTCTCGGCGATTGTGAACGTGAATAAGGACTAGGCGGCGGTTTTAAGGTTAAGAAAATGCATAAAGTAATTTAGAAACACAAACGGGCGCCAGTCGTTAACCACGACAAAAAATACAAATCTAGCTAACATTCGAATCCAAAACGCATTTACCTTTCCTTGTTCCTCATTTCACCATCGTAAACTCTAAAGAATACGAGCAAATATCGTGGAGCTGAATAAACAGATATGCCAGTAGCAGGAGTAATAAAAAACTTTAATCGTTAAAAGTATATAAAAAGGCAATATTAACAATGTCAAATAAACTATGTGCGGCGTGTTAAACGCATAGACAAAACTAAGCCGGCTAGTAGCTGACGACGCCAAAGCAAATAATACAAAAAGGTTATACTATGTCAACCAAAAAAGTATATAACAATTGCGTCGCAATACAAACGCCCAGCAAGATGCATTCATTAAGCAAAGAAACTATGTTGGATATGATCAGATTGTAATTTGAAAAAAACTACACAATTAAATAACTGATTTTAAAATGTTAACATTATCAACTTAGATGCAAGCATTATCTGCTTACCAACAGTAACCCTTATTGAAAGCAGCTATCGCTGCTCAAAGAAAAGCTAAACTTTCATTTTATACCGAGCGCGATAAATACCAAATGCCTTTGTACTTAAACGTCGCATTATAACGTAGGCAAAATACGCGTAATATAAATATAAAATTCCGCTGCCATGTAAGCTGAAAGGAGGCATGCGGTAGTACTCACAGCTTATGTAGTTAACTGGCCTAAATCCAGCGCTGCCCGCTGCGTAAATAAGACACTCTTGAAACCATCGCCCTGCGGATTTTCGTGTCCTCCCACGGGCCTGTTGAATTGAAATGTGGCGACTTGTGGTCGTGAGTAACGCGACCGAGCGTTTTGGCTTATGTTCGGCGGAGAAAATTTACCTCCAAACATCATAGGCGGCGGACTCGGACATAGTGCACGCCGGGGATGAAAAAGGTGTACGAGCGTTCGTTACCGGCTACCCTAATTTAACAGTTAATTAACACAAAAACCCTAAGCAAGCACATGTGCTCACCTCACGTTAAATAACGGCCCAAAGAACACGTACAGCTTAAATTTTATAGCTGGCACATTAGCCCGGAGGGCGTAGATAACAGTTCCATTGCTTAAAAAAAACTGAAGCTGCTTGCAGCCTGGCTGTTCTTAGAATTAATCGTGGACGCCAGATCGCAAAAGGCCACCAACAGAACTCACAACACCTCGTGCCTCGAGGTGCCAGATGGAAGTATGTCGTTAAACTCAAACTCAATCACTTAAATTCAGATCCGATGTTAGTACAAGACGAGAAAACGAACGAGATTATATGTATGACCATCTGCTTAGTTGGAGACGCTGCTGAAGACATTACTCCCCCCCCCCCAGGATAAATTTAAGCTGCTCACACAAAATAAAACCCGTTACAACAAATAGAGGAGAAGAATATAGTCTGAGTTGTGTAGAAGATTTCAGATTGGTTGCACAGTTTCAAGAAGGCAGTGAACTGCAGTAGTCTTGGTCTTAACCGACAAATTTTTTCAGCTAAAAGTAAATGTCAAAAAAACTCACACATTGTAATCCAGAACAAAAATATCAATAGCAATTTTTTTTAACTTCTAGAAAGCCAATAAGAAAATGACCAGGCAAATTTGGAAAACTAAATTGCAGAACGGAAATATGCTGGGCCTTTGGCCATACCCTTAACAGCAGAGCATGCATCAGACTGAATGTTGCTTCAGTTTCACAGAGATTGTTGTCAAAGATTGTGATGTATTGGAATGATTTTTTTCTCTTGCTGAAAGTATAATTGACCTAAGAAAACCTGAAAGAGCTTCATCGCAAGTCTCTCAGCGCTTCTTTGAGAAGCTGTATAAATGATGTCAACATGGAAGTGGAAGTGGAAGATGTTACATTGAAAGTTTGTAATACACATTTGCGGATTGTGACGTAGATCACTTAGTATAGACAACACATAGCTACTTCGAAGGAGATTAAAGGACAAGTACAAAAAAAAACAAAATACTTCTTTCAAGATTATCTAAGGTTTTCATAAAATACCATTATATAATAATAACTATATTATCTTTTTATTGTTCTTTTAATATTGAACATTCATATTGTACATAATATTTTAATATTTGTTCAGCCTAGACATCGTACATAAAGCGTTAGCCAGAACAAAGAACATCAGTTAAAAACCTATCCCTATCCCTATATCAACATACTAACACATAGTTTGTCTAAAGGTATGTTAATACATTTCATATTAACGGCTGGAAAGCACCCTTATGGCGAGAACATGCAAGACATCTTGAGGAACTTGGAAAAAGCAGTGCCACAGCTAATAACGACTGATGTTGATCTTCACGATCTAATATCATGGATGCTGCTATATGAACCCAACGAACGCCCAACAATCATTCAAGTGTTATCGTAGGATGCTACTGACTTAGCCCATCCATAGTTATTGCTAAACATAATTTCAGGCACGTATTTTTCTGGAACACAGACAGAAAATGGCGATTCATCCTAGCGTGTGCTGGAGTCAGTCCACATGGCAGTCCCCTGAATATACCTTTGAACGAACTGCACTTATACATTAACGTAATTGCAGCTAGAGAAAATATCAAAGGTAGCTGGATCAACATAATAAAAAAGAGATTCCCAAACTTAAAATACTCACCGGACGACCAAGATTCTGTTACGGGACTACTGAAGTTTGTGCGGTCCTGTATTCAAAACCAGGTTGCCCTTAGAATTAATGGCGACAGTGAGTTTCGTAATTTTATTTTGTCCGCGTTTCCTGCATTGCCTCTGTCCTTGTATCGTATACTGGAGTCTTCTCAATGGTTAAACCATCGAATTTTGCAACCATTTACAACTGTTGATTCGCTTTCTGCATAAAACTATTATCATAATTATCATAATATGGTTCAAGAAAAATTTGTGCTATTTTATGTTTTATTTGATTATAAGAATATTTATGCCATTTTATGTATATATTTCAAGTAAAATATATTTTTTATATTTTTATGTTTTATAAGTATTATAATATTGCAGTAAGTCACCACATATCATCAAATCAGTTTTTTTAAATAAAAATGTCCTGAAACAAAGTAATGAGGTTACTCTTTAGAATTTGTATGTCAACATATTATGTTTACGACACCCACAGTTTGCAACTTGTTCCATAAACAACTATTTTTTAATAGAGTACTGTAAAGTGTTGCTATAACATCTTACCAGACTCAGTACTGTAATGTTTCATTTAAGGTTCTGAAAGTATTAAATTACCACACATGCACTTATATCGAAGGTCTAAGGTGACCACATTTGTTTATTCATTGACATTTAATTTGCATAAACTTCATCTAAAAATCAACACAGATGAAATAAAACGTAAGTAATACGTCCGGTAAATTCTTCACAGTACTCGTTTTGAATAGTTTGGTCGCATCGTCCATAAACATCAAACTTGTACTGTAAAAATCCATTCACAGGATTTGGAAATAACAAGAAATATTTATTTTCTTAAAAAACTCCATACCAATCTCAAAAACGGTTGATTTTCGAACCCATGTTTATTAGGCTTTTTGGTTTGTATTGATGAGATCTACAAGTGGGAAAATATCCGAATGTATTTTTTAAACACCCTGTATATATTGTTGTTTTTATCAGAGCACAAATCATTTACAGCCCCTTAAATGAAACACATTAATTTCGCAAACAACAGTACAATGTGAAGGAAACATTTTGCAAATTAATAAGAATAATTAATGAATAACAATATAACTAGCACAGGACTCAATGTAAAAAGAGTTCTAAAAATACATTAAATGTTTGTAGTCAAAATCAAATGGAACAATTTCAAGTTTATCCCAAGTCCAAAGGTTAAAATATTACAAATTATTTGTAACATAGGTACAGCAGCAAGCTGTAGTCCTAAATGAATCTTAAATAACAATAGCATTCGAATTAGACAAATGTGTATGCGTATAATATGGTAAAGTAATACAGTGTGTGATAGTGCGTGAATTCTCGAAATGCGAAGATATCGGGTAGGCATACTATTCGGTTCGAGATATTTTTTTCCAATATCCCATGAACACAGCACATTGCGGAGCCACCTGCAAGTCACGCAGCACATATTCCAAGCGCTGGGGGAGCCACCTGGAGGAGCCATGTCACAAGTTTTCGAAGCAGGAATATGGTTCGACCCACTTGCAACAGAGCTTGAGTGGAGGCAGCAATAACTAAAGGCATTGAAACTTATCAACAGCGGGCCAGAGCTGGTTATGAGCATAGCTAGACATCCATGACGAGATAGAAACCAGGTGAAAGCCAGAATGTAAAACGAGGTTATGTTTACCTGAATGGCCATATCGAGGTCAATTTCAACAGAAGTAGGTCACTGAGTTTTTAAATTGCATTTCTAATTTCGTCTTTTATTATAGGGGGTTCTTCCTGGTTCTTCCTCTCCTTTTCCTTTGATGTTTGTAATTTTGATATCATTGTATAGCTCTTGGCAGTATTTTCTCAAGACTTCAAGAACCTTTTGTAGTTCTGTCATTTTTTCTCCTTCTTCGTTTTGTACAGTTAATGTGCGAGGTTTAAATTTTTATGTATCTTTTTAACTGCTTTGTTCATATCCTTTGTATTATTGTTTGTTGCGTGATTTTGTACGTCGTTGCATATTTGTTTCAGGTAGTTATTCTCATCAGTTCTGCAGTGTCGTTGTTTTTGTCTGTTTAGTTCTCTAACGGCCGGTCTTATAAAGGCCACTAACTGACGTTAACTTTAATTCGCTGTTAAAATAAACAAAAGCGCATCAAAACGTTAGTCCTTATGATATTTTTCATTAGTAAACAAATGTTGATGCGCTTTTGCTTATTTTAACAGCGAATTAAAGTTAACGTGGCCTTTATAAGACCGACCGTAAATATTTCTTCCTCATCTGTCATCCAGTGCTGTCATTTCTGTTTTTGTTGTGTTGGTAGGTCTGCTATCGTGTCTTGTATAGCCTTTTTTGTGTTTTCCCACATATGATTGGGTACATTGATGTTTTCTTGTTGAAAAAATTCCATGGTTTTGCATTTAATATTTTTTTATTATTTTTTTTGTGTCCTCAGGCTTTACTTGTAGTTTCTTTTTTGTCATTTTGTTGTTTGGAACTTTAAATTTTAGTTTAAAATTGGCTGTTAACAAGCGATGTTTGCTACCACGCTTGTTCTTCATCTTGTTCTTATTAGTATGTAGTCTATCTGGTTACCTGTCTTTCTATCTGGTGATTGGCACTGATTGCCAAGTATACAATCTTCTGATATGATGTTTTGTAGATTGTATTGGCAATTGTAAGGTTATTTTCTATGTAAAATCTAATTAGCCTATCTCCTCTTTCATTTATAGATTTGTATGATGTTTATGGGTACTGGGGTTGCGTCTATTTTGATTTTTATTATTCTGTTGCTGATGGTATTATAGCAGACATTGTTTTATTTTATCATCATCATCACCAAAGATTAATCCTAAATGGATTATTCGGTCTCACGTAAATTGATCGCTCCAATGTTTCTTGGGTCTTCCAATCTTCTCTTTCCTCGTGGTTTGTATTTTAAAAGTTGCTTGGGATACGGCAAACGTCCATTCTGGTAATATGTTCCATCGAGTTATTTCTGTATTGGTCTATTCTTTCAGTTAAGTTGAAAATGTTTAGTTCTTGACGTATATCCTCTCTTCTTTCGTAATCTAATAATGTGTAACCCGCCATATATCTTAAAAATTTCAGTTCGGATGCTTCAATCAGTTTCTTATCCTTTTGAGTAAGAGTCCAGTTTTCTGATCCATATAATAGTGCAGAAACGGCCATAACTTTGTAAAACTCTAATTTTGTGCTATACCTAAATTTATTTAATTTATTATAGAGGTCTTTGTTTTCCGTGTATGTTACATTGTAGCCTAGATAATTAAAGCAGTTTACTTGTTGTAGTGTCTCATTTTCTAAAACAATTTTGGCTCTTATTGGGTCATCGCCTTTAAAATCTAATACCTTTGTCTTTGAAGTCGAGATTTCTAAGTTGTACTTTTTCGATATTGTGTTTAATTTGTACATTGCATATTGTAAATTGTCTTCAGTGTTTGCTAGAATTACCCGATCGTCCACAAATAATATTGTATTTATTTTAGAGCCATTTATTCTGAAATCTGTTTTTTATTGTTTTCTGCCAATCTTCAATGACTTCGTCTATATATATATCTATTATATAATTTTCCTTATTGTGTGTTTGTCTGTGTGTCTGTGGCACAAAATAAAATCTCACGTTCCGGCTTCACAGATGTTTATATTTGTTTAGGTTTTGTTTTTCTTATCTTAGCGCTCGGCTCGGAGCTTGACCTTTCGGGTATCCTATTTCACGTGCGCGCCGATTTAAGACTCGCAGCGCGTAGCGCGCGGTTTGCTTGTAAGTACATTAAAAAGCGATGGTGATAGAGGGCAACCCTGTCGTACGCCACCATTTATGGTTGCTTCTTTAGTGCCTGTGTTTCCATTTTCTAAATTGATAACTACTTATTGTCTTCATATATATTTTGAATTATTTTAATTAACTGTTGTTTAACCTTTTCTTTAACATAATTTCCCATAATTTTATTTCTATTTATGTTGTCAAACGCCTTTTTAAAGTCTACAAAAGCTATGTAGGTGGGAAAAGGGCCGGCGGTTGACGTGGGTAGTATGGGTAGTACTACCCACTCGAAAATATCCGTGTGGGTAATTACCCACTCCAAACTTTCGAACAAAAGCTAAAATTTGAAATTGGGGGTGGGTCCTTTCTCAGGAAAAATGAACATTATATGAAAATCGTTCCCGAATTCGTGCGTTTTCTAAGATTAATAATAACAGTACCGGGATCTTCTTGTTCTAATGAAAAAAGTTTTCAGTTTTGCGTCGAATAAAAAATTATTTAATTTTAATGGATGAATTTATTGTTCATAATAGAAAACGAACGTCTTGTTTCGCCCTACGAAAATGATTTATTTGTATCTTTAGACGAAAGTAAATAAATTGAACTTTGTGACATCTCAAAGTATATTTTTAACAATTTTTGATCGTAATCCTGTATCCCTCATCCCTTCAGATGAGTGTATTGTAAAAAATCACTTGGCACTCCCCCCACCCCCCACCCCACCCCACCTTACTACCCACTCGGGCTAAAAGTGTGACGCCGGCCCTGAGTGGGAAGTTAAATTCTCTTCTCTTCTTTTCTCTCTCTTATTTTATTTGACTCCATTTTGGCTTTTATTTTCACTGCTCGAGAAGATAATGGTCTTACTGCAAAATGTATTGAAGTGGTCTTTGCCTCTCCAATGGGTTTCTGCAATTCCTGCGATATCAGTGTTGTATTTCATCACTTCCCTTTCTACAATAAGTGTTCTGCCATCTTCTAGAAGACCTCTGGCATACCATGTGCCAATATTTAGCTGTTTCCTACTAGGGAGGACTTTAGTTCTCTCACCCCCCCCCCCTGGAGATCCGATTGGGGGATGTTTTTTACTTCCGGTACATTTAGCATTAAGCAAAGCCATGATTCTCTTAGGAATATAATTATCACAGTAGTTTCCCGTTGCTTTCTCTAATTGGTTAGGATATATGAGGATTGTGGATTGATGACTGGGCATGATTTCTCTTAGTAGGTGTATGAGAAAAGATCACGAGCACGTGTGGTTAAGGCTGCTAGACCATTTTGTAAGTCTACCTCCATTTGGGACTAATGGAGTGTGCCTACACGCTACCTGGCTGCTTGCAGAGTTTTAGTACCCTAGGCGGTGGGGTCGCACATCCCGACGTGCACAGTAGTCATTCATAAAATTGATTTTGCTGACCAAAATTGCCTTTTAATGTACATCAGTTTATTTGTACAATTGTGGTCAGTTTGAGGTAAGTTTTTTCTAGCACGCACAATATGTCATTCAGTAAAGACAAATCTGTCATTCTTGCGTACTACTTAAAAAAGAATCGTCATCACAAGTTTTGGGTGCATTCATACATAATAAATAATGAAGCTTTTGCTTTTTTACCTCATTATAACATTAAGTTATATTGACACATTTTTATTTAACTTTAAAACATAATTGATATTAACGATACAAAAAAAACACCATGGTTTTACAAATCAGTTGGATGCTATCAATGTCTTGAAACGCAAAGATAAAGTGCCAAGCACGTTCTCCGTAAAAATGTTTCATTATCAAACTCCCATGCAAAGAGACCATCTGAATGGTCTCCTTAAAGAACTGGAAGACAGAAAAGGCGATGGAGAAGAACACCTTACCATTAAGTATATACGGGGTACTCACCAAAATTGTGACCCTCGCTCCTCAAAAAAAACTAATCACAACAAATATTCATACCACATCTTATTTATACACTAACATATGCTCACTAATATCGAAATTCAGCGAGTTATTGGCTTTCGTAGAAAGATTAAAACCTACTCTCATACTACTATCGGAAACTTGGTTAAATCCCTCGATCGTAGACAATGGGATTAACATTCCTGGCTACAACTTACTACGCGCAGACAGGAAGGATCGACGAGGTGAAGGCGTGTGTATATATTGTAACGACCGTGAGCCGGGTCGTGTGCAGACGGATGAGTCAGCCTTCCAGACCATTCGAGAACGACCTCGGTAACTCATGCGCGCTACACGTCAGCGTTGCTGGAATAATCGAGTGAGACCGCGAAGTTTCCAGAATAAATCATTCGGCGAGATATCAATAAGCGCAAGCGGAAATAACAGACAGTCCAAATCTAGCTTGAAGTGTGCGAAGCTTGCGATATAAATCATTCATGTTAAAGTCATATGTAAATAAATAGTGTATTTGTTGTTAGAAATAGTTCCTGTTAGTGTATAAATAATAAATGTTCCGCATTAATAGTTCTTGTGTTTTTGTAAATCGGTAAATTAAATTGCTGTAAATAAATGGTTAAAACAAGAAGCAGCGTATAATTTTTAATAGCCCAGATGATAAATCGTAACAATATATTGCAAAAAATATTCCCACAGGTGAAGTCTGTTGTGAAGTAATTGACAAATTTCCCACTGGCAACATCAATTCTCTTTGGCTAAATATAGGGCTGCTTAAGCATAACTTCCTAATTGCTTGTGTGTACCAAACTCTCCACTTAAAGACAACATTTTTATACTAAGCTTTATTAAGTCTGCTGTAGAAAATTATAGTAATGTACTGATATTTGGAGATTTTAACTTCCCAAGTATAACCTGGCCTAACACTATTCTTCCACAAGAAAATTCTCCAGCTACTTTATTTTTAAATACGTACTGCGACTGTAATCTATTTCAATTAGTAAATCAACCTACTAGATATAGAATCGGAAATAATCCATCGCTCTTAGATCTGGTACTCACCACTGACAAAAACTTACTATCAGAAATTCTTTTTGATTCACCTATTGGTTCCAGCGACCATTCAACTATAATTGCAACTATGCAACTGCATGCAAAATTAAGCATTAGGGAAAAACCTAAAATGCGAAACTACTGGTTCGCAAATTACGGTGATGTAAATAACTTTTTAAGATCGTTTAAGATGGAAACACTCTTAACTGATACAGAAGTTGAAAGGAATTATTGGACAGTGATATCTGATGCATTAAACATGGCAGTAACTTTTTATGTACCGTTTGTTAATCAAACACGTAACATAAATAAACCTTGGATGTCTAAGCCGATTTTGAAACTAATTAAGAGAAAACTAAATGTCCATAGACGTTATTTAAAGCATAGCTATTTGTGACACAACGTCAGTAGACGTCTGGTCGTGATATAAATACATAAATTAAGTTGTAGTGTCACCATACTGTTACGTTTTACGTTCGGGCTATTTAAAAATTATACGACGCTTCTTGTATTAAACATTTATTTACAACTATTAATTATTATTATTTACAAACACGCGAATTAACAAGGCAGAACACAAATTAATTAAACTAACGAACTACAGGCACTATTTCTAACAACGATACATTTATTTATTTATATGCGCTGGATTAAACATCAATTATTTATTTGGCTATTTACGACTTAAACACTAACAATTTATATGGTTATTTATCTGTTATTTATTTCACACTGGATTATATACACAAGGTTCATTTATATGGGAGCTCTACGCGCTTCGCTGCCGAATTCGAACTGATGAGAACTGACTTCTATTCCTGCGAACGCATATTTATATTGCCGGCTAATTCCCTCCTGGAAGCGTGGAGACCACTCTGGCAACGGTGACGTGTCGCGCATATTGACCTCGGGCGTGACTCATATATCCGCAGTGACGGCTTGTTTCTCGAAGTTCTGGAACAATGACTCATTCGTCCGCAGCTGCCTGATCGCAAGGTCGCTTCTCGAATATCAGGCCGCTGACTCACGTGTCTGCACCGGCCCGATCACAAGGTCGTTACAATACGTATGCAGAAATAGTTGTTACCGTCACCTATACTTCAAATTTCGCCATTTTCGCCTGAAATCGATACAACGTCTATAGACGTCCCACTTCCAGGTGAGTACACTGTGCACGCAGTGTCCATCAACATGTTAATAACATTACCTAGAGGAATCAAATTGTACGTGACGCCTAAATGCAGTTCAAGCCCTATAGCTGCATGCATTGATCTACCTGAAGGGTCCGCCCTGAACGTTGAAAGACGTTCGCCAGAAGCCAGAACTCCGAGTTCGCCTCCGGGTCCGAGCGCCGAGAAATCCATCCTGGGCCCGCCGAGCTGTTAATGCTCGCCGCTCTCTGAAATTTGACAAATTACTCCAGGCCGAACTTCACGACACGGTCCATCCGGAAGTAATGCCACGCCATCGTAGGGCACCAGCAAGACCAACATCAAATCCTACAGTACCCCAGAGGCGTAGATATTGCTTAAATCTCCGTGATTTATTCATAAAATTCCAGCACCAGCAGATCTGCTAGGTGGGTTGCAGTTCACCAAGGAGCAAAGAAACACGACCCCTCAAAAGAATTTATTATTTTCATAATGTACAATTCAGTTAATTATAAAACTACAGGTTAATTTGTATTATAGTTATCTACAATATATTTATGGTAATTGTCCTGTTTTCCTTACTGTATATATTTGAGTTTGAGCGAATGGAGCTAACCCTCGGTATAAATTTATAATGCCCTTAGTGAGGGGGTGAAACGTTACAACACTGTCTAAGATCATTCAGTCACAAAGTATCTACCACAACACAAAATTAAGGATATATAAAACCATAATTAGAGCAATATTGATATGACTGCGAGACCTGGGTAATGACAGAAAATTCAGCAAATAAACTAAATATTTTCGAAAGAAAAGACCCAAGAAAAATACTGGGGCCACTGAATGAAAATGGAGTTTGGCGATTTACAAAGGATTGCCAGTAGCAGAGTTTATACGCTACAAAGATTACAATGCGCTGGACACGTCAATAGAATGAAATACAGGTGACTACCAAAAAGAGCACTAAACTCTAAAATGCAAGGCAAGAGACCAGTGGGAAATCCAAGGAAACGATGGGAAGACGCAGTAGCCGAAGATGCCTACAAGCTACTTGATGTTAGAAGCTGGAGGAGAACATCATCAGATAGACAAGAATGGAGGCAAAAGTTAACGGAGGCCAAGGCTCAATTTGAGCTGTAGCGCCATCAAAGAAGAAGTTAAAGTGACTGTAGTCCTTTTGATGTGAAAAAGGCAGCTGCATTAGAAAAAAATAAAACCAAATGAAAAATTGACTTAAGCCCATTCTGAATCTTATGATTCAATTTGTTACAGTATCAAAATGACTTATCGACAGCCACGACTGTGTGAGTACCAAATAACTAGACAAGTCCAGAAAATGTGTACGCTCACCCTGAAAATCATCAAAAACAGGCTAAAGGCCTCAGCTCAAATACGCTCAGGGAGATGGGCGTGGTTCAATACGGTACGCCAAAGGTCAAACGTGTCGAGGTATATATAGGGTAGTACCATATAAATGGGCGCCACAAGATCCAACTCATGAAACCCACGTTCAACCAGACTTTAAGGGTCAACCTGGGAGAATAATACTCAAATAACTATTTCTGGAATCCTCAGCGCAGCAACAGACACAACAACCTACCTGCAATGCTCATCCGCCACGTCCGGGCCTCACCTAACATTGATCGTAACAAAGTGACTCAGTCACCCTGACAACAAACATACACAAGAGACAAAGAAAAAATCATAAGCCGATACAGTTAATACATCTATTGGGCCACTCCACGTCACCAAACAAACACCTTACAGTAGTACCGCTGTAGTCGCACGTATGAAAATTTGTAATAACGACTTATGGGGTACGCCCAGCTGGGAAACGCTTTACCTAAAAATGACGGCGCATAGCTGAGCCGAACAACAAATCCAGATCGGTTCTAGTTAAACGTCGGCTTAGGCCTCAACAGGCGTGACGCGCAAGCATGAAATCTGTATTTGAGAACGCACTGACTTGCAGCAAAACAATTTAGAACAGCAATCGCTACATTTCTAGCAGAGGGTACTATGCGTTAATTAAGCGCCAAGCGCAAACGTAAAAAGGTTAATTGACAAGACAAGGCTGCCTTGCAGCACTGAGTGTTAGAACCAGTGGCGTAAGTAAGATTTTGCTCTGGGGGGTGTTCTGGAAGAGTGATCAACCTTATTACAATAAGAATTTTAAAAAAAAGTGAGCGTACCATAAAGTATAGTTGATTTTATTTTTATAGGACTTGCGGTATGCCTTGATTTAACTTCTTGGCAGTGTAGACCACCTAGTTACATTTAAGGATTTACTAAGTGATATTACAGACGTCTATTTAAATAGGTAAATAAATTAGCTAGTGTGGCATTTTATTTGCTTATGAACCAAAAGAAGTCCGAAATAATTATTTGCTAAATAAATAATAACTTAGATTGCTTGTAAAACAAAATTGCAAGATATGCCTGTTCTCGCAATAACTCTAACCTATGAAAATATTAAATGTCATTTTGACTCTAAAAAATTAGTTAAATTGACACCAATATAATAAGAAATGAAGTAATACATGTATGTTTGTATTATCGATAACCTCATTTACTTTGCGGTGTAGAGGCTGGTGCTTTATGCGCTTGCATCTGGCAGTACAATGCTCAACTTGCCCCGCATTCGGGATACATCGTTAGAGCGCGCCTTTTGTGCTTGCCCAGCAACCATTGTGTGAGGTGTTTATCATGGTGATGTATTTTGTTACGGTCTAAATCGAATTTAACGACACCGCGCCGTCTCATACAAAAATCACGTAAAAGTTAAACGGCCGGTGCGGACAATAATTCTCACAAAATTGGGACAGATAACGCACCTGGGACCGCTGCCCTGCCCGTAACAAGATATGCCGGCTAAACATCAGTGGAGCGAGGGGTGGTCTTACACGAAATTACCTACGGGCAACGACCTAAGGGACGGTAAACAATGACAAAATAAATTGGGCGTTACCCGGTTTCATCAATGAGAACGAAAATGCCAAGATAGAGCCACTATGAAACCGGGAAATCAATGAGCCTCCCTTCCAACTTTACACCTTGGCGAAATCCAAAGCTAAACGGGGATAGAATATTTGTGCACAGCCTCACGACTCCCGACACTGCAGCGACAAGCGCCCTAACTTACCTAAGACGCTTAAGAACTCTCTTTCCAGGCTCCACCGTACAGGAATCTGAGTATATAATTTAACCTGAAAATAATCATGCACAAAAACGTGCGGAAATCATAAGGCAACGTTCAGTAAACCGATCTATTGGTCTAAGCAGATGGTCAAATAGGTACAACTTCGCCGACTTGGTCAGCGTACACAATGAAAGCACAACATAATAAAGGGCCAAACCTATAAGCCCAGCTGGGGACGCTTTACCTGTAATCGACCAAACTACAGGCGAGATAATGAAAGTTGGCACACAGCCAAGTTAAATAGTTTACAGGCGGCCTCAAAAAGAGGTGGCCGTTTAGCAAGTAGGCACATGAATTATTAGCAAACAAATAAGTTGATTAGTTTGCAGGCGTCCTCAAAAAGGGGTGCCGTTCAGCAAATAGGCACATAAATTATTAGCAAATAAATTAGTTGATTAGTTATTACAAGCTACACACACCTTATTGGTTGATTTTGCCTGGCATGCGTCGTGATAGTCGGGGAGCCCGCCACTGCAGCGAGCGGACTTCAGCCATAAGCGTGGGTGTCCTGCGGTCCGAATATTTCCTTAATTGGCAGGAACTGATGTGAAATCCTCGCGAGGAAACAATGATGAACGGTCAAGACCGAAATGTTAGCCCGTTCTGCAGACTGAATCTCAACGTATCGGAAAGATGGCCCAAACGGCCCTCGAACACTTGCAAAACGGCGGTCATTCAATAAACCGGATACGCACAACCCCAAACAAACACCACCTAACGCCAAGACGGCTCGTGACGAACTCCGCGAAGCCAAGCCAACGCCAACGGTCTCACGCAACCCGACAGGCGATCCAGCTTACGACGAAAGACTGCGATGGAATGAAATTATTTAGAAAAATCTCACACTTGCTCTTATGTACTGCGCTACAAATTTGATCAAACAAACACGCTTCAACGTGACGAAACAATCCAGGGGCAAATAAGATGGCTTGAGACCAGAGCTGTTCATCGAACCTTCTAGCGAAAAGCTGTGTGCATATTCTTAAAAATGCCAAATAAGCCAGAAAAAGTAATTCTCAACGACAGAAAATTACAGCGGCCGTTATAACTGCTTGTACACAAACTGATGAACTATTGGGCTTGAAAATACGACAGGAAAAGCCTATATACAAGCAGAGTCAGGATGTTTGAACCGAAAATACTCCAAAATGTCGCATATTGGTAAAATTTATAAATGTTAAGATGAATTTTAGTTATTCCTAAAGCCTCTGGGGGGTGTTCCGACACCCATATCACCCCACATTGGAATTAACACCCCACCAAAAAACAGCGTAAAATTAGGCAAATTCTATTTAAGCTAAAAAGGGAATTAAGCTGGAAAACTGAACTAAAATCAAACTACAGTAATAACAAAATTAGAAGAAAAGAAGACATACTCAAGATGGAAACAAAATATTGTCGGGTTCTCTACAAGAACACCAGACAAGACACATTGGAATTAACACCCCACCAAAAACACAGCTCGAAATTAGGCAAATTCTATTTAATGAAATTGTGAAATAAACCTTAATTCTGCACCGATGGAAAACCCAAAAAATATATTTCTTCATAAAACAGACCTATGACCTTATTGTCAACAATTTATAAAGTTTTTATTACAGTTATTAACAACAATTATAAAAACACTGCCGCATGAACCTGCTGAACAGGCAGACTTTAGACCAGGATTCTCAACAATGGACTATCTGCAAACTAAATAATCGAAAAACATATAGAACGTAACATCTCACTGTGGTGGATTATGCTAAACCCTTTAACAACTTGGAACATAAACTCATGACGGAAGTATTACAACTCTAAAAAGTGCATTGGAAGTATGTGAAACTGGTTAGAACACAAAAATTAAATTTGTACTAGAATGTACTCTGCATTAATTATGCGTCAAGCGCAGACTTAAAAGGTCAATCGACAAAACAAGGCTGCCTTGCAGCACTGAGTGTCAGAACCCAAACATTAAATTTGTACTAGAGTGTACTCTGCATTAATTATGCATCAAGCGCAGACTTAAAAGGTTAATTTACAAAACAAGGCTGCCTTGCAGCACTGAGTGTTAGAACACAAACATTAAATTTGTACTAGAGTGTACTCTGCATTAATTATACGTCAAGCGCAGACTTAAAAGGTTAATTTACTAAACAAGCGGGCGAAATAGTCTATTGCACAGATTTACCTTATTAGCTAGCTCGGCCTGCAGCTGACGATGGCATTCAACCCAGTGTCGGTATGTCGCTTCGCCCCTGATGTGTGTAACAGAGACGAAATGCTGCGACGTTCTACAGAATCCCCTTTCAAAGAGCGGAATGTGTTAAGGCCCCCTTGGCCATAACACAGAAAACAGCGTAGCCGTTGGATGGGTCACTCAGGAAAAGAATCCCGCCTCACAAACGACGGCGGGAAGATGGTCTTCAACAGCCTACATACAAACTTGACGCCCACAACGACTCGCAAACGGACTTCGCCATATTACAACACGAGTGCTCACCAACGTAGCCAAGCAGCGTGCGTCTGCCTCGCAACTCTGCCCAGATAAAAACGCTCGTGGCCCCAGCTGTCGCCTCGCGAAATCTGCTCCTGCCAATCACAGCGCAAGGCGCGTCAGAGTCGCTAAACGCGTGATCGCTCGCCAGCGAAACAAGCAGAAGCTATGCTTCTTGCACTCACGGGCTGAATTTTAAATAACTTGAAAATGAACGCTCTTATCGCTGATGGGGCACGCAGCTGCATGAAACAACGATGTAAAGGGTGTAAAGATTTCGAATTATTATGCTTGATGCTAAGCGTTGCAGTATTGTTATGAACTATGACTAAAATGGACTCGAAATACAGGCGAATTCGCCATTTTTGTACCAAAACGATTTTAAAGATTTATGTAGTTACTGGGAAATATAAAATGGCATGACAAATTGTTAATTTAAATAGGAGTATTTTCTGATAAAATACTAATTGAATCACTTTGCCAAAATATATTAGACAATAAAAAATAGCTCATAGTAATATCAGATTAGAAATTATATGCTACAAAGTGATTTATAAATAATAATCTGTATCGACCGTAACCAAATAATGGGTGTTAAAAAAGTCTTTACGTCCTGGGCGGCGCTGAAGAGTTTATTGTAACATATCACAACACGTACCTAACCCTACTTTTATAAACATATTTAACAACAACAATGCAATAAAATGCAAACTAAAACCAACATTTAAACACTGCATTTTTATCAAATGGTAATAACTTTACTGTAATCTATTGCAATAAAAAAAGGATTCATAACAAATGATCAAAATGTTCACAGCCTTCAACCAGGTACGCTCAGCATTTGGCATTTATTAACATATTTGGATTGTTATTAATTCAATAAATTTTCTCCTATACTCGATGCCGCAGTTCATTTAGGTCATGTATTTGTTGCTGGAAAATCAAGTTCTTTAAACACGGCCACAGAAAGAAATCGCATGGCGTCTGGTCTGGCAGGTTAAGGTATTGACATTTTTCGACTAATAATCCATCTGTGTAGCGTGTGCAGTCTTGTTAGTAAAAACCAAACCTGAGTTTGTCATGAAGATCTTCGAAAGAAGGCCGTAAAAGCTCTTCTTGATACCTTTCTGCCTGAAAAAATCTTCGTTGATTTTTCAACAAATAAACACTTTTGTCTTAACTTTTACCTTCATGGCCCAATTATTCTACGCCTTGATATAGCCGCCCGCACTCTTAATTTTTTAGGATGAAGAGTTGTCTCTACCATAAAATTAGGTTTCTCTGAATGCCACCAACGCATATTTTAAGAATTAATGTATCCATCTAAATACAACCAGGCCTCGTCCGTGAAAAAAGTGTTCTCCAATAAGTCTTCAATGAGGGTATTTAGGAACCATTGGACAATATTTGACACGCTGAGGATAATCAGCTTCGTGTAATAGTTGTACAGACTGCAAAAATTAACGAAAAGTGACGTTCGGTTGAAACAGCTGATGTGGTATGTTCACAATGAACTCTTCAGCGCCGCCCAGGACGTAAAGACTCTTTGAACACCCGTTACTATCGTGCGAAAATGCAGTATTTGACGTCGGAACTATTTGTGCCCAATGCATACAATATTTAAAGAAGAAAACAACGTATAGTCACTTATTAATTCTTTATTACTATCCTTGTATGAATCTTTGGTTAGTGTTATGAAATAGCACACTTATGGCAATATACATTAAAATCTACAATTATCTATAGAAGTTTTATAGTATATGAAACTTATAACGTGATAGCTTTAATTACATTCTTGTAAACTTAAATCAGATAACAGCATATTAACCTAACACTATGAATGATAAATAAATTAATAAATGACAGCAGAATGCTCATCACCGCAAAATGCAATTGTATTACTTCTCAACATCTGTAAGTAAAATAATGGCAAAAACTTTAAATGCAACTAAATTACGAGATCAAATTTCAAAATTTAAAGTTACTTTTTGAATGTAGTAGCATTTGGAAACAGTCTATGTAACTAAATGAAAACAATAATGTTAACATTTGATCGGCTATGCACAATTTCTTAAAGCCATTAAATTTCGTCTGCTCTCACTAAAAGTTCACCTGAACAATCATGTTAAAGAAAATTATTATACTTAGTACAACAATGTCTATAACATTATTTTGTCAATGATACATGTTTACGACCAGTGCTCAACATGCAATTTCGTTAAAGCATAAAAATATCAGAAGCAGCAAAATACATGCAGCAACATAAACTGCCAGAAATGTTGCTTACGCAACGATAAAATTTCCAAAATATACAATTTTTAAATTATTATCATAACACGACGGCACCTGCTTCTGCTCTACTTTCGGGTAAAGGAGGACATTCGGACCATGAATTCGTAAGGGGATTAAAACACTCCACTGATGCTACTGTAAACTGTGCCCTGTAGAAAGGGTTCTCGAGAGTTTTGTAACCACCTATTACATACAGCAATCCATCGACTGCTGCTACAGCAGGGCCACTGCGACCCACTGCCATTGATGGCATCGTACTCCATTTTCTCTGTAAACAGTAGGCCTAGTTAAAAATGTCGATTCAAATGTTATTTTGTACCTTTTTGAATGAGTATCTTTCCACTGAACTAAGAACCTGTGATCTATTATTTCCTCCAACTACGTATAAGCAATCGTCCAGGACAGCAACACCCATTTGAGAACGAGCTACGGACATTGGGGGTAACGTATTCCAGTCGCCCGTTACAGGGTTATAACTAAGCAGATCTTGAGAAAAACGTTGGTATTCGGTACAACCTCCAACCATATAAATAAGTCCTGTAAAATATAAAATGTTAAACACTTGGTAGCTTTTCTATTATTTTATATGTTTTAGATTACATATTTATAACGAGGCTGTTCTCTTAATTGTTAGTAGCTAGCAATGGATGCTGATAAAAACAAAGACATTTGCATAAATTGAAAGCTCGTTTCTTTGATTGTTTCCAGTTGCATCTTTAAGAGGTTGCGGTTAAAATTAGGGATGTCGGCGGGTACCCGGGCCGACCCGGGTAATAGCCAACCCGGGTATATTTTTAGGACCCGGGTACCCGTATTTATGTAATTTCCGGAAAATCAGTCTTTTTCGGAGATGATAAAAACTTAAAAACAATAGGAATAAGCGCTAGAAAAGCAACCATGCAGTAATAACAAAAATCACCCCATCCCATAGTACCACATAATGTTGTTTCTTATTTCATATAAGGCAATAAATCCGCTTTACGAAAATATTCAACCCGTCAATAGTACAATTAAATCACGTCAGTATGGGATCAAGTAACGTAAACATCCTCTGTGTGATGTTGATGCTACTACTACCAATTTCGGATAAAAAGTCACGTATTTGAATTTGATAGCACTTGGAAGTGTAAAAATATTTACGAGTAGTTTGAATTGGTGAGTAGGCACTATTTCAATTTAGTTCACTCGTGGCGTAAAGGGAAACAATTGTAGCCACCTCAGATGTTTAGATGTAAGTACGCCAATATTTTTGTTATATATTTCGGGTACCCGGGTATTGTTTTTGGGTACCCGGGTTTGATTTTAGACCGGGTATGACATCCCTAGTTAAAATGTATTGATATAGATTACAACATTCATATTTATATTAAATTCAACACAATAGGTACTTATTATACAGAAGTGTAATTAAATTTTTTTTTTTAAACACGTATTTGTCCTGATTTTACTTGATACGAGCACAGAATAAACACCTAACGGACTCAGAAGCAACACTCTTTCACTTCCGAGGGTCCAATTTTCAGTACGCATGCGCCAGTTCCACCATATTTTTGGGAAGTATTTTTGCAGTTGTGTTGTAGGAATTCATTTACTTTCTGCAGTTTCGTATTGAATATTTCTTCGTTTACAGCGTATGTTATTGTATTCGATACGATGTAATTTCTTTATTTATTGTTTGTGATTACTCATTGGACATTCTAAGTGATTTCTGTGTAGGGTAATTTCCAGTATATTGGATTAAATAATGGCTTTAAAAGGTGGACGTTGGTGTTCTGCGATTAACTGTACTAGCAATTCAAACAGTAATCAGTTACTGGTGTTTTTTGTTATCCAACGTATAAATTGTGTGATTTTTTAAATAGTTTTAGTGCTAAAGAGTGGAAAGTTTCCTGCAGAAGAGAGAATTTGTTAAATAAGGACTCAAATTACTTATATAACAATTGTAGAATATGCAGCAAGCATTTTGAAGATCAAATGTTTTAAAAATTTTTAAAAAACAGATTGAAATGTGACGCAGTTCCAACGCTGTTTAACATACCTAATCCTCCACCATTAAAAGGTTTAAAAAGAAAAACGCGTATAGCTACAAATATTCCTCCAGTTCCAAATAAGGTGAAGAAGAACACCGAAACGAATGAAACAAAAGAAGTCGTACGTAAAACACATAAACACCCTAAAAACGGGTCAAGAGTGCTTTAATGTTAAGTTCCGTTGGCCGCAGCTTCTAGAACTGTAAAATTTAACCTTTAATTTACGATTGTCTTTGTATTTTTTGTTTTATTTCTCTTAAAAATCAATAAATTACATTATGTATCACTGAGTATTATTGATCACCAGTAATGGTTACAACATACCTCAGTTATTGTGAGGTTTTGTTTATATTAGGAAAGAAGATTTTATATGCAAAATATGTGCCAGCAAATCATTTCATATATAAGGCGTTTTTGTAGAATATTTTCTTTTTGCAATATTTTAGGTGAGTCAAAATTAAAATTATGATTATTATCAACTGCATGGTCAGAGAGAGCAGTATTTGGTTTATTTGGGCTTAACATTTTTGTTTTTATAGAATTTCTATGTTGAGTTATTCTTTTTTTAAGATTTTGTTTCGTTTGTCCTATATATTTAGCATTGCAATTATTACAATTAATTTGGTAAACAATATTTGATTCAGATTGAATTTTGGTTTTATCTTTAGATTGTTAAATAATTGATTTCCTATTGTATTGTCATTTTTAAAAAAGATATTCAAATTGTTTTTGTTTGTTAATATTTCACTTAAACGTAGTGACAGTTGTGGTATATATGGTATTGAAATGTAAATTGGATTTTTAATGTCTTGTTATTATTAAACTCTGGTCCTAAACAGTTAGGGTATAAATTGATAGTTGAATTAATATTATTTGTGTTATTTTTAAATTTATTTATTCTTTTTTTAATGTTGGTGTTAATGAAGTCAATAGGATAATTATTTTTTAATATTTTCTTAATTTTTATATTATGAAATTTATTTGAAGATAATGAAATTGCACGGTCAATTAAACTATTAATTACAATTCTTTTATATTTCATTGATGTTTGAGAATTATAGTTTAAGTATGCCAGTTTTAATTTCTTTTCTATACCAATTTGTTTCAATTTTATTATTTTCTGTTCTTATTAAAGTTAGATCAAGAAAATTTATAGATTTATTTATATTTTCATTTTCAATTGTGAATTTTAATCTTGGGTGGTAGTTATTAAATGTTTTAAAAATTTTGTTTATTTTATAAAAACTAATTTCATGTAAGTTAATTAAAATTTCGGATTCAATTTTTTGTAATACCAAATCTGCAATAGTACTGGATAGAGGCTGACCCATTGCAACACCAAAATTCTGTTTGTATATTTGATAATTAAAAGAAAAATAAGTAGATTGTAAAATAGATTCAACTAGTTTTATAAATTCATGTTTAGGAATATTAGTAAATTTTTCTATTTGACACCAAAATTGTTCTATGGTTTTAATTGCTAACGTTATTGGAATGTTAGTATAAAGTGATACTACATCTAATGAGAATAAAACATGTTCTTTTGAAATTGTTATTGTATCAATAAATTTTTTGAAAGTCCATGAGTCTTTTACACTGTATTGGTTTTTTTGTGTAACATTAATTAGAATATTGGAAAAATATTTGGATAATTTATATAATGGGCTCATATATGAAGCTATAATTGGTCGTAAAGGGTAGTTATTTTTATGTAATTAATTCAACTATCAATTTATACCCTAACTGTTTAGGATAAGAGTTTAATAATAACCAAGACATTAAAAATCCAATTTACATTTCAATACCATATATACCAAAACTGTCACTACGTTTAAGTAAAATATTAATAAAAAAAAACAATTTTAATATCTCTTTTAAAAATTACAATACAATAGGAAATCAATTTTTTAACAATCTAAAAGATAAAACCAAAATTCAATCTGAATCAAATATTGTTTACCAAATTAATTGTAATAATTGCAATGCTAAATGTATAGGTCAAACAAAACAAAATCTTAAAAAAAGAATAACTCAACATGGAAATTCTATAAAAACAAAAATGTTAAGCCCTAATAAACCAAATACTGCTCTCTCTGACCATGCAGTTGATAATTATCATAATTTTAATTTTGACTCACCTAAAATATTGCAAAAAGAAAATAATATACAAAAATGCCTTATATATGAAATGATTGAAATAAAAAAAATCCAAATTCTATTAATTACAAAACTGACATAGATAATCTTCATTTTATTTACTATAACCTTCTCTAAATAATCTTATATAATTAATTTAAAAAAATATATTAATATCAAGATATCCCATACAATAGAAATATTTTTTTTATCAAGATATCCTTCGCAAATGTTTAGATTTCAAAATTGGCATCTGACATTTTACAAATTTTAATTTCTACATTCATTTTAAATATCTTTCCAATCGATATTGTAACAATTATTAGTTTTAACCATTTATAACATTATAATCCAAAAAAAATTCAGTTGATATTACATGAGGTAAGAATAAGTATGCATTGTTTTAACTATCTAACCTAAAACTCATTTTCGTTTTTAGCTTATTATATACTAATATATTGTGTATTTCTGAAGAAGTCAGCTAAGCTGATGAAACGTTAAATAAATGTATAAAGAAGAAAAAAAATTGGCTGCCTAATTTTCCTAAAGACATAGTTATAAAAAATGACAGTATTGTGGGCTTTCATCATACAGGATCAAATATCCAACTTAAACCTGCTTCAAGTGCAATAGTTTTCATGCTAAGAAGCATATCTGGCACATGGAAACAACCTGTTGGCTATGCATTTACAAACCCAGCCTGCTCGGCAGCTGATTTGCAGGAATTAATTGAGTCATTTATAAAAAAGTTGTATTCAATAGGTGTAAATGTATGTGCATTTATAAGCGATCAAGGATCAAATTTTTTGCAGTTTGCTCGTAGTCAAAATGTAAAACCAGAAAATTCATATTTTCTAGTAGACGATAAGAAAATATTTTATTTATTTGACACACCTCATCTTTTGAAATCCAATAGAAATAACTTGCTAAATCATGGTTTTCATTTTGACAATAAAATTGCTTCCTGGAAGGACATTAACTCATTTTATAGAAAAGACAAATGTCAGAATATTAGGCTTGCTCCTAAATTAAGTGATCCTCACCTATTTCCTAATGGATTTCAAAAGATGAAGGTAAAATTAGCAGTACAAGTTTTTAGTCATGACGTAGCTAGTTCGTTATATACATACAGTCTGTTCTACAAAAAAGTCCCCGCCTTCTAGCTACTTTATTATTTATTTTAGACCCAATAAACCTTATATCAAATCAAATGACACATAAAAACCTACATTTTAACACTATCAAAAAATGTTTTCCATCAATTGTTTCAGAGTGGTGACATCACATGCAATTTTTTTAAATGACACTATATATTTTTTTACATTTTCTGGTCGAGGTTTTTTTCTCTTTTCAACAATATAAATATTTTATGCCCTTACATCAGAAAATTTTCGAGAAAAATTAAAAAACTTTTTTATCGGTGGGAGGCCACGATACAAAACTATAAACAAAAGTGTAACTCAGAAAAACAAAACAATATTTATTTACAAAAGGGAACACAAAAAACTAACCATTTATAACAAATGTTCAATATGTAAACCATTATTGACAATACAAATTTGACATCGTCTATTAACACTTCTTGCGGCGTTTATAAGCATATCTTGAGGAATGCTTTGGCAAGCATTTCTAATACTTATTCTGAGATCATCAATATTTTCTGGTGGTGTAACGAAAACAAGGTCCTTAAGGTGTCCCCACAAAAAGAAATCAAGGGGAGTTAAGTCTGGGGACCTAGCTTGCCACTGAATTGGTCCATTTGTACCAATCCAATTCTGTCCAAAATTTTCGTTTAGGAAATTAGTGTTTATAAGAGAATTATTGAAAAATGACGTTATTAAATTCTGCAAGAGGCAATTGTTCCAAATATTCCTGTAATTGGTTTCGTAGAAACTGGTTGTATCTAACTGAATTTAGAGTTCCGTCAATAAAGTAAGGTCCTAACAACCTTCCGTTTAAAATTCCATGCCATACATTAACGCTAAATCTTCTTTGAAAGCGATTTTCTCTAATATTTCTGGGATTTTCTGTACTCCAATAATAGTGATGATTTCTATTAAATAAGCCGTTATTGGAAAATGTGCATTCGTCAGACCATAATATTTCTCTGTAAAAATTAGGATCCTCTTGCTGTCTGTTTACAAAGTAATTACAAAATTCAATTCGACGTGGAGGGTCATTTGCTTCTAAATTATGCACTAAATGTACCTTATATGGTTTAAAATCATGTTTTCTTAAAATGTGATGTACTGTACTACATGACACCTGAATATTATGTGCAATTTCTCGTGTTGAAGTATTTGCATCTTGCTCTACTAGTCGAGTCAATAAAGCCTAAAAATCGACCAAACTTCTTAATTCTCAGCAACAGCTCCGATTTTGATCAAATTTTTTTTTAAATGTGTGTTTTTTAATATTATTCAAAATCAGAAACATCCCAATTTCAGGAAATAATTTTTTATATTGTTTAAACAATAAAAACTGAATTTATGGGAAAAATTATTTTAAAAAATTTTTTTGCAGTATTTGTGAAAATATTAATTGTTTTTATTGAAAATTCATTATCAACAATGTCTCCCGCACTCGTGGTTAACATGTATTTATATTGTTTAAACAGTAATAGCAACATTTACGTAAAAATTGATTTTTTAAATGTTTTTTCGTAATATTTACAAGAAAGTGAAGTTTTTATTGAAAATTTAATATAAATAATATTTTAGACAATTTAAAATAATAATTATTTATACTGTTTAAACAATGATAACAACATTTATATAGAAATTTTTTTTCGACATATTTATAGAAAAGTGAACTGTTTCTATTAAAATCTTACGGAAAGATATATTTATTTAAAGCGTCAGAAAGGAATCGTAGATATGTCAGTAATGCCTCGATTGATTATTTATTTGATGATGATGTCTGTACAAACAACTAAGGAAAAATTTTTAGCTAACAGCAAGAATAAAAATAGATTTATTAATCTTCTTTATAAGAAGCTCATTGAAAATAATTTTGAATGCACTCAAGCAGAAGGTGATGCCGATCGTGTAATTGTTCAAACAGCTCTAGATTGCCTTTCTCCTCATGTCGTTGTTGTAGCTGAAGACATTGATGTATTGGTATTATTAATGGCGTTATCGCCAGATAATAAGGAATTATTTTTTTTAGACCACCGAAAAACAATATATTACCAAGAGTTTACTCATCAAAGACAGGCTTAAATGATTTTCCAAATATTAAAAAGGAGCATCTTCTGCTTATTCACGCTTTTACAGGATGTGATACATCAGCTTTTTATAGAAAAGGTAAAAATATTTTTTTTAAATTTTCAATAATAATGTAAAGCTGAAGTATTTATGCTTGAAAATCAACGTAAAGAAGTACTTTTTAACGAAGGTATATTTTTTATTTTCGCACTGTATGGTGCAAAAACTTCAAACAACTTAAACGAATGGAGGCATAAACGTTTTATAATGCTCGCTTCAAAGACGAAAAGCGTTCAAATTGCATCACTTCTTCCAACAGAAGATGCAGCTCAGCAGCATATTAAAAGGGCTTATTTGCAAATACAGCAGTGGAAAAATAATTCACTAATACCTCCCGAAAAATGGGGTGGGAAAAAAGAAAATTATTTAATACCAGTGCAAATGACGCAACCAACAGCACCGGACAACATTTTAAAAATTATTTTTTGCTCATGCAAAACCGGATGTGGGACAGCATGTGGATGCAGAAAAAGTGGTTTGCATTGCTCCCCTGCATGCATTGTTTGTAGTGGCAATGATTGCAATAATCATCCACCAATTGAAGAGGAGCGAGAATTCGAAACTGAGGATTTAGACGCCGATTAGATTTTTATTCGTTTACTGTATTATAAAAAAATATAATTTTTTCTATAGCTCATGTTAAAGTGTGCTTTTATCAACTCAAAACAAAAGGTCAAGTTTTACTTTAACAGCAAGGGTAGATAAAGTAGCACTTTAACATCAAGGATAGATAAAGTAATTTAATTTTCTAACTTTTGTTTAAATTAAATATGACAGCTTCGTATTATCGTAGCTACCCAATCTAGCTACTGACATATTGAAATGTCATTATTTTCTTTTGAAATTGTGAAATTTCTTGCTATAGAAAAAAATATTGTATTATACACGACGGTAAAGTTATTTCTATCCACTCTTGAATCATTAACGTCTCGACTTCGTCTCGACGTTAAACGATTCACTCGTGGATAAAATTTAACTTTATCGTCTTGTATAATAAATTACTAATTCTTTAATAAAGTTTTCATGTAAATATTTTTAAATAATGACACTTTTATAAATAACATAAATAAATAAAAAACATTAAGAACAAATTATGTATACTATTCATTTGTGTATTAGATTTGCAATAAAAACAATTTGCTTTTTTATAAATATCGCCAGAAAAAATAAAAAAAATATTTTTCATAAAAATTTCATTGTTATCGTTATTTAAAAAATATAAATAATTACTAACTCTGATTTAACTAAATATATCTTTCCGTAAGATTTTAATAGAAACAGTTCACTTTTCTAGAAGTATGTAGAAAATTTTTTTTATTAAATGTTGTTATTATTGTTTAAACAATATAAATAATTATTATTTTAAATTGTCTAAAATATTATTTATATTAAATTTTCAATAAAAACTCTTCACTTTCTTGTAAATATTACGAAAAAACATTTAAAAAATCAATTTTTTCCGTAAATGTTGCTATTATTGTTTAAACAATATAAATACATGTTAACCACGAGTGCGGGAGACATTTTTGATAATAAATTTTCAATAAAAACAATTAATATTTTCACAAATATTGCGAAAAAAAAATTTAAAATAATTTTTCCCATAAATTCAGTTTTTATTGTTTAAACAATATATAAATTATTTCCTGAAATTGGGATGTTTCTGATTTTGAATAATATTAAAAAACACACATTTAAAAAAAATTTTATCAAAATCGGAGCTGTTGCTGAGAATTAAGAAGTTAAAACCTTCATTGACTCGACTATACACTTAACAAAATATTCAACTCCAAATTTTCATCTCGTACTTGGCGGTCTATCTTTATTTTCTTTAGGGAACCCGTATTCCTTAACGTTTCTTCTAATTTACTAAATTTTTGCAGGGAAGGAGCCTGTCTATCGGGATACCGTGTTTGATAAATACGTAAAGCTGCCGCACTATTTTTCCTGCATTCAAAGAATACTTGCAACATGTCAACCATTTCACTGTTAGTAAATCTGGCCATATTTTGATTTGAATATTACAGCACAAGAGTATAATACAAGAAAACAGATTATTCTGAAATCTGACAGTTAAAGTGTTTGTCTGCTATTTGTTTTGTTTTTCTGAGTTACGCTTTTGTTTATAGTTTTGTATCATGGCCTCTCACTGTGAAAAGGTTTTTATAATTTTTCACGAAAATTTTCTTATGCAAGTGCATGAAATATTTATATTGTTGAAAAGAGAAAAAAAATCTCTACCAGAAAATGTAAAAAATATACCTATACAGTGTCATTTAAAAAAATTGCATGTGACGTCACCACTCTGAAACAATTGAAGATAAAAAATTTTTGATTGTGTTAAAATGTAGGTTTTTATGTGCCATTTGATTTGATATAAAGTCTATTAGGTCTAAAATAAATAATAAAGTTGCTAGAAGGCGGGGCCTTTTTTGTAGAACAGACTGTATGTGAGTTTAGTTGCGCTCGAGTCTGCTGCAGTAGGTACTGCTGAATGTTTAGAATTGTTTGATAAATTATGTGATATTTTAAATTCAAATTCAAGAAGAGCTGAAAAAATGTATGGAAATATTCAGATTAGTTTTTTAAATAATTGCCTACAGTTCTTAAATTCAGTTGTAGTAAAAAATAAGGACAATAAGGACGTTACAAAAAGTATTAAGTGTTTAACTGGGTTTAAAATAACCATAAATGATATTTTACAGTTATGGGAATATTTAAAACCTAATTCTTTTCAGTACATTTATACACGTAGGCTAAATCAAGATTGCTTGGAAAACTTCTTTTTTAGTGTAAGACAGCAAGGTGGCAATTCCTGTAATCCTACTCCATACAGTTTTTTAGAGCATATAAAAAATTATTCTGTTTAGATTATCTAGATCACTCATATGAAGCAAACTGTGCTGATGATCTGGATCATATATTAACATCTATAAATAATAATTCAAATAGCAATGCGAATTTTTAACAATATTTAAAGAAACTAATTAAGTTACAAAGTACAGACTACAGAGATAATCTCCCTGGAGCAAATGCTTTAAATTATGTATGTGGCTACTTAATTAAAAAATGTTTGGAAGTGCACAGTTGAACAGTCGGCAACTTTTGATGTCACAACATTATTTATTTCGTACAAAGATTACCCAAATATGAACAAGAATATGTTCGGAAATTTAAAGGCTCCCAGTGAAAGCTTTTATAAATACATTCAAAAATTAGAGGCAACATTTACAAATTATTTTTTAACTGTTGTACAAGGTTATGTGGCAAATTCTTTAATTAATATTATGGCAAGTATTCAGTTTTCACATCCTTGTAACAATTTTCCTCTGATGTATTTAATAAAATTATTTGTAAGGATGCGAATTTTTTACTGTTTAAAATACTTAAACAGGGAAATTTAAAATAAATCACAAAAAAAATTAAAAATTATGAATGTAAAACGCTTATAAATTAGTTTGTAATTGTATTATTGTATTAATTTTTGTGTTATTTAAATTATATTGTATTGTATTGTATTATATAACATTTAAACGTAAGCTTTCTGCAGTTATTTAATTATTCCAATATAAATAAACGCAATCATATGTAATGTTTTGAATTTCCCGCTTCATCTACTGCCTTTCAAAATGGCCGCCACAGCAGAAATCGGCTACTCGAACATCAAAGGCGCCGCCGCGAGTATCGCTTCTGAGTCCGTTAGGTGTTTATTCTGTGATATCGGGACACAATAGGTTATCAAAATTGATAAAAACTCCCACACAAAAAAGTTGGGGCAATATTTTCCTTAGCCCCCCTCTCAGTTTTACCCCTCTATGTGCATTTTACATCGCCAAGAGTAGCTTTATCTTTTTAAGTAGAAGAATTTTAGTATGTGTACAAAGTTTCAAATAATTATCTTTGAACGTTTCGAAAATATTAAACAAAAACGATCCACAGCACTACACTTTTATTCTGGAAAACCAAGGGTTTTTCCGCCTATGGTTATATAAAATTTTCTTAATATTTCCGGTTCTAGAATTTGCTATTAAAGTTTGGCAGGCTAATTTTGGAACACCCTGTATATGCAAAAAATCCACTTTGCTCTAAAAGTTGCACATAGCTAAATTATCGCACCACACGTACTAAAACAATTGGAAACTATGTTTTTTAATAGAAACAACTATTTTTGAAGCTACTTTTAAACAAAATGGCGAATATGGTAGTTTTGAACTGTTTAATTAAACTCGTATTGTTCCATTTAATAGAACATAGTTTTCCGTTGTTTTAGTATGTTTGGAGCGATAATTCGGTCATAAGGAATTTTTATAGGTAAGTGGAGGTTAAATTGCATTTCTTGTTCAATTATTAGTGATTTTGCTTAACCCTTTCGCTACAAGAAGCGGCATATTCCTCAAATTGCTGTTACATTTGCGTCCATTTACATCTGTATCGGCCACAAAAAAAGTTTGGTTTACATATTCAAGCAGTTGGTAAGGATTTAAAGATGTGCTGTTTATGCGACACTATTGGAGTATTTAGTCACATTTTATTTTTGTTTGTGGGCAGGTTTTGAACTTCTGGGATTGCAATTTTTATTGCGATGGCGCGGAAATATTTGATGGACGCCGAATTGGAGAAATGTTTATTTAGGAAGGTGAACCAGAAGATGAAAATTTTGAACCTGGTGCATCTGTAGATGATGAACAAAATAATTGTGGGAATAATTCGAGCACCCACAATTCATTTTTTTTTAGAAAGTGGAAAGTGTTCTATGTATTTGAAAACAGTTTTAATTGTTTCAAATTTTTTTACCGCGACGAATTTGTACTACCACCTGAATGAAGACTATAACTAAACCCCAAATCAGACTCACACGGAAAAATGGACAAGCATAAACCCAACGAAATGTATTGTTTTCTTGCATTAACCCTTCTGACGCCTCAAATAAAAAAATTAAGGCTTACAGACTATTGGACCAAGGATTATTGCTTGGCAACTCCATTGTTCGGTCAACCAAGGCGAGAATAATTTTCCACGTCGTTTAGTATTAAAAACTTACTTGATGTTAATTGTGCATAATAGTATATTATGTTATTAGCAGCAAAAGTTATATTTTATGTGGCGAGGCTGGACGGGTTATCTGCCGAGCTTGCGAGGCAGATAAGTACAGCCGAGCCACATACAGATACTTTTGCTCTGAATAACATATAGTATTTTTTCTTCAAACGTTTTTATAACCAATTATTTACAAATTTGTGAACAAAATTCGAAGAAAATTACTTGATCTCGTCAGCGGCAGATAATATTATCTGCCGCTGACGAGCGGCAGATAAAGTTGTCAGCGGCAGATAATAACTTTATCTGCCGCTGACGAGCGGCAGATAAAGTTGTCAGCGGCAGATAATAACTTTATCTGCCGCTCGTCAGCGGCAGATAATATTATCTGCCGCTTGGCAATAAAGTGACAGTTTAGCATCATCAATCCAGCAGTATAATGGCATATTTTACTGCCGTTGGAAGAAAAAAATATTAATTTTAAAATTTAGATATTTTCCTCACTTATACAGGGTGGTTCGGGAGGAAATGGAAATATTTTAGAAACATTTCTAGGAAACCAAAATAAGCAAAATAAGCTCGTATGTTCAAGTCCAATTTTTATTTGTTTCAGAGATACTTTGATTAATTGTAATTTAAAAACTAAAGAAAAATTCATTATAAAACTAACAAAACAATACACAAATTGCATTAATTTTCGAAAACATCACCGCCTACTTCAATACACTTATTTCCGCGTTTATAAATTGAACTAGTAGCGAGTTTTAGTATACGATGATTTGCTCTAATGAACGCTGCAGAATTAAGATTGCGATCTAGTAATACATCCCTTGTGTCCACTTTCATAGCATAAGCCAACGACTTCATCCATCCAAAGACAAAAATCTAGGGGAGTGAGATCCGGTGATCTTGGTGGGCAAGGGTGGTCTTTGCCAATCCAGCGATCGCCGAAATAGGTATTCAGAAAATTTCTTACATTATTTGAATAATGAGGAGGCGTTCCATCATGTTGGAAGATAATACGTGGTCGAATATTCAAGTACCTTTGAATATTCGTCCAATATTTCCTCTAAATAACCTTTCCCAATAAGGCGCGCATCCAATACGAAAAAACCGAAAAATTGATCATTTAGAATGCCTGTTATTTTCCGATTCGGAAAACGACGTCGATACTCCTCTACAGCACAAACAGTACTCATTACAGACACCATAAACATCTTTTTACTGTGATCGTATTGTATACATTCCATACGCTAAATAACCATAAACAAACATATCTGCATATTCTTTATGACTGAATTTGGGCATTTTGACAATTTCATAAAATTAGCACAACTGTCAGTTTTTAAGATCGATTCTTAATGCTGCAGTGTTCATTAGAACGAATCATCGTTCACTAAAACTCGCTACTAGTCCAATTTATAACGTGGAAATAAGTGTATCGAAGTGGGCAGTGATGTTTTTGAAAATTTATTGTGAATTAATGCAATTTTTTTTATTTTTTGTGTTTTGTTTTGCTAGTTTAGTAATGAATTTTCTTTAGTTTTTAAATTAGAATTAATCAAAGTATCTCTGAAACAAATAAAAATCGGACTTGAACATATGAGCTTATTTTGCTTATTTTGGCTTCCTAGACATGTAATTAAAATATTTTCATTTCCTCCCGAAACACCCTGTATAGGTAGGTGAGGAAAATATCTAAATTTTAAAATTAATATTTTTATGCACAATTAACATTATCCAATAAGTTTTTAATACTAAACGACGCGGAAAATTATTTTCTTTAATTTACTACCGCTACCATTTTTTTCCATAAAAATGGTGAGCAGGAATATGCATAACCGTGATAAGCCATGTAAATTGCCTATGTTCAGAGGTATGACCAACCACCCTGTATATGTGTTGTGTGTAGTCTTGTTGTTCTACCTCATAGACCAGTATTCAGAGAAAAGAGACAGTAATTGTATCCTAATGATGAATAATCACCTGACACAATACCGATCCAGTGAATAGCTGAATAAGTTCTGCCTATTCGTTGAATTGAACCGAGGACTTGTTTATTGCATGCGTAACACTTTACGCACTAAGCCACCTATGTGGTTGGTTTTTAATTATATCCGTAAGCTGTACTTATATAATATGTTGTCTGTTTATAAGTTTGCTTATACTGTGTTGCCAATCATTTAACATTTATCATTGTTATTTTTCAGTTTTAGGTGTTTACTACTGTTATTACTTACTGTTTCTATTATATTTTGTAATGGGTTTTCCCGTGGAATAAATAAATAAATTGTAAATAAAGACCAAGAAATGTAAAAAAGCGGTGCATTACTTCTGACACTAACGGCAGGGAGTGGATGAATCCCGCATCCCTTTTACACACATTTACTACGAGAACCGGATGTATCCGCATCCCTTTTGCACACATTCACTACGGGAACCGGCAAATCCGCATATCTTCGGTTCACACTCACTACGGGAAACGTATGATTCTACAAAGCCAAAATTCCCCTGTCTGGACTGCACGGTAGTGAAAATTTTACCCGTAACGAAAGGATTATCATGGCCCCACTTTAGGTAATTTTTTTAATTATAAAAAAGTATAAGTTCTAAAATTTTAATTTAAGCACGCTATAATAAAGCATTTTTGGCGCTGATTTAAAATATCTAAATATATACAGGGTCTTCCATTTAAAAAACCAAAGTCGTGTATCACTACGCAAAAATAGGAGGCTGCGATTTAAATTCGTTTATAACAATTTGTAAGCTGCATACTATCATTTAAAACAACAAAAGCTTTTTTGTGATGTCTCTATTAATAACGAGTTACAAACACCCTGTAGACGTGGGGTGAAGTATCCTGAAACTAAAATCAACATAGTAAATCTGCAATTTCAGTTATGTCCTGTGAATCTGCATCAGATGTACTTCCCCCACCATACGTAATCTATAAGTCTGAAAATATGTGGGACCGGTGAACCGAAAACGGGCCAAAAGGTTATCCCTGCTGTGATGATCACTGTTGCACGTCAAGATCGCGTTATAATAGAACGCAACGTGGGAGGTAGTCATTGGTGATAATTTAGCATCACATTTCCCTGATGAAGTTCTAAAGTTGTATAATCAATACAATACATCTTTTACATGTCACGCAGCCGCATGATGTGGCTTTTTTCAGGCCTCTGAATGGAGCCTGAAGGTTCAGGCTCGATCCACACTATCGGGCTGCTCTCGTTTCAATCTCGCTCCGCTCAAATACATCGTCAGCAATGGGCACATCACACTATAGGTAACGCTCAAGCTCACGTCGTGCCCATTGCTAACAATGTATACAAAATTGAGTGTAGCGAGATCGAACCGAGAATAGCCCGATAGTGTAGAATAAGCCTTATGCGTTTGCAATGGAAAATGGTCAATTCCAAATGTACGACACTTAAAAAAGAGAATTTCCGCAATTGCTACACCAAGTTTTAGTGAGCATGAATGATAAAGAAACAAAGGTGCCGTTGCATAAGATTTAATTATTGGATTCCAAGCTACAGGGATTTATCCTTTTCGACCATAAGAGTATTAAACAAGTTACCTGGTGAAGTAACCGAAGAAATTTTGAAAGATTTTATCAAAGTCTCGTTGAGTATTTGAAAGAAAACCTCAAATTTGACATAGAAGTACAATGCCGCCAACATACTATTCATAACGAAACTCCGGCGAGTCGCCGGCGAGCCATTGGCGAACGACTATGCATACGGGTGTTAGTATACTCAATATAAACCAAAACTATATATCAATTTCATCCCGATTATTTTTTTTCTTAGAATTTGTTTTTTCTATTAATGGTACTGAAATTGATTCTTACAATCACCAGCATTAAAAAATCGAAGAACGTAGTTATTCTTTGAAAAAATGCTTTTAAAATGAGACTGCAAGGAAATTTAGCTGTAGTCTTTGCGGCTTTTCCAGAATAACTAGAATGCTAGTCTTAAAAACTATATTTACCTTCATATGAAACAACTCCATGCTAAATCGGGGCTGTGGAAGACTTCCGACAAGGCTCCACATGTCTGTATGTGGATTGTACCTCTCAATTTTATCACCAATATCTCCTCTTTCCCCTCCAACCCAACCACCAACCGCATACAAGTATCCATTCCACGTACATAAACCAAATTCACAGCGTGGAATTATCATACTGGCAATTTGTGACCACCGATTTTCCTGTGGGTCATAACATTCACCACATGCCAAACTATTTGATCCATGTTCACCCCCAACTACATAAATATTTCCATTTAACGCTGTTACACCTGGAACTATTCGACTAATAGTCATATTCGGCGCTTTACACCATTCCCTGTAAAAAAAAGTAGTTTGAAACGTATCTATTAAACGATTGGAATTAAAATTACTACACAAAATTGGAGGAAAAGGTATAATTTTACTACTTTCCCCTACCTTTTAAACGTGTCGAACCTTTCAATAGTAACATAACTGCTTTCAAAGCTTCTATTTAACACATTGTTTAACTCTCGTTTTGAACCACCGACAACAAATATGTGTTTTTTTGGCACCAAGCCGAGGGAAAACGTTTAAAGGGACTAAGCACCCTTTTTTGCTGGTCAAGTCATTGTGAATAGACTTTAAAGCGACTCTTAAACTGCTGTCATTACACTCTATTATTGCACGCTCCAAGAGACCTACGCATGGATCCATTAAAATTTAAACAATTTCAATTCAATCAAACTTTACCTAATGGAAGAAGAGATAGTCGTACGTATTTCAATATTTCAAAAACGTATCTTCTGCGATCTACAATTTCATGGGTTATCCATCGTATGGCTGCTTGAAAAACTTGGAACTCTGAATCCACTTGTAAATTTTCAGAAGATAAAAATTTTATTATTTGGTCTTTAGGCAATTCGTATATTTCGTCTTCATTTATAACTTGGGGAAAGTAACTTTGAATATATTGTAGAGAAGCATTTTTCAATTTTTTCCAATTATGTAATTCTGCAAACCTACAAAAAAGTTAAATGTATAAATAAGAACATTTGTAATTTTCGTGTCTTTACATATAAATTCCAATGGCGTTAACGGCGTGTAATTCCTTAATCAGGTACTCGGAACATCCTAATACAACGTCTTCAAGTTCTAACATATCTGCCGCAATCATAAGCTCTTGTACATTGTTTTGGTTTATTTCTATTTCTCCAGAATAGACAAAGTCGATTAACGTCGA
The DNA here is from genome assembly GCA_940337035.1 of Agriotes lineatus. NCBI lineage: Eukaryota > Metazoa > Arthropoda > Insecta > Coleoptera > Elateridae > Agriotes > Agriotes lineatus. The sequence goes on along the minus strand of OW679196.1, from coordinate 86,785,745 downwards.
AAGAACATGTGGCGAAATGGCATGCAGCTCTACTGATCGTTGGTCCTTTTCACATAGATCACCTGTGAACATGGCGTTGAAGTAGGGGCTGCTAGCTGCCAAAACAGCACGATGTGCCTAAAACAATCATTGCTAGAGAAAAACTCATAAGCCAGCATTAATACAACACCTTGATAACTTTTCCTTCGACAATTATTTCTACATCACATAGCCTGGAGTTCAGTCGTAGAATATTTAAATTAGTTAACAGTTTAGGGACGTAATTACAACAGTTGTAGTTGATGTTCTTTTCGGAGTTTGTGTTAGATAAGGGCATATAGTTGTTATTCTGCATCGAAGCCACATCCGCATTGCGTTTGGAGCTCTTCAGGGGTGGCATGATAATATCCATTAAAAATCTCATGTGTTATCCCTCAAATTTGCTAAAATACTACGGACTTTCGAAAAGGTGCACTAGACACACCTCTTTAGAACTTTCTGGCGCTGGACCCATTCGTGGACACTGTGATCAGTACTTTTCCTCTGATGCACATGTGCTGATAGGCAGAATATTAATAAATAAAGAATTTTGATTACATGATATCTTAACGATAACACTTAATTTAAACAACAAAAACACGAAATTTAGAGGAAATATCACGAAGTGTCAAAATTTTGGTGGCATTCGAATGCCAACATTAAGGTATTGCAATACCAATCGTAACAAAGTTACTAACAACTTTAAAAACCATTCAATTTATTTCAATCTGATATGTTCACATATGCTTTGCTTGTTTTTATTATTTATAACTTAAAGAGTTACATAACATTAGCTTATATAAAAGTTGTAGGTACGAAGGTGATGGGAATTACTAAAATATTTTAATAATACAGGGTGACTCAAAAATTGTGACAAAGAAAACTATGGAACGTCCTGCATATGGACAGCTTTAAAGTTTTACGTCAAAATGGTAATCATTCTAATATGTATAAGTATAAGTATAGGCATAGCGTTAACAGCTTTGGAGATATTAAAGTTTTTCTGCAAAGAAAACTCTGAATTTCAGGCGGCTGCTGTAAGTGACAGAAAACACGTGAATGAAAGAAAACGTTACCAAAACATGAAGTTTGATGTAAACTACCTTTTTTGCGTAGTAATCGTAAAAATCGTCTTTTTTTAACGAAAAATCGTATTGAAAGTTCCACTTTTTTAATCTTGAAAAAAGTACACTTTTTTAACTATTTTATTGAAATCTCAATTTGACAGTTGTCAATTCCGAAGTCCTTTTCGACTAAATTTCGACTAAGAGATCGCTATGCAAAAAACTAGGTGTACAACACGTTTTCCAAGTCCTTTTTTCATTCATTTGCATGATTAACTTGGTTTTCGCTCTCGTTATCAAACTATAAATTCATGAAAAAAAGTATGACTTTCAATACTAGTTGTAAAAATTACTATTTTCGAAAACTGTCATCAAATGTTGACATTTTCGTTAAATTCTCAGTAAGCAAAGTGATTCTTTTTTGTCACTTAACAGCGAAATACTTTTATGTTCTAGAACGCAAAACTCTTTTGCGTTCTAGAACATAAAAGAAATGTCAAAAAATTTGTAAATTTTAGGTACTTATTTGTGATTTTATTAATTAAGTAACCCACATTAGTTTTATATTAAGTAATTTAAAATTTCAATAGATACTAATAACGATTATAAACTATTATAAACATGACTAATTTATGTTGTACTACATGTAAATTGAAGGTGCCGATATTGCAGTGAGTTGTTAAACAATTCAGCAGGCCGTGGTTCAAAAATTAATTGTTTATGAAATATAAAATTGTCAATTAACGTTGACAGTTACCCTATTTAATTTTTTTTATTCTCATACTACTTAGTTTTATTGCAGTTTTCGAAAAATCATTGTTTGCATCTCGAATGCGAAATGCTTTTGCGTTCTCGAATGGGTATTTTGCCTCGCTAAAGCTCGGCAAAATAACTTCCATTCTCGAACGCAAAAGTAGCATTTCGCATTCTAGATACAAAAATAGCCATTTTTGCATAGTGATCATGAAAGTCGTCTTTTTTTAACTCAAAAATCGTGAAAAAAGTACACATTTTTTAACTATTTTATTGAAATGTCAATTTGACAGTTGTCAATTCAGAAGTCCTTTTCGACTAAAAGATCGCTATGCAAAAAACTACGTGTACAACACGTTTTGAACGTCATTTTTTCATTCATTTGCTTGATTAACTCGGGTTTCGCCCTCGTTATCAAACTGCAAATTCATGAAAAAAAGTATGGCTTTCAAAACTAGTTGTACAAATTACTATTTTTGCATAGTGATCATGAAAGTCGTCTTTTTTTAACGAAAATTCGTATGGACAGTACCACTTTTTTAACGCAAAATCGTGAAAAAAATACACTTTTTTTAACTGTTTTATTGAAATGTCAATTTGACAGTTATAAATTCCGAAGTCCTTTTCGACTAAATTTGGAGTTACAAGAGATCACTGTGCAAAAAACTACGTGTACAACACGTTTTGAAAGTCCATATTTTCATTCATGTGCAACTGCAAATTCATGAAAAAAGTATAATTTTCAAAACTAGCTGTACAAATTACTATTTGGGTGCGAAGTAGAGACTCTGGGTATTAATTCTATCCAGGACGCTCAAAATTTGCAAATTTAATCATTTCGATTTTTTTTAAATAGAACCATCTGTATTTTTTTGTATTCTTGTACTTTTAGTAACTTTCTTCTGGTATTTTGCGGCATACCCCTAAATTCAACCGTGTTTCAAATATTCGAGTTTGAATAAAAAATAGGTATTTTTATATTAAGTACGCGAAACGAGTTTTTTTGCTACGCATGAGAATGATACTTTTAGCCGAGACCATTAGGTCGACGCAAAAAGTAATTTGAATGCGCTGAAGAACACTCATTTCGCTACAAACAAGAATATGAACATTGTTTTGCACCTTAGCTCGCGACAATTTTTTTGCGGCCTAGTGCGCGAAGTGCTTTTTTAGGTCGCCAATGATAACGTAAAATAAATAACCTATTTTTGTCAAGTTAGAAAAAGGAAAACGTAGCTAATTTAAACACTTGAAGTCTCAGAGAAAAAACCAACCAGGTTTAGAAAATAAAACTCCAGCCAATGCTAACACAAAAAATAACAAACACAAAAGAAACGAAAAATGCAGACGTAAAGCAAATCTGAAAACGATTGAATCTAGTGGTATGTAATTTCACTAAAGGACAGAAATACAAAAATATGCAAGGTCTTCCATTTACAAAATCGAAATAACTAAAGTTGCAAATTCAAGTAGGAGACCAGGAGAAATATTTTAACATTTCACAAGTACAGAGTACAGGTATAGAATTTGTATGTATCCCCTTTTTTATGTGATTTGATTCCATACTAGAATTAATTTACTCATGCAGTTCTCGTTTTTTCGTGTTTATTATTTATCGTGTCAACAATGTCCGGATTTGTAAGGGCTAAAAATTACCGTTTTTCTATGACGTAACAATTTTTTCCCTTTTTTCCACAATAAGGAACTGGACGAAACAAAAAATCTGCCGTTTTTGGTCAGGTCCGCTTTAAGTATGGTTTGTTTTATAATACTATCAATGATGTAACATTTGTCCAAAATGACAGCAAAATAACGTGCAATAACAAGAAAGCGAGCAAGCATAAAATCTTATTTTAAGTGGTCGAAGAGGAGAAACGTCGGAATATATAGGTCAAGAATGTTTTGGTTTGAATAAAGTGCTATTTAGAGCATTCTTTGCATTAAAGGTTAGGTATACCGGGTGACAATGAGATTAGGGCCATGCTTATATCTTCTTTATTTATGAATCGATTTGGAAAAAAGAATGTACCAAGATACTAGACATAATTTCTGATTCGCCGATAAATATAGTCAAAATGGCTGACTTCCGGTTTTACCGGAAATGATACTAACTTTGATTTTTTAAATAAAACACCCTGTATATTTTATGTTTTTCTGAATCTACGAGTCAAACTACATATAATAGTATTACAAAATTCCAATTTTTTTTTACAAAAAAATTATTTTTGCAATTTTTATTTTTTACCATAGAAGGCCTAAACTTGGAAAAATCTATTCTAATTAACTCTAGCAACCCTTGGTAGGTACCAGTTAAAAAAAGTGACTTTTTCTTAAAAAACGAGTTTAGCAAATTATATTCTTTTATTAAAGGTTTGTTATTGACCTTATTGATAAAATAGCAATTATTAAGAGTTGCTAGAGTTAATTAGAATAGATTTTTCCAAGTCTAGGCCTTCTATGGTAAAAAATAAAAATTGAAATAATATTTTTTTTATTTAAAAAAATTGAAATTTGGCAATACCATTATATGTAGTTTGACTCGTAGATTCATAAAAACGTAAAATATACAGGATGTTCCATTTAAAAAATTAAAGTTAGTATCATTTCCGCTAAAACCAGAAGTCAGTCATTTTGACTATATCTATCAGCCAATCAGAAAATATGTCTAGTATCTTGGTATAAAATTTTATCCAAATCGATTCATAAATAAAGAAGATATAAGCATGGCCCTAGTCTCATTGTCACCCGGTATATCAAATTCTTTCTGAAGTCTACTACCTGTGATCTAAATGATCTTGTTGAATTTCACTCTAATATAAGACATACGTTTCAACGCTATGTTTTGTTATTTCTGACGTCACAGAAAAAGGGTAATGTGTCGACTTTATTTCTGTTTAAATTTGAATTAAACACACATAAATTTTAATAACAAAATTTACGAAATCCAGTCAGAAGTTCTAAATGTAATTCTGATTTCATAAACAAGCAGTTTTAATCTCCAGTTTTGCTTCATAATTTCGCCAGTTTAATGTAGATCTGTTTAATCTTGAATTAAACAGGCAAATTTCAGTTCACATTTACGAAATATTAAAAAACCAATACTGTTTCGCAAGCATCGAGTTTAAAGACCGGAGCAAACCTGCAACTTGGCATTTCACGCCGTAATCGACCTACTAAACCCAAGTTCACCGCTCTGGCTTGCAAACGCACACGGAAATACAATCAGCTTACAGTGCTGAATTGCTATTTCGTACCTTTAAACGCGCTCTAGTAATCTACACAATAATTGAACTTTGTTTTGTGACATAGCTATGCTATTTTGTTTTGTATAAATAGACCATTTATTTTTATAATAAAATCAATCTGCATCTAATGTCTGATTCATTCACTACGTCGCTACCCTGCTACTAAGCCATAATATCATTGGGACGTGAGGCTGCTTCCCCCAGGGTAGTTTACTGTCGTCCCTTTAAGTGCCATTGACTACATTGGCTTAAAACATAAATGCAGTCTCATTTATGTGCTTAAAATTAGAGATAGAACCAGCGCAAAGCAACGGAAACCTGATCAGCCTCCAGGCAATTCTGTTCAATTTCCTAAACCTTTTTTTTTTGTTGCGCTCGGATGTTTTAAGCATTTAAATTTGCATTTTAAAGGTGTTTGTTTATTATCCCTCTAAATAAATCCTCTTACATTGTTCCTCTACATTCAAATACGAATATTTGAGAAACAGTTGAACTTAGAGGTATAACCAATCTTGTTGGGTATAACATAGGTTATAAAAAGGAAGCTCATTAAAAGGGCTTTTCAAAAGCATAAAAATATATCAGGTGTTCCATTAAAATATCCGAGATTAATGAAGTTGCAAATGTTGAGCACCCTGTATAGCATTCATACTCAGAGCCATCATTTCACCCTCGAAAGGTAATTCACGAAAAACATAATTTTTTGGTAACGTTTTCTTTCATTCAATTGTTTTCTGTTACAACAGCCGCTTGAAAATCAGCATTTTTTGTTGTATGAAACCTATTAACTTGATATTAAAACGATCTACTACAATTTAAGCTACTTAAATATAGAGCATTCCATTAAAAAAGTAAGTTTGATTCGCCACACCGTTTTGAGCCACCCTCTATAATTTAAAATATTTTAGTAATGTGCACCACCTTCGTACCTACAACTTTAATAAAAGCGATTTTTATACCGCGGGTTCAAAAAGGAAATTACATAAGGGTTGGTCATGGAAACAAAACTAATGTCAACAGCAAACTTTAGAATCTCCAATTACGATGGCAGTTTATAATATAAACTTATGACAACAATAGTGATGACAGTTAATGAATTCGAAAGCTTGCTGTTGGCATTACTTTTATTTTCCATGACCAACTCTTATGGAATTTCTTTTTGAACACACGGTATAACTCTTATAGTTTTAGCAATATCTTCCAGCCCCGCATCGCTGCAGAACCCTGTCTTACGCCAAAAGTCGGGAATAGACATTTACCCTTCATGTATCTCTAGGGTATATTCCTAAATAAATATGGAAAATTTTAGTGAATTTCCAACCATTTAAAAAACAACAATTAATTATGCTCATTTTCTTAACACATTTTGCTTAATTTAAATATTTCTGTAGTGTTCAAACTCTGCAGGCAACTTCATTACAAAGTCAAAAACTACACAGGAAGTTATTTTGCGAATTCAAAAAAAAAATGCATTCATAAGTATAATCGCTGTTGGCCTTAAATATGTAGGATTGACGGATCATTTGTTTAAATTATTATAATTCCGAAAAATTAAGCAAACATGTGTAGATACTGATTTCATTGTAAATTTAACAATTCCTCAATGCCTCTTAGACCCGATGAGATATCAATTTGGTTTCAGGATTTTGCCCTAATCAACCCCTAAAAGTGCGAATCTGAATTCAGGGCGAATTTAAGTACCCTTCATATCTCCTAAGTTTATAGAACATTCTTGTTTGGCATTTAGATGCATTTTTAAAATATTTAGAAAGTAGTTTAAGGGATTTTAAAAATGTTACCCCTAAAATAGTAAAAGAGGGAAAACTGAAAAGGGGTAGGAGGCTACAAATTTTTTTTTTTCGCGTTGGGTCCATTTTATAATAAAATGAAGTGGAAAGGATATTTCCAAATTTCTCCCCTAAGAGGGTGAAAAAGGGAAAACTGTATTTTCAGTAATTCCTGGATGATATATCTTAAACCCGATAAGATAACGATTTAGTGTTTGCTTGCACAAGTTGTCAATACAAATCTCTAACAATGCATTTCAGAATTTTTCTCCAATCAATCCCTAAAGGTACGAATCTGGATTAGGGGCGAATTATAGAACCCTTCATGTCTTCTGTGTTTGTTAAGTAAGAACTTTCTTTTTTGTCATATAGATGTGTTTAAAATATTTAGAAAGAGGTTTAAGGGTTTTTTGAAGTTCCACCTCTAAAGAAGTAAAAAAGAAAAACTGAAAAGGGGTAGGGTGTTAACATTTTTCAGTTGCTTAGCTATGGGTCCTGTATCGTTTTTTATTACAGCGTCAAAGCGTAACGTTCCCACAATTCACCACTACACTCGCAGATGGTTCCCCTAACAAACCACAAATAGAGTCCCTGTATATAGGCTACTATATACAGGATCTCTAATCACAAATAGAGGCCCTAACCACAAAATATCACTCACGGCGGCGCGGCGGCGGGTATATCGACTTCAAGATAAGGATATCGAACATACCGATTGGATTAACATATATTTGACAGCTTACACTACATTCTCTTTTAAACCTAGAGTAAAGTGGATATTTGAATAAAGGCATTTGTATGTACGAGGGTTGTCTCAAAATTAAGTTACACTATGTTTTTTTAAATCCACGCGGTAGGGGGGAAAAGTCCGGAACTCACAGGAAACTTTTGTCAAGGTGTAGTGGCAACACTGTAAAATTCCTATGCATCTACCTTTACCGCTCAGACAGTCACGCGCCAGAAACCATGGAGACTCCACTTGCTACTACCAGCGATTGCGTAGTTCGTGCTGTTATTCGTCACATACTTTTGATGGACGCAGATACTCAGGAATGAGCCTGTGAAGTGTTGCACGGTTTATTTCAATATTCGGAAGAAGTTGAGAAAGAATTTCATCGGTGTCCATGACCCTTCGGACCTCGTCGACAACATTCGGAGCCCGGGAAGTGGAGGGTCGGCCGCTTCGTTGTTCACCGTGTAACGTTGTTCTCCTTTCAATAATGAATGATTGACGCCAACGAGAAACTATTGGCCTTGACATAACGTTTTCACCGTACACGCTGCACAACTAACGAAAAAACTAATAACAGCACGAACTTCGCCATCGCCGATACGAGTAAGTGGAGTCTCCATGGTTGCTGGCGCGTGACTGTCCGAGCTGTAAAGGTAAACGCATAGGAATTTTACAGTGTTTCCACTACACCCTGACAAAAGTTGCCTGCGACTCCCGGACTTTTCCCGCCTACCGCGGGGATTAAAAAAATAGTGCAACTTAATTTTTAGACAACTCCCGTATTAATGGTAGGTTCTTCCGGGTTATGCCGTGGTCGTCGATGTGAACTTGACGTTGCTCATGTTGATCTTGTATGTTATTGTAACTTGTCGTTTTTCCGCTTGGTTGCTGATGTGAAACTTGTTTATGTATGGATTGGTTTTGCAGAGCTACCTTCCATGTGTTATCAAGGCGGTAGCCGTCTTCTCGACTGAAATTGTTTGGATTTTTAATAATTTCCAGGGATTCCCGAATAACACGAGGGAAGTATTTTTTAGTTTTGGCTAGTATGTTTACGGAGTCGTAATTTATTCAGTGGTCCCCTGGTCCTAATAAGTGTTCTGCGATGGCTGATTTTTGTGTGTTTCCAAGTCGTGTGTGGCTCTGCAAAACCAATCCATCCATAAACAAGTTTCACGTGAGCAACCAAGCGGAAAAAGTCCCAATAGCATACAAGATCTACATGAGCAGCCAACCGTAACGACTCTTCGGTATATAACCAGGAGCAAAAGGCACCAAAATCAGTCTTTTGAAAACTTCTGACGAAGCTGACACCATGAGCAGCGAAACGTCAAGTTCAAATCGACGACCACGGCATAACCAGAAGAACCTACCTACATTCAACCCCCGTATTAACTACATTTACTGTTTTATATATTTGTTAATCTCTTCTTCCTAAACAATCAGTTTTTCAACATCCTGCCCAGTATTTTGGGTTGCCTATACCTAAACAACGGCTCATAGTATGTGGCGAATCACTGTCTATTATAGCCAATCAAAACAAGTGCTTTTTCCAAACTTTTAAGAGAAATTTATTTAGATATAAGAACGCATCTAGTAATGACTATTTTTTTAAATCTAACTCGTTTTGTTATAAATCTGGTATTTAAAGATAGGTAACTCTTGAATTAAACGCAAGATTTTAATTTTAATAGATTTGGAATTAGGCCAGTCGATATTTTGATAAGTCGTTTAAAATCGCTGTTAGCAGGAGCGGGCAAGCTGGAATTAATTTTAATCTGTTTGATTTGGTGTTTTAAGAACTTAAAATTGAAAGCCCAGATTTGGCCGACATCTTGAAAAAAAAAGGCAACAAATTTAAATTTTTTGCATTATTTAAATATCTCAATTAGTATCAACTTTAGAGTGAAATATGTCGTTATCAAAAATTGAAGGAGAATAAATCATCTACAAAAAATGTGCTATACATTTTGCTCGTACAACTAGGTACCTGTTTAGAGGTTACAGGCGTCGAAAGCTGGATGTTTGTAGGGTATTTACTAATTTTCTTATCGTAGCCATTCTTGAAAACATGCAAATGCTATTATACATTGTCAATGTAGTTTCTATGGCAATTAAATATAAGACCAGTGCAAGTATCTCTGGTAAAATTACAAAAAGTTCGTCTTAAATTTGTTGGAATGATATCTATAGGTAAATGTAAAATTCACGTACTACTGAAACCAACCCTAATTCAAAAATGAAATTCATTAAACTTCTACAGAGAGAGAAAGACTTACACAGGGCTGCTCAAAAACCCAAACATGTCCCCAGAGGATATAGATAAAGTGGGAGAACAAATTCTTCTTCTTCTGTATGGATAAAAAAACTGTGAATCATTGAATAAATATAGACTAGTGGACCCGTTCCAAAATATATTGCAAGTTATAACACTTCTTTGTAACGTGTGATAGGATCCATTAGGTAAAATTTAAATTTTTAAGTTTTTCAAACTAGGTACTCACATGTGATATTGCTACATATACTTCACCATGGTTAAATACTGGGGTTGTGCAAATACGATATATTCCCACTTTATCCATAGTTTGTCCTTGGGATTTATTGTCATTGCAAATGATAGGCGCACAGAAAAAGTTCTTTTCCGAATGCAAAAAAGTAGTGTAATATTAGAATGTGTTAATCTATAAGCGGTAATAATACCCTTCAGCCTATGGCTCGCCCATTTAATACCAAATCTAAGCAGTTCTCAAATAAATGACGTAGTTAATCTATTAAACCAGTACACACATTTAAAATTTTCACTTATAATACCATGAGTAGTCAAAGTTATGTCGACTATTTTTGCGGTGGTGTCACGAATGTCCATTGCGCTTTGGTACGATTTGGACGAGTGCGCTAGCACGAGTCCTAATCCCAAGCGCAATGGACATGAGTAGTGATACCACCGCAAAAATAATCTACTTAACTTCGACTAAGAATGGTATTCGAGGGACTATTTAATGAACCAAACTACCTTTTCAATTTAGTTTTTAGTAAATCTAGCAACAAACTACGCAATTTCTATAGTAACAGAACACTAATATTGACTTTTTCTAATAAAAATCGCATTTGTTAAAAATAGTCAAGGGTAATACCACAAGCAGTGGATATATTTTTGACAAATATTTTGTCGTTTCCATGTAAATTATTGCGTTTAAATTTCACGATACAAAATCACATCAAAAATGTCACGAGCCAAAGGCGAGTGACATTTAAATGTGATTTTGTTGAGTGAAATTTGCAATAATTTCTATGGGAATGGCAAAATATTAAAAAAAATATATCCACTTCGAGTGGTATTTGGGACGACTATTTAACAATATTAATACATAACGGTTAACTTTATTGAAAAATATTCCAACAATTAATATAATTATTCATTCTCAATTAATTTCAGCGGAATACTTCCAAAACACAGCATTTTAAAATTTTTAAAACAAGCCACACAGTTTGTTGGGGTTTAGTGTTACGTAACCTAGCGATATCACTAAGGACAGAACATCGTTGCTAAGCGACACTTCGCAACAAGGCTATTTATTTTTTGAGTACGTACATTGTTTTGTGAATATTTTGCATGGTGCCCAATATTCAGTGATATACTGCTGTTATTGGTTGAAAAAAGCAAATGTCTGCAATGTGATTGGCTTATATGTTATAGTGTTGAATAGTCAAGGGTAATACCACAAGCAGTGGATATATTTTTGACAAATATTTTGTCGTTTCCATGTAAATTATTTCGTTTAAATTTCACGATACAAAATCACATAAAAAATGTGACATTTAAATGTGATTTTGTTGAGTGAAATTTGCAATAATTTCTATGGAAATGGCAAAATATTTAAAAAATATACCGGGTGGCCATAAATATCTGAGATCCCGGTAGCCATGGAATTAGCTACTTATAAATGTTGGTTAGCATTATACATATTTCAATTATAATAAGTATTGGTATGAAATGTAATAAAATGCAAATAAGAGGAGGGGAATGTGCCCCAGATTCTGCAGTTTAGCCTACGACTCGATTATAAAACCTCCCGTTCTAACTTCAATACTTATTGCAATCTGTAATAATTTTTGACAGATAGGAATTTTAGTTCTAATGACATTAATGACATTTAGTGTATAGTTGGATTCATCACTTTAATAAAGCGGTGTTGATTCCAAAGGTAATGTGATATCAGATATTTATGGCCACCCGGTATATCCACTTCGAGTGGTATTTGGGACGACTATTTAACAATATTAATACATAACGATTAACTTTATTGAAAAATAATCCAGCAATTAATATAATTATTCATTCTCAATTAAATTCAGCGGAATACTTCCAAAGCACAGCATTTTAAAATTTTTAAAACCAGCCGCACAGTTTGTTGGGGTTTAGTGTTACGTAACCTAGCAATATCACTAAGGACAGAACATCGTTGCTAAGTTATACTTAGCAACAAGGCTATTTATTTTTTGAGTACGTACCTTGTTTTGTGAATATTTTGCATGGTGCCCAATATTCAGTGATATACTGCTGTTATTGGCTGAAAAAAGCAAATGTCTGCAATGTGATTGGCTTATATGTTATAGTGTTGAATAGTCACTTGAATACCTTCTAGGAAGATATATCCACTGATATTTTTTTGATTGGTCAAGAAACGTCAGAATTCTGGATTTTCATTGGTCACTTTTGACAGATGACAGGTGAATTGAATAGTCAAGGGAATATCTATCGATCCTATTTTTACTGTTAAGCAATGTGGATATATTCTACTGAAATCCAACGAATCTTGAAGTTCCATAGAAAATTATAAAATGTCATTATGTGATACAATTGTATTCACACTCAAATATTGCTTTTCATATTCAGGCAAGAAAGATATAATTTTGTTGTTGATTTCATCGCAATGTTCGTTTTTAATGCTAAAATTGAGAATGTTAACGGCCGCTGGTAGGAACAGCTAGAAAAAAGAAGACATCAAAATAACTCGCCCCAAGAATATGGGGCATGTAAGCGGAAATTTTTTTGCAGAAGCTTATTTGTAACTAACATTGTAATGCGCTGCATGTGCTGGACCAGACAACAACAAATTGCAGTTTTCGTTTCCATTACCATACACAGTAGAATTAATTAAATCAGATGTTCGATAAACGCAAAATGAGATATGAGGATATATTCGGCTAATGCACGTCAATTCAGCATGTCCTGCATATTCACCATTTAATGACATCAAATCTTCATAGTCCCTCACTACTCGAATAGGCAATCTACAAGACGGATCTCCAATAATAAAATCAGCATACGACTCCCAATTATTTCTAATTGTATTAACAATTTGTAAGCGAATGTGATGATGGTTGTCTTCACTCCCATAAACATGGAAATAAATAGAGCAAAATAAACAATTTCCATCAGGGAGACGATATTAACTGTTGTGTAAGACCTATGAGACACACTTCCTCACACTATTAAAATATTTGTTTGTTAGCTCTTATAGAATTTCGGTGCAGTAAACCAGCCTAGAAATAAGCACATTCAGATACTCAGACTAAGCACAAAAAATACCTTACTGAATCTGGGCGATGTGTAGGTATATACATTCGATTAATAATAAACTGACGTACAGTCGAGATTCGCTCACACACGCTACTTTTCGAAAGGAAAGATTGAAATTTTCTTAAAAATTCACTATCACTGTACATGTACTTTGGCGTTTCTCTCTTAATTCAGCAGGCCGTATTTTACACCAATAAATTCGCGCAGGTACAGTGGTCCATTACAAAATCAGTAGAACACAGCGGACCGACGTCGAGAGTTTACTTGTTCCACTGCTGAGGCGCTACAAGCTACGTTACTTGCGCGCTACAATATTTTGGTTTTTCTCTAAAAGTTATGCAGTTATTTGCAACTTAGGACTACTGTGCATATCTACGCGGTGACGGCTTTCATATTAAAAAAGAATTATAGAAAAAGATGTCGAAAGAAAATGCTTCACGTTTTAAATATATAGATACCACTGTTTCGTACAATCTATTAAGAAATGTTTACCAAATCTAGCATCATTACCGGCAACCAAAGACGCAGCTCGCTTGCACTTGTTCCGTACTTACAACCAAATTCAGCTATGGTATGGAAACGAAAAATCAGCTTTAAACTGGGCATGGCAAAATTCAAAGAATGGGTTACTGCCCAATCCCACTGTACAAGACGCAGCTCCTCAAGAATTACTGAAACTCATTTGTTATAAATGTGCCAAAGGTTGTAATGTAGTTTGTATCTGTCGCAAAGCAAATTTGCATTGCTCAGCAATGTGTGCTTTCTGCCAGGGCAAATCTTGTTTGAATACTATGATCGTTGTCGACTTAGACGATGACGAGGAGTTGCATATCGATATAGAGCAATCAATAGAACACTCTGAAGATTATGAACCAAATTTGGAATATGAGACAGATGTTCTTGATAGTCAGGGTGATATTGAAAATTATATTGGACAACCATCAACATCAAAAGGGCGAAAAAGAAACTGATGAGCCGTCAATTTCAAAAGAAACTTGAAGCTAGCAAAGTTGGCATAGTGGATTTTAAAAAACCCGCCGCATATTCTACCTCTAGGTGGTGCGCAAACGAGTACAAAGTAAGCGACATAATATCTTTACATGAGTAATAGAAATTGTATATAGTACCAAAATAGTTATTTAGACCACAAGTGCTAGAAGTGCAACTTTTTTTCACAAGTGTGGAGAGTTATTAAACGAGGCGCAGCCGAGTTTTATATTCCACACATGTGAGAAATAAGCACACTAACACGAGTTGTCTATAAGATTTTTTTAAATTTCATTAAATATTCAAATCCAAGCCTATTTTGTATAGAATTTTATTTGCCTTCATTTTAGTTAAGTACCTACTTTGGTCAGTTCTGGTAACTAAGGAAACGTTTATTTAAAATCGTTCATTCCGAAATTAAAAGCAAAGTGTCAGTTTTTTTCACCGAGTGAAAAAGTGGCATTCACAAACCGGAATTAATTTTAACAAGCCTACTTTTTTAAATGAAATTTTAATGTCACATCGAATGTCAATAATAATTAAAAAAGCAAATGCTCGAAATAAAATATTTTGGCGCTATGAATTCAAAACAAGCGAATGTATTACAAAAATGTAGGGTACATTTTTTGTAGAGAATTTACTCTTCTATAATTTTGATAACTACGTATTTTCCTCAAAAGTTGATACTAATCGAGACATTCGCTAATATTAGGAAAAATATAAAAAATTTGGCCAATTTTCAAACATGGAGCTTAAATCCGGACCTGTCAAGGGGTGCAAAATTAATATATATTTTCTGAGTCCCTACAAAACAGATTAAAATTTATTACAGCCAGTCCGGAATTGCTCCCGCTATTAATGTACTTGTCGACAGGCCTAAATTTGACAGTTGTTTTTGAGTTTTAACACAAAATTTTTAATTCTAAAACGAAAAGTTGGTTTATAAGATCTGATATAATCGGCAACTGGTGTTAAAAGTCAACATCTTACAAAAACGTGAGAAGTACACATTCTATTTGGAAATAAATTAAAAATTTAAACTGGAAATGTCGATTTAACCCGTAACGGCTACTACCCAAAATACGCAACGTAAATACTACTACAATAATTAAAAAATTCATAACAATAATGTTTTTTGTCAAAAACTTTTTTACATTTATTTAACCAAGCTATGCTTTTATTATAACATAATATTAAAAAATAATAATTAAATGCATTTTGGGCACATTGTGGCCGCACATTTTAAATATATTGGAATTTTACACCTAACGCAGTAATTAGTAGTTTTCCAGTCTTTTCCTGGCTAGCAAACCCGGCATCTGGGTCTTTTCGACCTGCAAGGGTTTTCCGAAGGTACAGGTGGCCATTAAACGAAGTTTGCGAGATACATGCATGTTGTATATTCTAGCCGTCATGTACGGAGTATACAATTCACGTCCTAGGTCTTTGAGGAAATTGTACCTGGAAATTTCTTTTCCTTGTTGGGCGAACTGGTATATGACCCTGCTATTCACTCCAGCAATATTTATTATGGCGTGGAATAATGCCATTGGCCACCTGCGAGTTCTTCTTGACGTCGAATAATTATCACATTTTTCGTCAAGTGCGTCAACTCCTGCTTTGGTGCCATTGTAGTATAAATTTATTTCAGGTTTTTCCTAACTTCATCTACGGAATTATCGTGATGCATACTAGAGACTAGGACAACTGCTTTTCCTCGTTTTGGTACATGAGAAACAATAGTGGTTTGCGCTGAAAACCCAAATAATGAAGATTGTACATCACGGTTTTGATTTGGTTGAAACTGTGGAGGGATCTGTCTCTTATTTTTCGCATGCTGCCCACATACGTCAGACCACTTTTTTTTAGATCATCAATCAACTCAATAGAAGAGTACCAGTTGTCTCCTGTAATGTTACGATTACTATTTGCAACGGGTGCAATCAAAAGTAACACCACTTGCGTGGGATGCGACAATTTACTTTTACTGTCAGCTAATACTTGCACTTTTATCCCGTATTTAGCGGGTTTGTTGGGGATGTATGTACAGTCGCGGAATTAAAAATCCGGACGAGTCTTATAGAGGATTTTTGCAATTTTTGGGTAATGTAAATTAGGCTTTGCGTTTCTAGGTTAGCAATTGACATTTAAACAATGAGGCATGCTGTCATATATGATTAATTATTTTGACTTTCCCTAATTTCACCAGGTAACGTGATAAGTAAAGTAAAGTAAGATATACACTGAATCATTTTAAATGTCCGGATTTTTAATTCCGCGACTGTACATACGAAATGAACATCTCCCCCTAAACGTAACTAGCATCTCGTCTATGGTGAGATTAGATCCCGAAGCATAATTTTCTTTGGAATTGGTTACGAACTGTTCAAATAGATCGGAGATTGCAGCTAACTTGTTGTTTTTTACCCTTTCAGGTCTAGTTGTAGCATCATCAAAACGAAGACAGGCCAATAAAAATGAAAACCGTGCCAATGACATAGTGCACCGAAATAGTGGCCTGCCGGTTCCATCAGTAGCCCACATAGATTTCAGATCTTCATGACCTGACTTGAAGAGTCCTTGCATGTATAGAAGCCCTATAAAAGCTCTATTTCCAATTCGTCTGTATTTTGTACAAACGTAGGCAAAAATGTACGTCTGCTGTTCCTGCGTGTTGTAAATTTACTGTAATGAGTTTTCATTTCGTCGATTTTTAAATTAGTGTTTTGAACAATAATTTGAATCATATTGTCGGTAAAGAGTAATTTCCAAGCTTCCAACGGAGTTGTCAAACGAGTTGCACGAGCTAACACGCTTTTTGAGGTGGTAAAGTGTTCGAAGTCGAAGCGGTGTTACTATCACTGGAAGAATCTGTTAGATGTTCTTCTTGGTTATCATCTTCACTTGCATCAGCCTCAACTTCGCTTTCTGAATCATGGTCACTAAAAATTTCGTAATCTTCTTCTTCCTTATCACTTTCGTTGCCGCCACTCAATATTTGACCAAAAGCCCTGCCTTTTTACTTCCTTTTACTATAAAGGAACTATTGGATTCACCCCAAAAATTCGAAATTGAGTTTTCAACAGATCTTCACGTTTTAATGTCCCCTGAATCCAAAAAACATGTTTTGGTTCATTGCTCTGTCTGTGCGTGTGTCTGTCTGTATGTGTGTCGGCGGTGAACAGAATATATCAAAAACGAAAAGAGGTATGGCGTTGAAACTTCATATATAAGTTTTGTGTACTATGTAGATGAGACAGCAAGCTTTTGAAGAAAATCGCATAACCGGAAGTAGGTGTTTACTTTTGTAATTTTTCAGTTTTTTTCGATTTTTTCAAAAACGGCTATAACGATTTTTTTTAAACTTTACATTTTTATTACATTTTTAATGTGTATTGATGTGAGATAGGTGATTTTCCAGTTGAATACTTCTAAAGTTGGTTTCTTTTGTTTTTTTCTATTTTTTTTATTAACTCCTATTTTAAATAAAACACCCGGTATATTATTACATTTTCGAATTCACCCTGAAATTCTAAAGAAATTTTTTCTCTTCAACTAACGCTCTATTTTGTACCGTTTTTGTAGAATTTGTAATTTTTGAAAATTTTTGACAAATTTTTAAAAATTAAAAATGAAATTTTTGACTAATTATAAGATCACTGTAAAAGGAAGTTGTGTGAGTGTATCACACCAGATTTTTCTTCTTCCGGTATGGGTACGTCTTGAACGTTTTGCGCATTGTTATCATTTTCCATGTCTATCCAAAAAGCGTCATCGTCTAATAATTCTGCCAACTGACGATCGGAAAGTAGCTCATTGGTTGAGACGCTCATGACTATAAAAATCAGCTAGTACGAGTATCTTAAAATATTATTGTTTTATTATAACCATGCTCAAGTAACTAGTTAGCAATGTACATGAATTTACATAGCCACTTACCTAAACTATCGTCGTTTACAAAATAACACTTATGCTACTATTGGGTCCCACGGACCAAATTATCGTATTGCTTTGGAAGTAAACAATATGAACAACCACTCACAACAGCATTCCACAAAGAACTACCTGACTGGAGAATAACTGGAAACACGACTCCCCTACTCTAATATGTTTGGGCGATTTTCAAGAATTTAGATGTTACTGGGTCCCTAGGACCCAATAGTAGTAGTTACGGGTTAAAGAATAGATGTTACCTTTAAACACGAGATCTTATTTTACAAGTCAAAATTTTATGTTAAAACAAAATTTCGAGCTTACATCGTGTTAGAAGTCGATATCTCGCATATTAGAAATCAAAATATAATACAATTTAGTGTTGTACTTTGAATTTTGCACCTATTTCAGCGAGAGATTTATAACAAAATGTACAGTGGCTCTTCTACACTTTCGTAATTTTTGCTATTTAACTATTATGGTTTTAATATTTTGAAAATTTATAGATTTCCCACCCCATGTAGTGGCGCCCCCATACGGTGTACATGTACATACCACGTGGCCTCTAAGCACAGCCCTGATTACACTTGCAAAAATATTCAAAAAATAAAATTGACTTTTAATTCAAAGTTGCTTTGCTCATGCTTTTATCACTTATTGGTTCACAAGCACGATAAAACAAATTGGTTTGTTAAAAACTTAAAAAAATTAGTGAACACTGAAGTAATGAAATCACAATTTCAAACTAAGTCCACAACACAAACTGCACAGTTTTCCAGTTTGGACAGTTCCAAAATCAATCAGTTGCAAGTTCAATACACATAATTAACGAGTTCTGCCAATCACTATTTCTAGATTACTCGCTCCAAGGTCTTATTACTGTTCCAGTTGCATTTATCAACCAGTTATCAGCACAAGACTTGAGAGTAATTATACCAGAATAACCAACCTTAACATTTCAAATGCGTCATTAATAATTATTCGAACTCTTAATATCTGACTATTAAAAACAAAAGCTTCATGCAGAATAAACAAAAACATTGTATTCTAAAAACTATATTGAAAAATCAGATCATTACAACTATAAATGCATGTACACATTTACATAAGGATGTGTTTTATAACTCACTAACTCCAAACTAATCATGTAAAAATATTTCATAAATTTCAAAAGCCGAGTATCAGAAAAGTTGAATTATCACTAATTTAAACCAATGGATTGAATAAGGGACTCTGCTTTTGCAATGTACTGTTCTTTGGCTTTTTCTTTGTCGAGTGCCTTTTTTGCAGTCCAAGCATCCCACTTCGCTTTACCTTTTAAATCCAACATTCCAGGACGATCTGCAACAAAATAAGCGTTCACTTAAAATGTTATTTCTGTAAGCAGTTACAACCAAATACATTGTCGTTGAGAGTACCTTGGGCTTTTTTAAAACAACCGAGCTCAGGAGTTTAGATTTTTTTCTTATTTATTTATTATTTACGCTACGACCAACAGTTACGAAACCAATTACAGGTCACAGCATATCATGTGTATAATGTACAGACCGATCAATAAAAAAAACCAATTAGGGCAGGCTGTGATATGTGTTATACGTTTGGCAGTACTAAAGTGTATTGTCAATCTATGTCAAATTCGAGATTAGTAGGTTAGGTTTTGTTTGTTTGACACAGACTGACGTAAAACTTAACCTGCAAATCTCGACTTTTACATAGACTGACAATACACTTCAGTACTGCCAAACGTATCACAGCCTGCCCTAATTGGTTTTTTTATTGATTTGTCTGTATGTAGCATGTGTTATGTGTAGTCAGGTTACTCCTTCCCATAGACCAGTCTCCCGGGAAGAGCGCCGTTAATTCTATCCCAATGATAAATGGTGACCGGGCCTCCGCCTCGTACCTCGATATAAGAGGCTCTCATTGGCCAATTCGGCCTTCTTGTGCTGACATCAGACTGAAGACCTGAGGTCTTGTTAGTCGGTATTGACGACCTTCAGTAGCTGTTTGTACCAAAAACGCAAGCATCACCGACGTGCTACTGCAGAAAAATCGTCATAACTCAGAGAGATTCAACACGAATTTTACACCAACAGGTGGATGAGAGGGAGCTGATAAGTCGGTGAATTCCACATCTGCTAACCGAAGAACAAATGCAAGTACAGGTGGACTGGTGCAGGATGTTTAAAGAATATGTTTATTATTGTTACAGGTGATGAGTTTTGGGTCTATAATTATGACTCCAATAGTACACAACAATCAAGTGTTTGTGCGTTTTGGAAAATGTGCACACATACAAATAGTTACCGCTTTGTTTAGACGCAGTTTAAATTTCTTACGTGACTCTTGAGCCTGCTGGTCACTCACCCTCCATACAGTTCAGATTTCTTTTGTTTCCAAGAATTAATAAAATCATATGTGGCACAAGATTTCCTGGTTTGTACGTATTTGTTGTATACCTAACAATTAACAAAACGGCCTTCAAATTTGGCAAATGTCGTTTGGAGTTTTCACACATGAAATCTTCTGGATTAATTAACTCGAGGTTCAGTATATTTTAGTTTGGTTTCGGACTTTTTTTTTTACATTAACTTAATTTACGTAATGTATATTTATACCTGTACTAAATGAAGAATAACTGGCAACACTATGTTCCGCCCATCTTTGACTTTCTGTGTTCGTCATTAATTTTACAAAAACTCCCCTCGGTTATATTGCAATAAGCAATAACCCTCATGTAAAACCAGAGAAAAGATGTGCAATCAATACGCCTACACAATTAGCAAGCAAACAATTTTATGACGGTCATAAATACTTCAATACCTGTGTTATTATCTCCTACAGTGGCTTGTTTGAAGAGAGCATAAAGTTCCAATAAGTCGTCATTCCCTGGCCTGGTTTTCAAGTTTTTAACATCCTCAGCAGCTTTGTTGAATTTCTAAAAACAAAATTTGAGTATTTGATTGTCTTGTTATGGCTAGTGTTATTTGGAAGCCGCTGCTTGTAATCTTACCTCGTCCAAAGACATGATTTCTGAAAAAATAATACAAGTTGTAGTTTTCTGTCGTAAATTAAATGAGTATCAGACTTTTATGACCAGTATATTCACTGACAGCAAATTTAAATTGGCATCCTTGATGCGATTTAATGATTTAATTTGAAAAGGTCCCCCACACAGTGTGTGAAGCAGTTATTAAAATTAATGTATAAATGAAATAAAAACAATGGATTGTGGTGTGCAATACAATTACTTTTGTTTATTCATAAGTTGAAGCATAAAGAGGAACTTTTTGAATTATTACTAAACCTTGACTTCAATGTCCGATATCAAAGTAAAAGTAAAATCAGTTGAACATTAAACGTTGCATTTACAAATTACTATTTACGAAAAACATGTTTATAAAGGTTTTTTTTTATATAATAGGTTAGGTAGCTTAGCATTGCAATTGTTTTTAAAACAAATGGCACTGTGCATTAAGAAACTCTAATTAGTCGGACTCCAATGGCAGTGAGACTGTTCATATGACAATAATACAAGGTACAATAAAATTACCTATAGATAATCACAAATAATCTGAACACGCTTAATTTTTTCGCTGTTTTGATACACACCGGTGCAAATTATTTATTGTAACCTAACTATGTACTTACTTACTATTAGGAATTAGTTTACCGGTGACTACACAAACAGCACAAACTACAAAATAACGAGTAGTTTCCGTTGGTTAAACCTGTACGCTTCTGCGAGAAACCTGCACTGCAAAAGCCCAACTGTAAAACAAAGAGCAAAAAATTCAAGGAGACCAGAACATGCACTTTCGTCGGACGTGGTATGACCCCATACCACCACGTATCCCACCTTAACCTTAACAATTGGCGGCTGTGGTGAATCATGTGTTGCATAACTAAACAGCGCAGTCTCGAATTCAACTGTTTGAATCGTGACGGTAATGGAAGAAAAATGCATTTATAAATTATAATTGACGTAGTTTTACTAAAACATGTTTTATTTTATATACCTACTGGCCTTAGGGAAAACCTTTCAAGTTCTATATTTAAAACAGTGACGACAATTCATGTAAAAATTGTGATTGGTTGTTTACAAAAGACCATCACTACGCTTGAATGCTAGATTCCTTATCTAGATCTAGAATTGTTACGTTTGGCACTGCAGATCTCTTAAACAAGCACGTAAAAAATTAGAAAAAAATCGTTCAAGAAAATGTAATTCGCGATATTTCTGGATATCTCGCCACTCTTTGAAATTAAAAAAAAACAATAAAGCGAATGTTCGAGGTAAAAATGTGTTCTCATTATCGCTGAAAAAAAAATATTAATAAAGTAAAATTACGAGATTAAAACACTTGTCTGTTTTGAAATCTAAAATCAGTGTTTGTCAAACCAAACCATTCTATAAAAATGTGTATCAATAGGATTAACGAACTGAAACAACAAATCAAAAAAATATCCAAAATTTTGATAATTGAATAACGCCCCAAACAGATACAGAAAAGGGAAAATATAGGCTCAACACTTAAAACATGCCGGGAATAACGGTTATAAAGTGTTTATGGAATACAATAAACTGCATGTAAATGGTAGAGATCGAACGCTAGTTCATCCACTCTGTGGATTATTTAAAAAAAGAATCATACCGAATATCAGATAAAGAGAACAAGAAAGATTACACAAAAGTGGGTGCACAGAAAAATAGAGAGTGAATAAAAATACGAGCAACGGCTTGGTGTTGACAGATAAGTTGAGAATTAAAAACACTAAAAAAATAGATAAACACAGGGCCGGACTGGGGGGCCGGGCGATCAGGCGCTAGCCCGATGGGCCGGTGGTGGTTGAGGCCGGTAGTCGTCGGGACCGGTGGTCTACTGGTTAATTACGACCATGTATAAACATGTACTATGCTCTCTGGTTGAACGCTGCACCGAAATATTGTTAACAAAAATGTTCAACGAGCTATGAATATTGGCAGTATGCGATAATTCATACTGCAATGTTATTCAAAATAATTCTTATGCTTACTTATCCTCGCCCAAAGTATCTGCAAAGATCAGGTATGGGAACAAAATCCCTGAAAACATTTTCTAAAGAATTATATAAAATTGCTGAAGAGACTGAAGGATTTATAAATAAGGTACGAGAAGTGAGGAATTTCTTTGAAAATGAAACCACTCTAGACGTTTTCGTTAAGAAAGAGATGTAAGCCTAAAAATACGCAATCACAACAGGCTCGAGTACTCGCGCCGAAGTTGAAGCGGCCCCAATTAAGTACTAAATAGCGTACATTCTCTCACAGTATATCGCTGCAGACTATAAACCGCCGGAACGCTGCGCTGGGCCAATTAAATCTGGCCCAGTTCATCCGGAAAAACAAGTAAACGCTTGCCGTACAGTTTATATTCGCGAAATAAAAATTACTTAAGTTTTATTTAAGCTTTAAAATGAGAAGAAGAATAAAAAATAAGTACAAAAATATATTTTCCGAATAAAAAATGATTGTGAATGATTGTTTCGTTATGGTAGAGCCGTTGCTCTTTGGCTCCTAATAGCGAGCCGCCATTGCAAAGAAGTACAAAATCCAGCTGACAAATTTAGAATAGAGGCTTTTAATGTGACTATCGACAAAGTTGTTAGTGTCTTAGAATCCAGGTTTGCAAATTAGAAGTTGTACTAGGACAAAAAGTATATAAAAACTGAAGTCACGCTACATAATCTGCAAATGGAACTTTTACATTTTGGTTCCAAATGGAATAAGTTGTCATCAGCATTACCAGAGAAGTACACCAACGATCAAACTGACCAGGGTGATGATGACACAGACAACAGTGCTGTTGGTCACAAATTCTGCAAAAAATGTATAGTTTGTTGCGACTACGCTTCGCAAATAGCTATTTTTGATTCTAAATTGCGAAATGCTAGTTTCGCATTCGAGAATGTAAAAGAATTTCGCAATCGGGTATCAAACATTTTTTCGAAAACTGCACAGCTACACATTAGCGGAAACTCAAAGAATATTTTGTCTACATTCTGACCTTTTCTTTAATCAAAAATTGCTGAACGTAAAAGTATTTTTTTGTTCTAGATTGTAAAAAACTTTTACATTCAGTGAACAAAAAACAGTCACTTTGACAACCGTTTTAGGTCATAAAAGACTTTTATTTCCTGACTTGTTAAACGGCCATTACTGTCGTTTGAACTGACTCAGTAAATGAGTCTTTACAGCCTAGGTGCCTGTAAAGTGTTACTGTCGTCTGAACTGACCGGTAAAAGAGTGTTTACAGGCCAGGTGCCTCTAAAATGCTGCCATCGCGACTTTACAAGCACCTTGTTTTCTAATAATCACATCCTCCATTTATCACTAATATTAATATTTAGGATGTCCCCCAAGAGGAGATAAAACGTTGTACGCGGGTCGCTTGCAATTAGCCTTTATTGGGGTTCACTGCAAATTATCCAGCTCGCCCATAAAGGCTAATTTACTAAGCTTGCCACGTAAATAACTATTACATCCAGTGAACAAAAAACAGTCACTTAGACAATCGATTTAGGTCATGTCAACATTTTTGATCAGTTTTCGAAAAAATATAATTTATATGCTGAAACATACCCTGATATAGAGGAAGCATATACATATCTATTAACTATTTCCATTTCACAAGCTGCATCTAAAAGGTTCTTTTCAAAGTTAATATTTATTTTAAATAATAGAGTAAGTGACTGTTTGTCTCAAGATCATTTGGATGCTTTCATGCTAATGCCCTTCAAAAAGGACGTTTTCATGTCTATTGATAGTGATGATATTTTGCAAAAACTGACAAATAAGTGTAAAAGCATGAGAGACTTGCTTGTAATTTGATATTTTATCCTTATTTTAATATTATATTTGTTTATTTTTTACTTATACGTAGTTACACGTAATTCCAGTAAAAGTTTACTAATCAGTTTTTTTAATCATTTTTGTATTGCCTAAAAATTTTTAAAAAAATGTCTTATAATATCGTATTTGTTCGCCTTGGAAGAGAAGCCATTTTTTAAAGGGACCGGTTTGGGTTCACTAGCCCGAGCTACAGATACGATATGGTTATCAGATCAAATTAGTGAAAAATCGATGGAAGAAGGAAAATAAAAACACAGCTTAAATAGAACGACTAACGCTGACAAGATTTTCCTGCTTAAAGAATAAATACACGAAAAACATAAAGAAATCATGTGAAATGCTTGGCAAGACAAAAGGAATATGTCTAGAACAACTGTCTCAAAAAGCGGAAGAAGCAGTCAAAATAAACGACCATTCGGAATTATTTAAAATAGTTGAGAAAATATTATTAGTCATCAATGCTAAAAGCAAAATCAAATACTTAAGTCTGAAATGAGAAGTAGACGAATGAAATATTTTGTAAAAGAAGAAATAGGAAACGCATTAGAAATGAAAAAATTATATAAATGAAGAAGTGATTAAAAATTCAGTAAAAGAACTAAAAATCACAAGTGGGCTGAAAGAAAGTTACCCAAACAAGGGCGTTTAAGTAAATGCTATAATTGGAAACCAATCACTCTAGAGATTATAAAGATAACGACGAAAACTATGCTAAGGTACCTGGTACTCTGCATGCCTAGCCCTTATCCATTAACAAACAAACAAACACTATGCTGGATAGAATCAAAGCTGCAATAGATCAAATGCTAATGTAAAACCAAGCTAAGTTTCAAACTAATTGATCTTGTACTCACCACATACATATTTATTTGCTCTAAAATTCTTTCATTCATAATCTATAGCCTCTTTTACCTTTCGGTGTCGAGGACCCTTCATAATAGTTTCAAAACAAGTTGCAGGAAAGGAAAGCGAAATATGTATCAATTTTATCGACTTTAAATAAACACGTCTGTAATAAGAGAAAACCAAACAAACTGAATTTTTACATGCACTTACCTTTGGGTTATATAAGATGTCAACTTGTCACAAGTCAAAGACTGTCCATAGTTTGACAGCGCACCAGAGGGTTAAAAAATGGTTTTTTGCACATATCTCCGTCTCTATCGGCTTCATGACCAAACACCTAGAAACCAGTGAAAAGTTGGAAAATTATCTTCAAAAAAGACCTCTTAACGTTTTTTGGTACGAGAAACTGTTTTTATCAACGATCGGTCCGAAAGATGGTTTTTTCTTAACCGTCTTAAAAGTCATTATACTCTATTCACTATCGTCCCGGATTGTCAAAAATGACGTTTTATGGTAGCACTGTTGAATTTCTGTTGGTTTTTTTGTTACTACTAGGTTGGACAACTTAAAAGCGTAATTTTTAAAATTTGCGTTTTTGTTACCTGGCAACTTTTATTTATTTTTGCTTAAGTCAGTTCGAAATAAAAAATATTTTGATTTAACCATAACCTATAATTTATAGTTTTGACATTAGTAACTTAATTAATTGTTTCTAGCATATATGTAGAGAAGAGAGACGTTTTCCGAGGAATGGGTGGCTGGCCCATAGCCCCAACCCCCAACCTGGAGGACCAGGTGATTTGATTTTAGGGTCCACTTCCCTTAGATTGAATGTTTACCAAAACTTAGAGGTCAATCTCCCCTTTCGTTGGCTCTTCCGCTCCAAAATGTGGTCCGTTGGCCGGTTTTCACCTGTTACTGTTACTGGGTACTATCAAGTGGAGTCAATTCAACCCAGGTTTTTTAACGAAGTTGTTACATATAAGTAATACCTATATGGTTTCTAGTTACCCATAGCTTGACTTAAAAGTATGAACCATGATATAGAGGATTGTTTTTAATTGGATTTTGACATTGACAATCCGGGACTATAGTGAATGGAGTATACTTTTTATACCAAAATCTGTCATTAAAGTTGATCTTTCTCTTACTGACACAAAAAACGTATGTTGCTATGTAACACTTTTAGTTTTAATACTAGAAACTAAAAGTGTTACATAGCATAGTATTATAGCTATTAACATATCTAGGAATGTTATGAGTATCATAACTGCCGCAGATGTTTCTAACATCTTCTAAGGCAGTTATGATTCATAACATCCGTGATTTGTTCAATAGTTTATCGGTTGCTATATGGTTCTGGTTGCCATGTAGGGTAATATTCTTTAACCCTACAGATAAGTTATGACCTAGTTACCTGCCTACTTTTGTATATGTAAACAAAGTCTTAATATCCTGAAACCGATAAATAGTATAATCTATTCCATCTTTAAAGAAAACGATAGGTTGCCATGCGTTTCTTTTCTTAAATTGGCAGTACTAAGGAGAGCAGTAGTTATATTTCATTTCTTTGTGGCGGCAAATGTTTTCTAACTAAATTTGAAATGCCGTGTTGCCAATGCTACTAAAACAAAAAGTAAAAAAAAATATGTCAATAAATATCGTTATAACACTTTCCTAATCTCTGAAAAATAAAGTGATAAAGCAAATGATTATTGTGTAACATTTAATAAACAGCATGCCCAAAGTTGTGTCTTCGGAGACGAAACGCAGTTTGTTTCAGACGAGATAGACCCGATCTAAATAACGATCAAATTATTAATAAATTGATGGACATTTTCAACGTGAGTACACCGAATTCATTTCCCATAAAGTAATTTTCTTAAAAAGTGCATCATTTATTTATAGGTAAGAAGATGTGTTATCTATTCTATAATTACCAAAAATAATGTAGCACATTATGGCAACATCAGGCATTCTGAACCTTCAAAATTCCTAACCTAACTTTACCGCAGGTTTGTCAGTTCATATACAGAGTGATATCTGTCAGATTGTCATGGCTAAGCATCGTTTTTTACTTCCTTTTACAATATTACTTCCTTTTACAATAAAGGAAGTATTGGATTCACCCCAAAAATTCGAAATTGAGTTTTCAACAGATCTTCACGTTTTCGAGTCCCCTGAACCCAAAAAACATATTTTTTTTCATTGGTCTGTGTGTCTGTCTGTCAGTCTGTCTGTGAACAGAATATCTCAAAAACGAAAAGAGGTATGGCGTTGAAACTTCATATGTAAGTTTTGTGTACTATGTAAATGCGACAGCAAGCCTTTGAAGAAAATTGCATAACCGGAAGTAGGTGTTTACTCTTGTGATTTTTCAGTTTTTTTAGATTTTTTCAAAAACGGCTCTAACGATTTCCTTCAAACTTTTTATTTTTATTAAATTTTTAATGTGTATTGACGTGAGATAGGTGATTTTCCAGTTGAATACCTCTAAAATGGGTTTCTTTTGTTTTTTTTTCTATTTTTTGTATTAACTTCTATTTTAAGTACAACATCCGGTATATTATTACATTTTTGAATTCAGCTTAAAATTCTAGCGAAAATTTGTCTCTTGATCTAATGCTCTATTTTGTACGGTTTTTGTACCATTTGCAATTTTTTAAAATTTTTGACAAATGCTGAAAAATAAAAAATCAAATTTTTACCTAATTATAAAATCACTGTAAAAGGAAGTTGTGTGAGTGTATCACACCAGATTTTTAAAAGATGGAATAGATTATATATTATAAGGATGGGGCCATAATTATACAGGAAGTTTATTATAACGCGCAATGTGCAAATGCGTTTATTTTAAAATGCAATATGGAAACGTTACTGAGTATGTAAAAAACATAATATTTTCTACCGAGGAAGGAATTCTGTTGATCAAATGGCACAAAGATTTCAGTTTACAGCAAGCAGGTATGTGGGTTGTTACATGCCCTGTTGTTATTTCTTATGCTTCTTTTTCAATAAAATTACGGTTCATATATTGCATTTTAAAATAAACGCATTTACACATGGCGTGGCGTACCCTTAAACCAATAGTAACAATCAAGTCCTCATGGAAACGGGAATACCACATTGCACATTAAAATTAATTCACTGTATATAACAACAATCAGATAACATGAACAACAAAATATAATGCTTGAGCAAGAAAGAGATGACCATACGACAAGATTATTTTAGTAGGCATGTTTAGTAGACATATGTCATAATTAAAATGAGCGTCAAGCCTTCTCGAATATTTGCTACTATGTTTATCTCTTTCCTACTCTAGCAATACGTGTTATTTTCTTGTTCATGTTATCTCATTGCCGTTATACATATACTAATGGGACCATAATTATATATAATAGCAATGAGATAACATGAACAACAACATAGAATGCTTGTGTAAGAAAGAGATAAACATACAAAAAAATTATGTTAGTAGGCATGCTTGGTTGACATCTGTGATAATTAAAATAAGCGTCAAGCCTACTCGAATATTTGCTACTATGTTTATCTCTTTCTTACTCAAGTAATACGTGATATGTTCTTGTTCTTGTTGTCTTATTGCTGTTATATATAATTGTGGCCCCATCGGTATAATTTTGGCCACATCGGTACATTTAGTATTACTTTACAAGGGATATAAGTAAGATTTACACTACCGAGGATCGTTTGATGCCTGAGTGAGCGAAGCGAACGAGGGTAGTAAGGTGCGAGGTAGTGTAAATATTCCTACATCCTGTGTACAGTACATAATTTTTTTCACTACCAAAATTTCCCTATGTAAGGTAAATGGTAATACCTAGCGTAAAATTATTACATTTTTTAAATTATAGTAGCCTTATAGCGCTGCAACGTTTTGTTTGACAGTTATAAACGCACTACAAAAAATTCTTGGTAAAACTACGCTTCTCCTTGCAAAACATAATTGCTCGTCAAACAAAGTGCCACTTTTAATCCTAATAAAACAATATACTATTTTTGCAACCGTCTTAAAAGTCATTACATTTAATACCAAAATATGGCATTAAAGTTGACGTTCCTTTCTTTTACTGATACAAAAAGTATATGTTGTTTTCGCAACACTTTTCATTACTAAATATCATAGTTTTATTTAGGGTATAAGTGGTTATATTACAAAGAGCCCACGAGAGAAAAGATAAAGTAATGTAAAAAACTCCTGAAACGGTAGGCGTTACCCTTAGTTACTGACGCTTACAAATCATCAAAACAATTGCTACATGGAAAATTTTACAATAATTATACGGATTTTGCCAATAGAAACGCATTTGTCTTTAATTAAATATATCTGAGCTCTACCTTCTGTTCCGTACAGAAAATAACTTTAACACTCACGATGCGATACTGCGGTACTTTATGTGTGGCTGATCCTCTCAACATGAAATTACGCTTCCAAACTCCAACTCCAACTTTTCTAAACTGCCTGCAGCTGAATAAGTGGGCTGACTCCAATCCTGACGTTCCACTTTTGACCTTGACTGCTCAATAAACTGCTTTTAGATTGCTTTAGTGATGCAATTAGTTCGAAAACTGGTTCAAACACTGTTTTAATGTGCTTTTGCTATTCTAAATCACTCCACAGTGCGTGGTAATTAATAATACGACGCTCTAAATTAACATTTTTACAATAGGTTTTTACAATAGGTATTTTACGCCCAATAACTATTCAAACGATTAAATTCGAAGAAGCTAAGATTGTAAACAACCTCATTCTCTAAACATTTTTTGAATCCCTTTTGTTATCAACAAGCCTTCCTTGTCATTATCGGCAAAGCGATCAATTGCTTGTAAACAACGCCTCTCTCTGATCTAATTAAGAATAACTGTGACAACGTAACCTTTCAAATCTGCTATTTTTAAGTTATGACTGACTTTTCTAATACAACGCATCTTTCAAAATTCCACTTAGTCCAGATTGCTATCTGCCATCTTAAACTTAGGTAATATGATGCATTTTTGGATTGTTACTGGTCAGACAACGTCTGGAATATTGGCAGATATTTTCAATGAATTCTGAGTGTAGTTCAACACCTGGCTTTGATTGCATTATTAGGGTACAATACATCTTATTAAACAACTCTATTAACTTTAATAGCTCAGTAAGGCTTATTAATGGTTTAACTGTACAAAACGTCAACTCTACTCTTGCGTAGGTCAATTCTTTTTTTAAAAATTAACACATGACTTAGGTAAAGTTTTTACTTTAATTAGCCTACTTATAATTTAATTAATGCATTAGCTGTTAGTTTTAAACCTTTATTTATATTTATGCGAAATCGTACGATTAATAATGGTAAACACATTATAAAAAAGCGTGTTTGCTAGGAAAGTAAACTGATTAATTAGGTAAGAGTGTATGAATCAAAGATTTACAGTGCGCAAATATGAATAAAAGAAGATTGTTCCATACAGCTGGCTTATACCATAAAATTATTATTTTTCGATCTCCACTTATCTAAGTACATACTAGGTGAGACAATATCTCGAAAACGGTTTCAAATATCTATAATATAATTTTCCTTAATGTGTGTCTGTGAGTCTGTGGCACAAAATAAAATCTTACGTTCCTGCTTCACAGATGTTTATATTTGTTTAAGTTTTGTTTTTCTTATCTTAGCGCTCGGATCGGAGCTTGACCTTTCGCGGATCCTATTTCACGTGCGCGTAGCGCGCAGTTTGCTTGTTTTCATTAAATTTTGGTGAGTTAATAGAGAAATCGGGGGACATATTTAAATGTATGTTTTATAATTACCCCCTTATCTATTTTGAGGGGTAGGGGGTAACTTTGTAATTTTAAATAGGATAATGTATAGTATTCCAACCAAAAATTGGAAAGCTATTTAAAATCCAGTTCACCATGAAAAGTGTAAGTCATGTCTAAGTTGGTTTCATACAATCAGTAAATAATATTCTAATGTCAATCAGCTTTCAAGTAATGACAGTTCATCTGGAAACTGTACATGTAACTGTTTTGTTAAGGCATTGTAACATTGTGAATGTTTTAAGTAGGTACTAGTTGAGTTTTTAAAACCGTATAGTAGCGTAGAAAGTGTTGAAAAAACGTATACGTCTTCCAAACTTCCCAATGCATCTGTCAAATTTGAAGGTTATTATCGAAGTGTCACTGAATGACAATCAAACAGTAATTTTATTAATCATATTACGAAATGACTTACTGTTCTCAATGCTGGCCTGATTTTAAATAGCTTTCCAATTTCTGGTTGGAATACTATACTTTTGTTTAAAAAATTCCAATCTACGTAAAAAACTACGTGTGTACAAAACGTTTTTGGATTTGCTGTTTCGGTTACGGAATCATGATTAACTAAATTTTTATTGAATTTTAAAAAAATATATACATTTTACAAATAAATAAGTTCACGTATTTCAGAATTATTATTCGTTTCCATGGAAATGAGTTATTTTTGCTTAAGTCAGTTGAGAATTTTGATATTTTAACGATTATTATTCTTTTTTATTTTATAACGTAATAAATCATAATTCCGTAACCGAAAAAGTAAATCAAAATTTTTTTGTACGCATATGTAGTTTTTTACGCAGATTCTATTTTTCTAAAAAAATACATCATCCTATTTAAAATTCTAAAGTTACCCCCCACCCTTCAAAATAGGGAGAGAAAATAAATGTCAAAAATATGTTTAAATATGTCCACCCATCTCCCTATTAGGTACCTCACCAAAATTTAATCAAAATATTTTATACAATTTTCGAGATATCGCCTTGTAAAACTTTAAAAAACTCACCTAGTATATAATAAAATTAAATTTCGTACAGATGTTCATAACTTAAATGTCCGATTCAAAGGGACACCTCCAATTCATAAAACTTAATTTTATAAGCCTAATTTTTCTTATCAAATAACTAATAGTAGATTATATTATAAGTGAGAGAAATGCATCATTATTTGTGAGTGAGAATTTTGAATCGCTAGTGCCCCAGCACGAGCGATACAATTTCTCACGAACTTATAATGGCATTTCGCTCACGTGTGATATACGACGTTTTATCTTACAGTAGCAATTCTTGTGCCTAAATAGTTTGCGCAGTCAGAATATGTCACGAAATAAATTTATAATAAGTTGCCTATGATTTGTAATATACGTTTGACAGTACTGAAGTGTATTGGCAGTACTGAAGTGTATTGTCAGTCTATGTCAAATTCGAGGTTCGTAGGTTAGGTTTTGTTTGCTATTTGACACAGACTGACGCAAAACTTAACCTGAAAATTACGAATTTGACATAGCTTGACAGTGCTACCAACAATGCAGTAGTATACATAATGAAAACTCACTTGTGAATAAAACTTCATTTTAGTCACTGAAAACAGTTGTATAGTGTATGGTAATAGACGCTACTGTAAGATAAAATTTATAATAGTATAGATTTATTTTTTAAAACTTTAGCCTTGAATCGTTTGAAAAACAAATATCAACAACAATTAAGGAATGGTTAAAATTATTTCAGACTGGCATAAATACCCTAATTTATGTTTTTTCTCTCTCGTTGTCTGAGTAATTTATCAAGTAAATTCTTTTTGTTAATCAATGTTGAGTGACAGAACAGCTGTCGAAATGCAAACTGAACTCCGTCTTGTGGTATCCCCCATTATTTTCTTTGGTTTTTATTTATTTATACATCTACACTGTCTTTTTCAGATAAATTTATTTTTAGTCATTGTTTACCTTATCTTTTCAATATATAATTTTATTTTTTTTTCTTTACGTGTAGTCGTTGTTTTGTGTTAGTATTGGGATGAAATAAAAGTCAATTTATTATTATTATTGATTGAGTATTGGCAGGTCTAACGAATCCGAGTAATTTAAAGCGTTTGCTTTATTAAATAATTCTCTTATAAATAACAAATTAAAAATAAAGGAATCCACTTCATTAGCCGGCAATGTAACAGATTTATTATTTATTTATTTAGAACTATACCTTTATTTATAAAAATTAATCAAAGACAAATATATTTTCTGATTTGTATATACATACCTTCCTTAATTGAAATACTTTCTAATATTAATACACAATTATAATTATGTTTTAAGTAAGAAAAATCATTATTTACTACAGTATTTACATATTTCTTTGGTAAAAATATTCTCAAATAATAATGTAATTTTTTTTTTCAAATAAAGGCACATTATTTCATTATTTAATTTGTTTTTAATATCTTTCAGATGATCCCTTTATATACAAATATAACTTGCTAATTTTGTATTTAAATGGCTTCCAATAAAATACAACAATTTTTTAAAATGAATGTATGTAAAAATAATGCGCTTTTGTCATTTTTTCATTCGGTGACATGTTTTACCACTTGACAAAACTGTAATTGGCTTTTTGCCAACCTATTTTTACTTATTTTCAGGTTCGTTATCTGTGACGATAAGGTCAATTTCCCGCATCCTTGTTGGTTGGTATGTCAACAACAACATAACAAGCCCGTTGTGTATATAACGGTACTGTTATAGAACATTGTTTTGTATTCAGTTACTATAGAAACAACAATCACTCATTTTATTTAGGCAAACAATATTTGTCATATTCAACGGTATTTTTATTTTTATTAGTAGTTGACAGCGCAAATGAAATGCCTTACTGGAACAGTGCTCAAAAATAGCAAAACTCGGCCCTTCGGCCTCGTTCCTCTATCTTTTGTCGGCCTGTTCTAAGGCACTTACCAATCTTGTGACGTAATATAGTACATTGTCTTGATTACATTTGTTTCAATATGTCCTGAACAGACTGACTCTTTTAAAATTTTAATCTGTCCTGATTAGTAAAACAAATTAACTGTTTCAATCATATAAAATATGAAATGATTATATTTTTTGAAAGAAGAAACATTTAACAATATTTTCTAACGGAAGAGACCTCAAAAATTGTCAAAGATGATGACTTTGCTTAAAAAGTGGAATTTACTTGAATTTCCAGGATTTGCCCTGAAAGCGCCCAACTATTTTAAATTCTATTTTCATGAACAAGCGCTTATAGTTATAAAAAAGGGTTATAAACAAGGGCATTTTTATTCAATATACAAAATATGTTTCATTAAACTTTTTGACCTTGAAAAGAGCCAAATTCTGCTCAAATTAATATAGAAGCTTTTTAATATTGAAAACGGGTCATGTTGCTCAAAAATAATTATTATCCTGAACAGGCCCAGTATGTAGTATCATATTAATAAAAATTTGAGAGACCTTTCTTGTAGGAGACTTACATACACTGGTATATTTATGGGCGCCGTTAGAAAACTTCTCAGGGAGGGGCAATATTTTTCGATATTGAGATGACAATTAAATTCACAGAGGGTCTAAAAAAAGAAACACTTGATGCGCACCTAAAAAATTCTATTAGATTCTAAAAAATATAAAAACAAAATACTACAGGGTTTGGAAAAGATACCTGTATTACCAACGTTTTGTGTATCTAAATTAAAAATAACAAAATCATTACGTTCTTTACTACATCTTTACTTTATGGTTTGAGCATCGAAGAGCACAAAATAGTGAAGCGTTAGTAATAGCAATATACAATAATGCAAACATAAAATTAATTAACAAGTAAAATAATAGATGCAAAACAATACACATACCGTATAGATCGGATCGAAGTCCCAAATAAAAAACAATGTAAACCAGAATACACAATAAGCTAACAGTAGTAACTCAACCAGAGAGCGAATAAGACTAACTTTAGATAAGTAATGCATTTATTTTAAATATTTACTAACATTCCGTGCGGGTACACTGGGATTTGGCGAGCCATTGAATTTATTACTTAAATGTGCCTAGATACAAGAAAACCCAACATCGGTCAGCCCTTATATAAAGGCGTCAAGAAACGGAAATTTAAATATTGTTTTGTATGGCCAGTGACAAATTCATAAACGCCTCTCATCTCGATATTTCGGTCACCGACTTATTTCTGCTTATTCAAAGAATCAGTTCTGTAAAGTGAGCGGACCCTTAGGGCGGACAAATCAATAAATCGTTGCTGTTATTAAGCACACGATATAATATTAGTACACCCTATGAAAATAATTTCTGTGCGGTGAGTTCTGATAACTCGGCGGTCAGCGCGTGGCGCTTAATGGTGGATTATATTATTTTTGGAAAAATCCAGAGAAGAACAAGCGCCCCTCTTTGCCCCTATGTAACGGCGCCCATGGGTATATTATTTACGCTTTTCCCGTAAAGTCAATACAAACAATTTTTTAATCCTATCGCGCGCTGTCAAACTTTAAGCATATACTACTTGTCAATGGTGACTTTTGACTTCTTATTTAGAAAGATGCTATAAGTTAAGTGCATGCCAAAACTTAGCTTGGTTGATTTTGACCGCAAAAAATTTCAAATTTTCTTGGAGAAATGGGACAATTGAAGATTTGAACTATTTTAACTACTACTCGAATTTTTAATAGGTATATAAACTAGAAAGCTTGCATAAATAGGAGCTAATTAAATCAGTATCTTTATTATTAAAAATATTATTGATTAACAATTACACACAATTAATAAGTTACAAGGCTCCAAGAGCTGCTACTTTAGCAACGTACTGTTCCTTGGCTGCATCTTGGGAGAGACCTTTTCTGCTATTCCAGGCATCCCATTTTGCTTTTCCTTTAAAATCAAGGCCACCGGGTTTATCTAAAACATCATCAGTTGTAGTGATTCAATCGATCATTTTATAGAATTCAGAAAATATAAATGGTCCAAGATATTTAGTGA
Source organism: Agriotes lineatus (assembly GCA_940337035.1). Lineage (NCBI taxonomy): Eukaryota > Metazoa > Arthropoda > Insecta > Coleoptera > Elateridae > Agriotes > Agriotes lineatus. Next base: position 86,749,089 of record OW679196.1, on the reverse strand, counting down.
AATTTGACCTAAGATAATTTTTTATCTGTATATTTATACGGTCATTACTTATTAGATTACAAATAACATAAAAGCGATACAAGGTGACTTAAAAATGGATAGCTATGTTTTAATTGATTGTGTCACAGACTTTATTGTGAAAATCATGAATGTCAATGATTAACTAATTCTAAGCCACTTTTAAATCGCCATCAATCAAAATACCTACGATGATTAACTATTTGAACGTTTATACAGCTATACTTTCAAACATAATCTCAACAACCGAGCAAATAATTTCTCATAGGTTTCTTTTAAAATTCTAGAAATGCAAAAGAATAAATAACAAAGCTTTATCTTACCAGTGTTTACATCTCCCACTTTGGCTTGCTTGAAAAGACCATACAATTCCAAAAGATCAGCATCAGATGGTTTTGTCTTCAAACCGTTGACTGCAGACGCAGCTTGTTCAAATTTCTAAGTACATAGAATCATTATTATCACACTTTTCTCAAAAAGCCAATTGTACCCTACCTCGTTCAAAGACATTTTTAAATTCTAAACTACCGGTAGCTCTAAAATTCAGCGATCTACTGAGTCCTCCATGGTGATTACACCTTTATATAGCAAATATTAAACACTCAGCCGATTGTTTGAACTTTGATAACTCGTGGAAAGTGCATTACCTCATAAGTTATCGCTGTCGAATAATTTTTCCAAATTAGTTTACATAGCTGTGATATCCAGTGTCAGTTTACACGAATGATAAAATCTAACAATAATAAGTCGGAGTGATATTTTCAAATGTTCTTTAATTCGTCTTGGTGATTTATAAAACAAATCAAATGCGTTTTTCAGCTATTACTAGGTAACAACTTTTAAATTACCCAAAATATGGTCCTTAAGAGTATTTCACACTTTACTCATATCTTGTTCATAATGTTATAAAAGTTGTTCTGCCCTTTTGCTCATGAAAGTTGATCTCTACAATATTACCACCTTCAATGTAGCTGTAGTAGATTCAACAAAAAACATCTAAAATCATGAAAGATGATAGTTCAACAAGGCTGTCTAGAAAATATGCGGAAAACAAATTGAGGTCAAACAAGTTCATAGAAATTTTGAGCAAGAAATTATAATTACCCGTTTCATTAAAATTTGGAAAATTTAAGTGGATGAGTAATTTTTGAGCACTTATCAAGTATATGTGCACGAGTTAAACATGAGGCTACGTTTCCAGATTAATCAACTTTCTTCCAATGCGTTAATAAACGTATGATTTAAGACTTCCTGGGCGATTCTTTTATATAAAGTCCATTATTATTGTTAACCGAAAAGTAACTACCACTGTTTCACGCCACGTGTTTTTTAAGTATTTATATGGCAAACAATGTTTTCTTATTGTTATGTGCATATAGCGGTGCCGTTTTTTATGTTTGATTTTTTCAAATTGTGATCAGTACGTTTGTTTTCAATTAAAAGGTTTCACATTGATCTTGTAACAATATTTGATTATTTGTTTGACACATGTTGTACCATTTTATATAAAGCAACCTCTCCAATATCCCTTTTGAAAATAACGATGATGTTTCATAAATACATAAATAACTGCAGGCATCAGACTGACACAATTTACAGGTCTGTACCCTCTGAATAGATAGCCAATTTTTATATACATTCTTATCAAGTAATACATATATACACGAATCCACGTAATAGAATGTATTAAATAAACGTGCACCTTAAAACATTTTTTATTAGACCTGCATCAGAATCGCCGTTTAAAGCACGCCTGAGCGTGCGAATACAGGCGATTAAAGCTCGCCGAGCTTTAAAGGTTGTCAAGGAAACGACTGAATGCAACAACGGACATGGACGCGACAAAAACGTAAATAATTCTCGTAACTATAGTAGCAATATTATTATGCCCTCTCGATTTATCACGACAAAAATTATTTCTAAGTTTTTAGTGCGTAATTTATTTCCAGTATTGGAGGTATAATAAAAAATAGCGTAAAGTATTCGTGGATAACTGGTCTTTAAAACACTTGCTCTGTTTCGAGCACTCCGGCTACGCCGTCGTGCTCGAAAACTCGCGCGTGTTTTAAAGACCTTGTTATCCACTCATACTTTAATATACTATTAAGTAACTGTAGGCTATTCAATTATTGTTTTTAACTAAGAAATTATATACCAAATAAATTTAAGTACTAAAAAGGGAAATAGTTTTCTGCAGTTATATTACATGCATTTCCAGTAGCGTTTCCCCTAGATAGAATATTTTGCACTGACCAAGGAGTCTGTAGCCTAGAAGGTGCGTCTCTAGGTGGTGGATCGTGGATCGTTTGTCAGATATGAGGAGTAGGAGGGTAACCTCCTACAGACCGTCTGATGGAAGGCAGCTGCTCCATCCATAACGAGGTCGTGAAGAAGGTGTAGTAACGATAAGAAACTCTTAATGCTACAACAACAAGGTAAAACAAGCAATGTAAATTTAGAAATGGCAAGGTAAAGTAAGGAGCAAAATCAATGAGACAAACGAAAATTGACCGGTTGAACAATGTAGTGAAATAGAAAAATTAGAAAAGAAACACGACAGCTTTAATATGCCCAAGAATATCAACGAAGGAACCGAAATATTTCGCAGACATAATATAAATAATCTTATATATGCCAATGGTTGCCTCTTATTAGAGAAAGAACAGAAAACGAAGATAAAAGACATATGTACCGGCTCTTTTTACCGTACCAGACCGGAGGAAAATACCAAAAGTCCTGCTTTTACTCAAGAAGGGCTTGAAATACTAAAAACAGAGGTAAAATTTCAGAATTTATTAACTGGTTAGTTGACAAAGGCGCTGAAGATTTGAATTATGTTTAGAAATAAGACAATTTTCCCGACGACTGGTTAAAGTTGATCTTTGCTCCCAAAAAAACCTAATATCTCTCAAGATTCCCACATTCTTTTAACTAGCTTTATTAGACAACCGTTGAATATATTTTTAAAAACAGTTCACAACTGAAGATACAAAATATACGACACCTATCCCAAAAACTACTCAACCATCGGAAAATGTATATACAGTCTGTTCTATAAAAAAGGCCCCACCTTCTAGCTACTTTATTATTTATTTTAGACCCAATAAACCTTATATCAAATCAAATGACACATAAAAACCTACATTTTAACACAATCAACAAATTTTTATCTTCAATTGTTTCAGAGTGGTGACGTCACGTGCAATTTTTTAAATGACACTGTATATATTTTTTGACATTTTCTGGTAGAGGTTTTTTTTTCTCTTTTCAACAATATAAATATTTCATGCACTTGCATAAAAAAGTTTTCGTGAAAAATTACAAAAACTTTTTCACAGTGGAAGGCCATGTACAAAACTGTAAACAAAAGTGTAACTCAGAAAAACAAAACAAATAGTAGCCAAACGCTTTAACTGTCAGATTTCAGAATAATCTAAAGTGTTTATTGTTTTGTTTTTCTGAGTTACACTTTTGTTTATAGTTTTGTATGGTGGCCACCCACCGATACAAAAGTTTTTTAATTTTTCTCGAAAATTTTCTTATGTAAGGGCATAAAATATTTATATTGTTGAAAAGAGCAAAAAAACCTCTACCAGAAAATGTAAAAAAATATATACAGTGTCATTTAAAAAAATTGCACGTGACGTCACCACTCTGAAACAATTGAAGATAAACATTTTTTGATAGTGTTAAAATGTAGATTTTTATGTGCCATTTGATTTGATATAAGGTATATTAGGTCTAAAATAAATAATAAAGTAGCTAGAAGGCGGGGCCTTTTTTATAGAACAGACGGTATATCCTTCATTGATTGACCTGGTAGAGTGCTTGAGAAATGTAGGATTCGAAGAAAACGATAAAAGAATAATAATAAAGTTATATTGAAAATGCGAATCAATAATAAAAGCAGTGTATTTTAATATGGATGCATTGAAATAAAAGAGTTGGTCAAAGGTGTGTACTCTCCCCAACTCTCTTCAATGTCTACTTTGAAGCTATATGTTATGTTATGCTAACAACAATCTTGTCAGAAAATGCACAATATTTAAAATATTTACTTAACCGTACTAACAATGGGAATAAAGCAATGAGATCAAACATCAATATTAATAAGACCAAAGTAATGTGCATAAGTAAAAAGATAAATAAAATAAATGTAATTTTCGACAACAAAGCTCTCGAACAGGTACATCAATTTAAATAACTAGAAAGCTGGTTAAACCGGTATATTATTACATTTTTGAATTCAGCTTAAAGTTCTAGATAAAATTTGTCTCTTAAACTAACACTCTATTTTGCACCGTTTTTGTAAAACTTGTTATTTTTGAAAATTTTTGACAAATTCTTAAAAATTTAAAATCAAATTTTTGGCTAATTATAAGATCACTGTAAAAAGAAGTTGTGTGCGTGCATTTTTCTAATTGTCTGTCAGTGGCTGTAATTCAACACCTTTTAGCTAGTTCTCAAATGTTTTTGCTTTTTCATCTGCAAAATATATAATTTCAGGAAGGGCATTTTGTTGGTTTATTTTATTGCAAGTAAGGTAATTTCTTCAAAATGCATTGAATAATACGATTATTTGTACAAATTGCAGTTCCAAAAGTTCGATCAATTAAATATGGTAATAATATTTGGATAGTTTTAATTAAGATATGTTTACATTTAAAGAAAATGTTTAATTAAGCTTGAATAAAGTTATTACTGTGTGCAGTATGTTGTATTTATTTTTTACTAGGATCTCGTTAACGTACTGCAATTTTTGAAGACAAATTAATTCAAAATGAAGGCTGGTAACAAATGCCCCAGCTTGTGTTTGTACGTATTCATTTTTCCTAGAGATTTGTAGGGTTAAAGTTTATTTTTCTCGACAAAATTATGCCAAATATCGATATCAAAAATATTAAAATAGTGCAGTAGTTTCAAGTTACATCCAAAATAATCGATTTTTACGGAAAATAACTTTGTAAACAGGTTTACATGGAACTTCCCTCGCTCGAATTACATCAACTTGCAAAAAAATGTAGTCCGCTGGGATTCGAACTCCGCGTTCCCAGGCGAATATTTTCAGCCCAGTTTCTGGTCCGCCGCTTGGGTCCGCCGCTTGCAGCCGCTTGAATAACAGAGCCACGACCGTGCTCGAATTGTACGAATTTCTTCTGCGTTAAAAAGACACCATACTATTCTGTCCCATTTGTGATGTTTACCCTTATCGGTTAAGTTCAAATGATTACTTTTATCTATTTCTCAGTTAAAGAAAAAATAAACAAAATGTTATTTTTTAAGGTGCTTCGAAATTTTCTCGGTTTCATGCCAGGCAGACACACAGTCTGCATGGAAAATATCATCTTCCTCCAACAAATAGTTTTTGAGTTATGCCGCCAACAGACAGACAGACAGAGAGACAGACACACGAAATTGAAAAAACCTATTTTTCCTCATCTAGGGACCCTGGAACGTGAAGATCTAAAGAAATCTCGGAAAGTGATTTTTTCGCTATTCTTCCTTCGTCTTTTAGACGAGAAAAGTAAAAACGCAAACTTGAAAAATATATTAAATTAAATTGCAGTTCAACCGTATAGAGATAGACTAACAGTAATCAACAGAAATATATTTACAGGAGCGTTTCACGGTGCTCAAAACATAGTGTATAAAACGTGTTTCTTCTCCCAATAAATTATATATTACTTCAAATGTTATTAATTCTAGTTCCATAGTAATTTGCTTCATTGATCGACGAAACATGCAGAACGTTAGAATAAATAGGTTTTTATTAACTGACTTCCTTGATACGCAATACTTTATTAGAACAAAAACTTATTCACCTTGAAGTGGAATAGCAATTATACTACCATTTACCTCACAATTTGCATGATACAAATATATATAGTAACACTGCTACTTAAGACATTACGTCTATTGCAGGAAAGTAAAGATTCAAATCGTGCTTCGTGTATTTTAACCTTATAATTTCTACATTTTGCTTAGAAACCAGTATACTTGATTTTAATAAAATCCACTGAGTGTTGCTAATACATATGCTTCTGAACAGTTTTCTTCTGGCTTCCTTCCTTATACATTTTTCCTCTTCTTTTTCTTCTTTTCCTCATATATATTTTATGTTAAATTAAGTGTGCCTAAATGTGCAAACTGTAATTCTTTTTTCGTGCAGGTATCCAAGTATATTTGAAATTTAAGCATAAGTCGGTGCTAATGCCTTTACTTTTCCAACATATTGCTCCTTAGCTTTCTCAGAATCCAATCCTCTCTTACTGCTCCAAGCATCCCATTTTGCTTTCCCTGTAGTGTCTGCAGGTTTTGCTGAAAAGCAAAAATATAAATGGCCTTAGAAATAATTAGCTGCAGATTCTGTTTAAAATAATAATGCACATAATCTGGATTTTTCATTTACTACAAACAGTAGAACCCCATTTCTTATTAGGCGTGTTCTTTTATTATGTAAATACTAAATACTAACAGTCCAGAAACTATGAAACTAAGTGAAGATTGAATTTGTCATTTACGCTTTCCAGTGTAACATAATTATTTTAAAGTAAAAGCTTCTTTTCATCATTTTTTATAGATTGCACTCAGTAACTACAATAACACTTAAACATTAATCAAAATAATTGTGCTTTCATTGCAAGCCAGTTAATATTTGTAACTTAAATTTTTAAAATTCCAATAATTTTGTAATCAATATTTATTAAATTTAGAGATATTAATGATACAAGTTTGATTATGAGCATCTTAACCAAACGAGTTTGATTGCCAAAGCGAGGCGGTGAGCCGAGTTTTGCGGCAATCAAACGAGTCTCGTTAAGTGCCATAAGCAAACGTGTATTGTTCAATATTTTATCTTCATCAATAAATTCTGGTTCGATGTATTTTTTAATAAAAGGAGTGCGGTAATATCTATCCATTACCGCACTGAGTGCGGTAATATCTATTACCGCACTCAGTGTTTTAATATTAATTAATATTTGTTTATTCCTATAAAAAGATTAAATTCTAACTCCATGTTTTAATGTTAAGACTCTGTATATATTATTTTTAGGATGATCTCCACCAAAAAAGGTCTACGCAGTAATGCAGTGTGAGGAAATATCTTGATGTACATGGTAACTTACTACTTCGTTAACAATGATGATTCAGATGAAAGCCGATGTAATTTTAAGAAAAGTTCATATAAACAAGTATCCAAAAATTCCATATTTTCGATATACGGTGTGTTAAAGTTTGCAGTAGAAATATAACATATGCTTGAAAATTTTCCGGAAATATTTGGAAAAACGTTCTGCATCCTTTGTTAGCAAAAAATAGCTGCGAAGAATTTTTTGCAAATATTTTCATCTGAAATTTTTTATGCACGCGTTATATTTTGACAGAGAATATTATGAATGAAAAAACTCAGTAAAGAAAACATTTTTATTAAAAATAATAACAAAACTAATATTTAAATGTTAAAAATTTTAGGGTTTTTTGTCAAAACTACAATAAGTGGAAATTTTCACATATAATCTCATAATAGCATTAATTCTTTCCGAAATTTTTTTTGAGTGTGTTCCAACAACGTCGTATTAATTTGCCTGAGCGGGAGGCGAGGGAAAATTAGGACGCTGTTGGACTGCACGAAAAATAATTTCCGGATATGAATTAATGCTTGAATGCAGATTCGGTAAGAAAATCGTAACGACACAAACCCTCACCTACAAAAAATTTCCAAGAAATTTTGTTGTCGTGGTTACGGCTCGTGAACTAATTTTTCTATTGGTCATTAATGAGTGTCGTACGATTTTCGGGTAAATTTCCGATTATTAATAATCACCGTTGCTAGGGAAAATTTCCAATTAAATATGTATAGGGGATATTTTCTAAAAGATATCGCTTTTTCTTATAATTTGCTTATAGTGCAGGTATTTTAACCAAATTTGGTACATAGTATACTTGAATAAAACTCCTTAAATTGTGATATTATCAAGCTGTACAATTATTAACAAATGGCGGAAATATGGGTAATCGGTGCCATAAATTAAAAAAAAATAGTAACGTCTTATAGAAAATTAAAAACGATCTCATTTTAAGGTAAGTCATATAATTCTAGACAGAAAGCGTCTTGTCGATTTTTTTGCTATATCTCATAGTTTTTTTTTGTAAATTGGAGTTAAATTGATTTTTTTTGCAAAAACGGTGATGCAAATTAAAAAAATCAAGATTACCAAAATACAATGAGATGTAGCTAAAAAATCAAAAAATTCTTTCTAGAATTAAATGACTAGCCTTAAAATACGATCGGTTTTAATTTTCAACAAAGTGCCACTATCTTATTACCCATATCCCCGCCACTGAATAAAGGCAGAGCTTGATAACACCACATTTTAAGGCGTCCTATCCAAGTATACTATGTACCAAATTTGGTGTAACTAGATGCACTAAGAAGGAAATTATAAAAAAAAGACGAAATCTTTAGAAATGTTTACACCCCGTATATCTAAAACGAAGAATTTTTGGACACTGATTTATTTGAACATTTTTTTTAAAGTACATCGGCTTTCATCTGACAAAGTTTGATAATGAGCTAGTAAATCATCCTGTATGGGTCGCCTAATTTTCAGAAGTTGACTTTTTTAAACTTAGATCCAACTACATACAAATGCATCAATTTTACTAAGATTTGAAAATTAAATTAGACATTTTTCTAAACTGTCGATGAAACTATGCTATTAAAATTGTGTATTCTTAAGTATTATTAAGGCTACTTTTTGCTTTCATACTTTTTTTATACTCAATTATTTATCTTAAACTAAAATTATTAATGCTATTACAGTAATATTTTTAGAGCAAAACAGGTTGTTTGCAAATTAACCAACGCTTATTCTATATTTCAAGGTCTATCGTTATTACTATCATTTAAGCATTTAAACAAACTGCAACGAGTGCAATGACACAGTTGGTTATCAAACAATCGAAATATGTACTAAAAATACAAGTTGAAGACAATAAATGGCTTGATTTAGTACTGAATTATTAAAATAAAGTAAGTTTTTGTTAATTTAATTTTGCAATAAACTACATTTTTAGTGAAAGTAATGTACTGTAATGTAAAAAATAAGGTTTGTATTCAAACAAAACAAATTATACAAAGTGATTCATAAATATGATCAGTAAATTGAAGGGTAGTTAGAGGACACCAAAATAACAACTTTGCATAACAAACTACGCGTCAAAAATTAATAATAGTACCACAAAAAAACATTTAATTGCCTAAACTGATTGACAGTCACTGAAATGAATTTCTATAAACATATATACAGACCTTATAAAAAAAAAGTGTCACTGATTGGCTGTTGTCGTATCCCAGATCACAATTGCATGAACTCTTTTAAATCGAGAAATTCATTGAGGTACAACTTCC
>OW679196.1:86560764-86739559 GCA_940337035.1 Agriotes lineatus | reverse complement strand
CAGAAAATTCGAAGAAAAAGTACGCTATTGGAAGAATGTTAGGTCCAGAATAATAAGATATATTATTTGGTGTTACAAAAGAAAGTACGAATGATAGAAATGTACGTCTCGACGCAGGACACTAACAGAAACGACAATACAAAAGATGTAGTACAAAATATATAATTATAATCATAAATCAACTTGGAAACACCCTGTTCCATGATAAACACAAGCTAGAGTATAAGATAATCACGGAACGACGTGAAAGTGTTAAATTAAATTTAAACACAAGCTACTAATAGCGGCCACCATCTTTGCTAAACACAAAATAAAAAAGGCTAAAACTACATTAACAGAAATACATAAGGCTACAGCATACAGGAATACGAGGATACAAGGAAAGATTATGAGACTGTATAAGAATCAAAACACACGATAAGTTAGATGGGAACTATTCCTAGTACTTCTGACTAAAGACAATCTTCAACCAAGTACTTTGAGAGCATATGGGAAGCTCCGTAAGAATAAGAAATAAGTCAGCAACCAATAGGAACAACTCGATACATGTGCAAAAACGTTAAAGACATAGTAGGACTCAACGGGCACAAATTAAATGCCTTAAACATAGGCAAAGGGTGAATAGCACTGGGATACTATGAATTAAACTCAATCACATTTAGACACAGACAACATCCTATTAGTAGGAAAAGACACAAGCAAATTGCAAGACGAAATATTTAAAAATTGCAGGAATAAAAAGCGCAGTTTACTACTAAATAAACAACACCGTAATAAAAAACAGTTACGTAAGTAAACAACATTGCATGTTTACGTGTAATCTCTTTCACACTACTATATGAAGCAGGATGTTGGGCCACAAGGAACAAATACAAATCATATATCACATCTCATAAAATGAGTCGCCTATAAGTTCTGAAAAGAACCAGAAGGAATAGAATAAGAAATAGAAGTATAAAGAAACTAAAACAAAACCCCATTGTGGAAGTGTTAAAGAAAAAACAACTGAGTTCTTATGGGCAAACTTCCAAATTAAATACACGAAATAAGAGCTGAGAGAAAAGAGAAAGAAGAAGGCACAGAATCAGGTGAGAAAAAATATCAAAAAAGTGGTAAGCAAAAGAAGAAAAACCATGCAAGAAGTAAAAGAACTGGCAAGACCAAAGAAAGCTCAATGAAAATGGATAGACCTAACGTTCGGGATACATGGAAAAAATCTGGTATGATACACGCACACAACTTCCTTTTACAGAGATCTTATAATTAGCCAAAAATTTAATTTTTAATTTTTAAGCATTTGTCAAAAAATTATTGAGAACAGGATACAAAGAAAATCAGATGACCCAGACTATGGATAAGTAAATGAATATTGTAAAATGGGTCGTTGTAAAAAGAGAATAGCGAAAGAAATAACATATAACTGGAAAAGCACGAGATAACGACAATGGATATTAAACGGTTGACAGAAAGAATAAAGTAATGCAAGATCATACCGTAGGAGTAAGAAGAATAATAAAACGAAAGTAATTCAGCAACTAAGGATCGCAATGTTAATATAATGCTAGGAGCAGGAAAATGCATGCATCAATAAATGAAATTACGAAATATAACTTAGATATCGTAGTTGTACAGAAGTCAGATGAGAGGATGAAGAGAAATAAACAAAGGAAGCAGTTTCTTAAACAGGGTGTAAATTAAGTAACAAACGACTTCCGGGATTGGACCGTGTCATGATTGAGATCGAAGAACTCAACGTTTCGCCCACTTTCGTAAGGGTGTAAATGGAAATGTCGTACATAGAGAAAAGGCAATGTTAAAAATAACGAAGGATCGACTATATCGGTGGTCATTTAACATAGCAGCGTTATGGTTTTACCATGCCAACGGTACATAAAATAAAATTGAAAAAAGCAACACTTTTGTAAATAGTTCTTCATTTTATGGAACAGATTTTCTCAGAACTAATAATATTTTCAAATTTAAAGATAAGTTCAACTAAACGTCAAAACAAACATAATATGTATTTAATTAATACGAAACTCGTTGTCGTGGACCATTTTAAAATATAAATAAAACTATAGTTTTATAAACATAATATTTGTAGTGTTATGTTAACCAAACACATAATAATGGTTTATTTGGGCCAAAACTATAGTTGATCCATCGTAATTTTTAACATTGCCTTTTCTCTATACCGATGGGGCCACAATTATACGGATGGGGCCATAATTATATATAACAGCAATGAGATAACATGAATAACAAAATAGAATGGTGAGTAAGAAAGAATTGGCAATACGAAAAAATTATTTTAGTAGGCATGTTTACTTGACAAATGTCATAATTAAATTAAGCGTCAAGCCTTCTCGAATATTTGCTACTATGTTCATCTCTTTCTTACTCAAGCAATACGTGTTATCTTCTTGTTCATGTTATCTTATTGCTGTTATATATAATTGCACCCATTTGTATTTACGCAGTGACAAACATGAAAATATATTTGTTTGGTATTTAGCTTTTAATCATATTAGTTTAGTCTATTTCATTAGTAATTCTTAATACAAGTAAATAGCTGTACATAAATTTAGTGTAGTTTGTAATTCTACCTAGCGGTAAGTTTACCCACTATTGGTGGAACGTCAAGTTATGGGGCTTACTGTCCCCTCTCCTGCCACCCCTAAATCTTGGGTTGGTGGCCCACATTGCGAGGAAATGAACCTAAGACGAGTTGGTGAACGGTCGGTCAACTGATCCCGTTTTTTGTTGTTTTGTGTAATCGCTCGTGTTTATCGTTTTGTGCTCCTGGAGTCACGGGTCAATCGACGTGCCACTTCCATCCTGTATATCCATCAAGGTAAGTCCCTATACGAACTTCTACTTTGCGTGGGTATTATCGACTCTTACGCTCTCCGTTTAGGTAGAATTAATTTAGATATTAATTGCCCTGGAGACAGATACATTTCTGGTCCTTCGAGCCGGATCTAATTAATTGAGATTATCCGTTTTTTTTGTTGTGTAGTAGAAACGCGTCAAATTTGTCGAATTTTCCAAATGTTGATATCGTTTATTTTGAAAATTCAAAGCTCCAGCGCAGGTACAGCTATTTACGAGTTATTATTGATTTAACTTTAGTGATTCTTGTATATTGCGTATGTCGTTACGTTTCGCCGTCCCACATATTAATTTTATTCCTAATTTGGTCCGCATATTTGCATCCATTGGCGCTCGTTCTCGGAATTTCCTAGTTTGGTTGCGCCGGGCATATGGTCAACAAGTGACCATCGTAGAACGGTTGGGTTTTATCGCTTTTGCTTTTATTGCTGTGGTACTGCAGGCGGCTGTCGATCCTCAAAGTTTTGGATTTTGGATATAGCCCTTTGTCGCAGACTTCCGCCGCCCCATACCAATAAATCATGGCGAATCAGCTTAAAATGAATTTGGCACTCCGCAGTACTTTAATTAATCAATTATTGGAAATCCGTGACCTAGCTTCTTCATCTCAGGAAGAAACCGCGTTGCGTCCGTTATTCAAACGGCGTCTTGACAAGGCAAAGTCGATTTATGATGAATTTCAACCCTTGCATCGCGCAATTATTCAAAATATATCCACTCAAGCTAATCCGGACCTAGCATCCGAAGAGGCCATTAGGAAACAATTTGATGATGCCTTTAATAGTATTGAAGCCATTTATTTTTCTATGTTTCCTGATAATAAATCGTCCCCGAGTTTGAGCAATCATAATGACAATTCTTCGAATCGAAGCTTCAATCATTCCAATAATATCCGTTTGCCGAACTGGAACTTCCAATTTATTCCGGCGAGTATAGTCAATGGACAGGTTTTATCGAATTATTCCGAAGTGCCATACATACTAGATCTGATTTGTCTGACATTCAAAAACTGCAATACCTTTTGAGTTGTTTACAAAATGAGCCATTAAATCTTATTAGGTCGTTGTCTTTTTCAGGAGATAATTATAAAATCGCATACGATACACTTGTCGACCGCTACGATGATAAGCGTAGATTGGCTAATCACTATTGGGCATCAATTAATAATTTTCCAAAATTGACAGCAGAATCCGCGAAAGACCTGCGAAAACTCTTTGACCACGTTAAAGAGAATCGTTTGGCCCTTAAGGCTCTAAACATTGCTAATCCGTTAGAGAACTTTATGTGGTTTAGCATCCTTTTAGATAAGCTTGATACAGATACGCGAAAATTATTTGAATCTAAGATTAGGTTTAAGGCATCGGATATTTCAACGCTAAAACAATTAGAAGATTTTATTGAAAGTCAATGTCGCGTCTTGGAAAGTGTAGATAACTCAGCCAGCAAAGGGTTCAAACACCTGTTTGCAAAGCCGTCTACTAAATCGGCGTTCTTAGTAAATCAATCCTCTCAGAATAAATTAACTTCAGGTAGCGAAAACACTTCGAAATGTATAATTTGTCAGCTGGCACATACCGTTTATGCGTGCCCTGTGTTTGCGTCAAAAACGCCACACGAGCGTTTTGAAATAGTCAAGTCGCATCGTCTTTGTTTGAATTGTTTGCGTTCTAAGCATATTAGTAGTGATTGTCCGTCTAAGTCGGTATGTAGAAACTGTCGCAATAAACACCACACGATGCTCCATTTTCCGACAAGATCCCAAAGTTCGGCAAATTCTGAGGTCGGTGTACCTGTTCAACATTCTGAGGTGGAAACGAGCTTAACCGCTTGTGCGAGCATATTGTCGTGCGAAACAGTCTTACTTTCTACGGCTATTGTCGAAATTCAAGACGCGTTCGGTAATTTTCAGAAGTTACGCTGTCTTATTGACAATTGTTCACAGGGTAGCTTTATCATGCAAAAGGGTTTAAGGCGCTTGGGATTAACACTTACAACATTTAAAACCGTTATTCATGGTATTGGTTCAGAAACCTCTGAAAAGGCCTTGCTTTCTGCAGGTTTTGCAACATGTTGTCTTCGTCCTTGTTACAGCAGGCCGGTGCCTGTATTTAGCATAAAGGCCCATGTAATCCCTCAAATCGCCGGAAATATCCCGGCCAGTTCCATCGACCCTTCTAAATGGAATCATATTTCTGGCTTAATATTAGCTGATCCCGAATTTTATCGGGCCCGCCAAGTAGATTTATTGCTAGGTACCGATATATATGCACACGTGATTAAACCTGGCGCAATTTTGAGTACGTCCCAAAATGAACCCGCAGCTCTTAACACGGTCTTCGGTTGGATTGTTAATGGATGCGTTGGTCCCGCGTCGAACGCAGTTGCTAAAGCTTATCTGACATCGGTCGAAATTCCAACCCTCGATGACACATTGAAAGCGTTTTGGCGAACAGAAGAACCCCCGCAGATATCTACGGTCGACGCCGCGGATGCCATTTGCGAGTCGTTATATTCATCTACGGTATCCCGTGATAGTACTGGTCGATATGTCGTTTCGTTGCCGTTCAAGGTGCAAAATCCAAAATTTCCCAATTCGCGCGATATTGCCTTAAGGCGACTGCAATTGCTCGAAAATCGCCTTATGTACAATCCTTCTTTGAGAAGGGAATATGTCAACTTTATGGACGAATACATTAATACAGGGCATATGGTCCTCGCATCGGCGGATCTTCGTCCCGATAAATGTTATTACATTCCACATCATTGTGTGACGAATTCAAAATTTCGTGTAGTTTTTGATGCCAGTTCGAGAGATTCAAATGGCTTATCGCTAAATGACACATTGTATTCTGGGCCAAATTTACAGCAAGACATAGTCTCCGTGTTATTAAACTTTCGCGCTCATAAGGTAGTAATAACTAGCGACATTAAGCACATGTTTCGCCAAATAATCGTCTCGACTACAGACTGTGATTTCCAACGTATTCTATGGCGCTCTTCCATAGATCAGTCTGTAAAAGAATATATCTTGAATAGGGTCGCATATGGAGTTACTTCATCGCCGTTTCTTGCAATTAGAACTCTTATTCAATTAGCTGATGACGAGCAACACCGGTTTCCCCAAGCATCTTCTGTCATTCGAAGAGATATCTATGTCGACGATATTGCCACTGGATGTTCCTCCGTGGCTGAGGCCTTAATCCTACAGGATCAACTGATAAAATTGTTGCGTTGTGGCGGATGTGAATTAAGGAAATGGGCTAGTAATTCTCCAGCGTTAACCAACCACCTAGACCCCACGCATCTGGTAGAGAATATGGTATCTTTCGATTCCGGTGAACCTTGCTCCCCTTTGAAGATCCTTGGCTTACAATGGTCCCCATCAAGTGACAGTTTTAGATTCAAGGTTGAACCTATTGATCGTCCCTGTTCCAAAAGGCACATTCTATCGGAAGTCGCAAAGGTCTTCGATCCCATCGGTTTCTTAGCGCCGTTAACGTTCTTTTCGAAGTGGCTTACATATGTTTGTTTGTATGTTTTGCTACTAAATGCCTGCATCTAGAATTAGTTTCGGAATTATCAACCAATGCATGTCTGGCAGCGTTGCGCAGGTTCGTCGCTCGGCGGGGCCGTTGTTCTTCCATTTTTAGTGATTGCGGAACTAATTTTATCGGTGCCAATAGAAAACTTATTAAATTCATTAAGGACGCGGTCGAGTATGAAAACATTTCCTGGTCATTTAACCCCCCTTCGGCCCCTCACATGGGAGGGGTCTGGGAAGCAAGAATCAAGTCAGTGAAGTCCCATCTGGTTAGAGTGATGGGCAATCAAATTCTGACCTACGAGGAATTTCTCACGGTACTCGTGCAGATCGAAGCTATCTTAAATTCTCGGCCCCTGTGCTCGCTTAGTACAGACCCCAACGATCTTGCAGTGTTAACACCGGGGCATTTCTTAACTCTCGAACCACTTTCCGCTGTCCCAGACGAAGATCTGACAAATCTAAAAATCAATCATCTGGATCGATGGCAATTGCTCCAACGCATGCACCAGGATTTTTGGCGGCGATGGCATTCGGAGTATTTACAAACACTCCAACAGCGTTCGAAGTGGTTAAATCCCACCAAAAACCTGGAACCGGGGCTAGTAGTGCTGATTAAAGACAATTCCGCTCCGGCTCTGCAGTGGCGTATCGGCAGGGCGGAAAAGGTGCATCCTGGTATGGATGGAGTGGTGCGAGTAGCCACGGTTAAAACGACCAGTGGTAGCTTTCAGCGCCCGGTGGTTAAATTATGCCCTTTGCCCTCCCAGTAACCATCACCGATCTCGGATAGAAAAATGCATGGCCTTTTTGGTGGGCGGAATGTTTGGTATTTAGCTTTTAATCATATTAGTTTAGTCTATTTCATTAGTAATTCTTAATACAAATAAATAGCTGTACATAAATTTAGTGTAGTTTGTAATTCTACCTAGCGGTAAGTTTACCCACTATTGGTGGAACGTCAAGTTATGGGGCTTACTTTACCCTCTCCTGCCACCCCTAAATCTTGGGTCGGTGGCCCACATTGCGAGGAGATGAACCTAAGACGAGTTGGTGAACGGTCGGTCAACTGATCCCGTTTTTTGTTGTTTTGTGTAATCGCTCGTGTTTATCGTTTTGTGCTCCTGGAGTCACGGGTCAATCGACGTGCCACTTCCATCCTGTATATCCATCAAGGTAAGTCCCTATACGAACTTCTACTTTGCGTGGGTATTATCGACTCTTACGCTCTCCGTTTAGGTAGAATTAATTTAGATATTAATTGCCCTGGAGACAGATACAATATTGAACACTAAACCTACTTGATTTATACTTTATCTGTATATTGTATGGAAATTAATATGCAACCATTACTAATAATTGTATTGATAGGAATTTGTGACGAATTCTCGTTATTAACAGTGAAAAAAATATTCTTTGCCGCAAAAAGCTGTGGGTATCGCATCACTTCAACATAATTATTTGTTCATGTTTAGCACATGACATGCGATTAGTCATTTATAGCATGTCATAATACAAAAATAACCATAACTTATAATCACAAACATATTCCAGTGCTAACCCTAGATTCAAAAACGCTCCCAGTTTATTTTTTAAACATTAATTAAAAAATCAGTATAGATAACAAAGATATTTTTAAAAAATTATGAAAAATTACACAAAAGAAAACGTTTCCCAAAAATGTATTAATGTGCTGCCATTAACTAAATCGTGATTAATAGCTAAGTGTGGTAAAATATTTAAAATTTTCAAGAAAATAGTTAACATCTACATAGACTTAATGTGTCCTACAAATAATTTGAGTCGAAAGGTTTTATTGTAATCTTCTAAATTCAATGCGTTTTAGATTTTTCGATTTCCGATTTAATTTTTATGTTTTGGTCATGCTATTGTTTTTTGTTTCTATATTAAATCAGATATTTTTGTGAAATTATTGTTCTAGTATTATATCTCACTCCTCAAAGTTGTTCACTAAATTATGCTATACTGTTGAAAATACAGCAGGTACAAATAGTAGTACTTTGCCAACTAATATATAGTTTTTTCTACAGCCGTGATTTTAAACTGTTTCCAAGGGTCATATGCGGCGTGCTTTATGTTGTCTATAAAACACGCCATTCCATTTAAAGCACGGAGTACTTTAAGAGTTTATAAAACCTTATTTGTGAAGATTAAAAGTACAGTTATTATATCGGACCGATTTGTATGCGGAGCCCCGAGTGCCCGATTGGAGAGGGGCGGAGCCCGATGGCCCCCTTGGAGAGGGGCGGAGCCCCGAGGGCACCCTTGGAGAGGGGTGGAGCTCCAAGAGCGCCCTTGGAGAGGGGCCGAGCCCTGAGGGCCCCCTTGGAGAGGGGCCGAGTCCCGAGTGCCCTCTTGGAGAGGGGCGGAGCCCGATGGCCCCCTTGGAGAGGGGCGGAGCCCCGAGGGCACCCTTGGAGAGGGGCGGAGCTCCAAGAGCCCCCTTGGAGAGGGGCCGAGCCCTGAGGGCCCCCTTGGAGAGGGGCCGAGCCCCGAGGGTTCCCTTGGAAAGGAGCGGAGTCCCGAGGGCCCCCTTGGAGAGGGGTGGAGCCCCGAGGGCCGCTTTGGAGAGGGGCGAAGCCCCGAAGGCATTTAAGCTAACTCCTTGGCTGTAGAAAAAATATTGAAGTCAACTCGTGTTTTACAGTTTAAAAATCTCGGTCGATCATAAAATTCTCGCTTCGCTCGAACTTTAACATGATCCACCTCGATTTTTAAACCCTCTGTAAAACACTAGTTGCCTTAATAGCTATAAGGGAGGATTTAATATTGTTTGTAATATGTACAGTTATTTTATCAAAATCGGATAAACAACGTGTTTGTTATGAAAACATGCACAATTCACAATTATACAGTGGGCTTCACCTCGTCTCTCAAATATACTCGCACGATATACGCCATTTTCGCAGCTTGTTATGTAATATACTATTACAAAATTATCATTTATGTTGTCATAGCCAAATAAGAACTGAAGAACCTAAAAAAGTTTTACAAATTTATTTAACAATTGATGTATTAAAATAATTGCAGTAAATGCTGATGGTAAGCTGCTAAAGCGATAAAAGTATTTGTAGTTTGAATACACTACTGAGGTTTATATTAATGATATATCAATTATTCAACTTACAAATTAAATACGCAATAAAAAAGTAAACTTAATAAATGATCTTTACCATTTTTATCACTACAGCATCCATTCAGATTATAGTGCATCTTTAATATTTCTTTTATTTTTGTGGTTGGAATCAACCCAACTTGTATAATAAGATATTCTAATGCTATATTAAGATTGACACTAATGCTAACACTGCGAATATTTGAAACTCATCTGCAGGCTAAAGCAACAGATATTTATCGTATCTCATGACCAGACGCATTAATATTTACATAAGAATAACATTCCTATTAAGCTTCCGAAAAGCACTCACCAGGTAATTTCGGTTCGAAATTGTCAGCATAGAAACTAATAAGGGCACTCGGTACATCAGGCAAGGGCTGATCGGAACTCAAAACGGTTCCTTTATACACCTTCAGCCGGGCGGAGAAGTCGACATTGATATTCAGGTCTGCTAAAATCAGGCGAAAGTCTCCATCCCCAGATACATCAGCAAGGGCAAGATTGTTTGGGAGGGTTGTCAGATCTGCACTTCTATCGCAGTGGGCCTCCAACCATCTCGATGGATTCAATTCCCTAAAAAAATAAACATTTTAAAGTCAGAACAGTTGGTTTATATCAAAAAGGTCGTGCGAGTGACATGGTTGCTTTAAACCATGCAATACTTCTTACGTTTTGCTCATTGTAATATAAATTTGTTAATGAATAATTCTCGTAGAGAGCACGATGGGTTTGTATTAACGTGGCAGACTCGTTGCTACAGAAACACGGAATCGATAGCTTGACTTGAATACAACAACTAGCATTTTCTAAAGAATCAAGTGCTTGGCAAGATCGATACTTACACAATAATAGTTTGTTTCGGACTATGTTGATGGACATAAGACTATACCATTGCTTCTAAAATTGCAAATGGAGTTGGAAATTTAAAGGTTACCCGGGGCAAAATCGACCAAACTAAAACTGCACCTGCCATGCTTTGTAAGTACATAAAATAGCAGTGACATTGTTTTAGCACGTTTTCCCAAAGCTTTTAAGGTCGGTATTATCTTAGTTTGACGTGTGAATGCTTCAGAATGTACTTTCGGATCTGAAGCAGATTAAATTCGTTACTCAATGGCACTCCTTTGGGGCGTCTATTTTTACTTTCGTCGTTTTACTACCATTATCAATCACGGCATGCGGTAAAAACCTGTGATGGGCAGTAAAAAACAGAGGCATCTTCCTAAATAAGTGCACCCACGGCAAGAGCGTGGCTTTGCGTGAAAGTAAAACCATCCAGACAATCTCATTTCGGTAAAAGTGGCCCGTCATTCATGATGTACAATTAAGAAAAGCCTGCCATAACTCCTTGTAAAAGCGGTGAAGAATTGGGAGCGCAATTCGAATTGAGATTCAGAACAAATTTGACCGGTGAACGGTTATGGTAACGGATCGAACAAATAAATTATGCTTTCCAGGCCGAAGAGCGGCTAGTCAAGGATACTGCAAGAAAATGTACGTTAGCGTCTTCGAGTATGTGCCCGTTTTCAAACTCTCGGACATATTTGGGGACTTATATAAGCATCATCAGCATTAGTTATTCACTGAATGCACAAAAAATACATGCCAACGTAATTTCTGGCACCGATTTTACCATTTCCATTTAAAAGTTAACATTCCTTCACAATGTAATGGATCGTTACCTCAACTGCCTCTACATTAACATTTCCGTGTATAAAAACATATAACTTGCCACTATAAAATATATATATATATATACAGCCGATAGCTGCTAAATAAAAATATTACCATTGTAAAAAGTAAAGTTTGTAAAGTAACAACAGGTAGCTCATCCAGATTTTTTGTAATCAATCAATTTCCAGTTTAGCCGAAAAACATTACATGATTAAAAAGTCTGTAAAGGACTTTACACAAAACTTCCCTCGCAAGTACGGCACGCACGAATCGCTATACAGTACAGTACAGTCACTTTACACCACCTAACTTATATTTTTTTAGAAATGTTTGAGATAAAGGTTAGTAGTTCATTTTTTGCATTTTATATTGGTAAATGGTAATAGTAGCTATAATTTTCTCACATGAAAAATACTTGTTTGGCATTTCTTAAGCATTTTGTTTTTTAAAACATGGTGGGCCAAAGTTACCCCCCCCCCCCCCCCCAAGCCCGGGTAACTTTAGCCCACTTCTCAACATTCAACTAAAATACGTGGTTTTCATTCTAATCTGCTGTCAAGGTAACTTTAACCCACTTTGCTGGTTTAATTAAAATGAGCAAATAATGATAAAAGTTAGTTTTTTGGGGGTATCTATGTGTTCAAGGTAAACTCCTACTAGGTGCCTTTGAGGACTAAGATACATAGCCATTTTTAAGACGTTTTTTTTTAATAGTTTATACCAAAAATTTGACTATTGGAAAAATTGAACCACTTCTATGACAAATGAACATATTTATTTAAAAAATACAAAACTAAAATAGTCCCACAAAATATCAAAATAAAATATGATTACACCTGATATTAATCGGAGTTCGAAATTTAACCATTCCACTTTTCTGCAAGAAATGAATCATTAATAATGAATATTGCTCTGTTGCTATACGGATATATATATCTGAATCTTTAATCGATTTTATAACGTCTTCCTCTTTGTAGAATATTTCGCCCTTTTTTCCTGGCAACTTCCATTTTTTCCCAAATCTCTTCAAGGCGTTTACCTTGTATATAAATTTGTTGTTTTCTTCTATTTGTAACTCTGGTATAACGCCTGGAAAAAGTTTCTTTTCGTAATGTACAACCACGTAATCGTTTTCTTGATATTTTGATTCTCTAGGTTTTTAAAAATTTTTATCAGTGGCCCATTTTTCCTGACTATTTCCCACATCTCTTATTATCCAATGAAAAGCCATGCTTTTTCAAAATTCAACCAATCGTGTGTTTTTGTAGTGGCAAAAAATCGAAATTTTCCCTTGGGATTTTGTCAGTTTCTTTTGCCACTTGCATCCACGGCAACCACCAAATATGTTGCTTTAATCAAGGTGGTATTTAACAAACGTCATTTAAACTGTCATTGCGCATCAGTATAAATGTCAAAATGAACCGATATTTGGGAAATAGTCTACAAAATGTATTTTGGGCTCATGATTTTGCTCGGCAAATGTTTTACTCACGATTTGTTGTTTTTTTTGGAAATGCCCCTCGACAAACTAACTTTGACAAATTCCCTCGCCTTCGGCTCGGTAATTTGATCAAGTTAGTTTGTCTTGTGACATTGCCAAAACAAAATACTTTTGTAAAACATTTTACCGGCAAAAGCATTTGCCCTTAATTCATTATTACTGAATAAACTGGTCTTTAACATTAAATAACCCTCTATTGGTATGTGGTTTGATATCGTCGTTATTATTTTTTTTATTACGACTTCTTCCTCATAGAGTATATCATCCTTCCTTTTAGACCACTGCCATTTCTTTCCAATCCGTTCCATAGCATTTACAGGATAGGTAAAACCATTGTTTTCATTTTCAATTATTTCAGTTACAATTCCTGGGAAGTATTGATTGTTATAATGAACCACAACATAGTCATTGGTCTGATATTTTGTTTCTTTAGATGCTGCGGACTTGGAAACTTTATGTGGTTCAGGGCCTACTACGATGTATTCCTCAATAGTAGAAGACAAATATTGAAATTCATTGATATTTTGAGTGATATTATCCGCTCTTCTTCTTCTTCTTTTTCTCTAGCTATTTCATTTATCTGGTTATCAGTGTTACCAGTAACATCTGTTTCATTTTCCAGATTCTGCTCTTCTAAACATGTATCTTTATTATTCCCTCTTCTCTCATTAATTTCTAGTGTGCTGCGGTTTTCTAATTCTATTTATGTGGGTATAGAATTGTCATCGTCTATGTTAGATGTATTTGACTCCATATCAATATCCGATTCATTATCTGAAGAATATACATATTTACTTTTCTCTTTTTAGCTTGATTTTTCTTGTCGAGAGGTGTCTGTTTCTTCTTTTTACCGTTTCCCGTTTTTTCAGCCTCTTCTTTATTTATATAAAATGGCTTCAACTTCTTCGGCAGACACACTTTTAGTGTAGAACAGGAAGTTGATATTTCCTTTGCCTTTGAGGGGCTGGGAGGTCAGATATACGAATATGTTCTAAATATTGTGGAAATTCTGCACCAACGGCATTTTAATATTATTTAAACCAGCAGGTTTAGTATAGTCTGAAAGTTTAGAAATAACTCTTTCTCGTGGACAGTGGGTATATGCCATTAGCTTTAAAGCCAGCAATAAGATTTTCGGAGATTCTGGAATGTACTTGAGTTAGTGTGTCAGTTAGCAACTGTGCGAAACGGTTATTTGGAAGGCTAATACATTTTTTTCCTTGGGATGTCATCCTCCATTGCAACAGGACTGACCGCAAAAGAACGCAACGTCCAGGGGCTGGAGTAGATGCATCGAGTTGGGCACAGACATAAGAACTTGATATTATGCTGTTCACGCAGCTGCAGAGTTTTAATGCTTATGTGAGAACTTAAATTGTCCCCTATCACAACTTTCTTCACTTCTTTATTTTTTAAAATAGGCAATACCTGATTCTCACACCAGCAGTGGCGTAACTAAGATTTTGCTCTGGGGATGTTCTGGGAGAGTGATCAACCTTATTACAATAACAATTTAAAAAAAAAGTGAGCGTACCATAAAGTATAGTTGATTTTATTTTTATAGGACTTGCGGTATGCCTTGATTTAACTTCTTGGCAGTGTAGACCACCTAGTTACATTTAAGGATTTACTAAGTGATATTACAGACGTCTATTTAAATTGGTAAATAAATTAGCTAGTGTGGCATTTTAATTGCTTATGAACCAAAAGAAGTCAGAAATAATTATTTGCTAAATAAATAATAACTTAGATTGCTTGTAAAACAAAATTGCAAGATATGCTTGTTCTTGCAATAACTCTAACCTATGAAAATATTAAATATCATTTTGCCTCTAGAAAATTAGTTAAATTGACACCAATATAATAAGAAATGAAGTAATACATGTATGTATGTATTATCGATAACCTCATTTACTTTGCGGTGTAGAGGCTGGTGCTTTATGCGCTTGCATCTGGCAGTACAATGCTCAACTTGCCCCACATTCGGGATACAACGTTAGAGCGCGCCTTTTGTGTTTGCCCAGCAACCATTGTGTGAGGTGTTTATCATGGTGATGTATTTTGTTACGGTCTAAATTGAATTTAACGACACCGCGCCGTCTCATACAAAAATCACTTAAAAGTTAAACGGCCGGTGCGGACAATAATTCTCACAAAATTGGGACAGAAAACGCACCTGGGACCGCTGCCCTGCCCGTAACAAGATATGCCGGCTAAACATCAGTGGAGCGAGGGGTGGTCCTACACGAAATTACCTACGGGCAACGACCTAAGGGACGGTAAACAATGACAAAATAAATTGGGCGTTACCCGGTTTCATCAATGAGAACGAAAATGCCAAGATAGAGCCACTATGAAACCGGGAAATCAATGAGCCTACCTTCCAATTTTACACCTTGGCGAAATCCAAAGCTAAACTGGGATACAGTATTTGTGCACAGCCTCACGACTCCCGACACTGCAGCGACAAGCGCCCTAACTTACCTAAGACGCTTAAGAACTCTCTTTCCAGGCTCCACCGTACAGATATCTGACACAGTATATAATTTAACCTGAAAATAAGCATACACAAACACGTGCGGAAATCATAAGGCAACGTTCAGTAAACCGATCTATTGGTCTAAGCAGATGGTCAAATAGGTACAATGGCGCCGACCTGGTCAGCGTACACAATGAAAACACAACATAAGGAAGGGCCAAACCTATAAGCCCAGCTGAGGACGCTTTACCTGTAATCGACAAAACTACAGGCGAGATAATGAAAGTTAGCACACAGCCAAGTTAAATAGTTTACAGGCGGCCTCAAAAAGAGGTGGCCGTTTAGCAAGTAGGCACATGAATTATTAGTAAACAAATAAGTTGATTAGTTTACACGCGGCCTCAAAAAGGGGTGCCGTTCAGCAAATAGGCACATAAATTATTAGCAAATAAATTAGTTGATTAGTTATTACAAGCTACACACACCTTATTGGTTGATTTTGCCTGGCGTGCGTCGTGATTGTCGGGGAGCCCGCCACTGCAAGGAGCGGGCTTCAGCCATAAGCGTGGGTGTCCTGCGGTCCGAATATTTCCTTAATTGGCAGCAACTGATGTGAAATCCTCGCGGTGAAACAACGATGAACGGTCAAGACCGAAATGTTAACCCGTTCTGCAGACTGAATCTCAACGTATCGGAAAGATGGCCCAAACGGCCCTCGAACACTTGCAAAACGGCGGTCATTCAATAAACCGGGCACGCACAACCCCAAACAAACACCACCTAACGCCAAGACGGCTCGTGACGAACTCCGCGAAGCCAAGCCAACGCGCTTCCCTGCAAACGCGCTCTGTCGCCTCACCACCTGCAGCCAATCCCGAAGCAGATAATCATAAACGGTCTCACGCAACCCGACAGGCGATCCAGCTTACGACAAAAGACTGCGATGGAATGAAATTATTTAGAAAAATCTCACACTTGCTCTGATGTACTGCGCTACAAATTTGATCAAACAAACACGCTTCAACGTGACGAAACAATCCAGGGGCAAATAAGATGGCTTGAGACCAGAGCTGCTCATCGAACCTTCTAGCGAAAAGCTGTGTGCATATTCTTAAAAATGCCAAATAAGCCAGAAAAAGTAATTATCAACGACAGAAAATTACAGCGGCCGTTATAACTGCTTGTACACAAACTGATGAACTATTGGGCTTGAAAATACTACAGGAAAAGCCTATATACAAGCAGAGTCAGGATGTTTGAACCGAAACTACTCCAAAATGTCGCATATTGGTAAAATTTATAAATGTTAAGCTGAATTTTAGTTATTCCTAAAGCCTCTGGGGGGTGTTCCGACACCCATATCACCCCCCTTAGTTACGCCACTGCACACCAGTCATATTTCGGTTTCTATCCAACCACTTTTTGAAACATTCATTCTAGAGCCTGGTGGAGCTTTGTACAGTCAGTCCATTTATGTTTTCTTTTAAAAATAAGCTATGGTGGCACGAGCTCACCAACTGTACTGCCACAAAACATCACGGTGAAACAGGATTTCGTTGAGTTTCTTATGATTTCAGGATGTCTGCAGCATGGTGTAAAAAATACAAGGCGAAACGTTCCCGAAGATGCGCAGTCGTTCAGAAAGTAGAGGGGAGATGTCAAC
This sequence comes from Agriotes lineatus, assembly GCA_940337035.1. Lineage (NCBI taxonomy): Eukaryota > Metazoa > Arthropoda > Insecta > Coleoptera > Elateridae > Agriotes > Agriotes lineatus. Next base: position 86,722,670 of record OW679196.1, on the reverse strand, counting down.
CAATCCCCCATGGGCCTACACAGGAAATCCATCATGGCCGTGATCATGGTGTAACCATGGACGCGTTCGTATATTGTTGCTGGCACTGTCAGTCAATGTCAAATTCGAGGTTAGCAGGTTAGGTTTTTCGTCAATCTGACACCAACTGACGCAAAACCTATCCTCGAATTTGACACCGACAGCGTCTTCAACAATACACTGCAGTACTACCATTCGTGCCATTTGTGGGCCCATGTTCTATTGGTTGAATTTGAAGTCCGCCCACATTCTGCGGAACGTTACACCTTGTATTCGTTACACCATGGTCTGCAGGACCTCCGGAACAAAACTTTATTGTTTTTAGGTTGATCGTGAAAGCCAGATTCATCAAAATTAAATATATTTCTGGATGTACATCCACTAATTCTTATTCAATGTTGTCGAAAAACTTGTTTATTCCCACCTCGCCTACCTGTGCTCTTTTTCTAGAAATGTTAGCTGCAAAAGTCTGCTTACTTATTGGATGTCTTGATAAAAATAATTTACCCATTCCAATTCTGGTTCGTTGTCTTTAAATATTGGGACCTTGCGTTGTATGTTGTCCAAGTAACTTTTTATGATGCAGCGTAAATCATAGTGTTACAAGGATACCCCTGTTCACTAAGTGCAGTAATGTGGTTAGCGATAATGACTTCCTCATCTCGGGTAAGTGTTGTTGGTCACCCTACCTCTTTTCTGTGTTTTCCTTTTAATTTATTTTTTAACGTTGATCGCGGAATGTTAAATATTTTTGCCGCTTCTCGTTGACTTAATCTGCCGGATCTTATTTTCTCAAGAGCTGCTTGGAGATTCTCGGTGGTATAATTTGACTTAGTCCCATAACGGCGAACACCAGGTAACACACCAACCCTTTTTCTTGGCATTCTGGCATTTGTTGACTGAAAAACATGAAACAATTTAACATTTGGGTACCCCAACATTGGCCCGGGTCAAAGTTGCCTGGAAAACGTGCATATCTGAATACTCTATAAAAATATGCGTTCATCTTTTTAAAATATACATTCCGTGACAAAAAAATCAAAGAAACTTGCAAAATACACATTTACACTAGTTTTGTTTTTATTTACTTACCTAATTTTCAATGAAAAACCACAAAAAAAATTCCCCATGCCCATCTAGGAAATTACAGTTACTTTGACATATCAATTGCAGGTAAGCCGATTTTACTGTTTGTTTACTGGTTGTCATGACATTAGGGAAGTAAGGTTAAAATCTACTCCCCAAGGGAAGTAAGTGAAAAGAAACGCAAGTACAAGTGATTTTTTATATTGACAGAAACAACTGAAAAAGAATTGCTATTAAGCAACTCAACACTAGATGACTATTTGTTTTGTTTGTTATAGATTAATTTTCTATCAATTAACATGGAATTATTAAAGGAAAATTCAAGTTTTTGTTGAGCATGAAGAAAAATATTATAAGCATGCTCGGGAAGTAACTATCTACAACTAGTCTCGAACTTTGCCAGCCCTCGCTCGCTCGGGTTCGCAAACTCGTTCTCGACTGGTAAAAGCTACTTACTTCCCGTGATGCTTAAATAACTATTAATACCTACTTGTTAAAGATTTCTTTAACGACTGTATTCTACTACGTAAGCAACCTCCTTACGGCCGCAGGCTGTAAAAATTGTCCGTAAAGACCACGGCCTGCTAAATTGTCTGTAAAACGTCAAACTGACGTTTGTTACCTGCTTACAGCCATACACAAAATTGGAAATAAATGACATTTATAAACAACAGTTACAACGTCCCACACACTCTCAATCAAGGTTTTGATGAAAATAAATTAGAAAAAGATAGGTAGGTATGACAGAATTGTACTTAGGTATTACAAAAACTATTGTACAAAGGTACACATCGGTTAGCAGCGGCGCAGGAACAGGGGGGGGGGGCAAGGGGGCGATTGCCCCTCATAGAATATATTCGGGTATACTATGAGGTTTTTAAAATGTGTACATATGGTTTTCACATTAATCTATACGAGATACATACTAACGTTTGTTGTAAATTGTAGATGGTGCAGATATAAAACACGAGGAATTGGTTAAACACGTCATTATTTTTAGCTCCATAGCAGAGTTCGATATAGTCCATTTTTCTTTGATATGGCCGAAATTCTAGGGAAACCATTGAAAACAAGCATCGTCACTAGGCTGCAGTGTGTTCGTTTATAAACTTCTGGTTATTATTTTTGCGGTGAGGTTAGCTTTCATGTCGACAGGTAGACATTTCATTATTTTATACTGTAGCTTTGGCTATTACAAACTTGAAATGTGATTTTATATTTTAGTTTTAACTAGTTAAGTAGGTATTGCACTAAGGACAATTTCAGTTTATAATAGCCAGAACTACAATTTAAAATAATTACGGTGTCAACCAGTCAGCATGAAACCTAACCTCATTGCAAAAATGATAAGCAGAAGTTTCTATCAATCTAGTGACAATGCTTGTTGTCATTGGTTTCCCTAGATTGCATTTCCATATGAAAAAAATGAAGTATGGTCACCACACGACTTTCTTTACAGCCTGTAAAAATTCAATTTGCGATTTTTCATTAACTATACTAACAATAAACTTTTTTGACAAAACTTATAGATCATTACGTAATATACAGCAGTTTTAAACATTTTTATTCCCATTCGTTTTGGAGAAACTTTTGCAAAACGTTAACTTTGCGACATTTTCAAAAAGTTTTTGAACAAAATATAATTATCTTGTTCTATGAAATTTATTTTTTCTAAAACAATTATAACATTTTCTGGGAAAACAGAAAAACATAAGAGTAAAATATCACTTCCGGTTACAGGATTTTAACCAAAAATGACTGGGATCTCCAAATTTATATTCAAAACAAAGATATAACTTTTGATGCCGATTAATTAAACCATCTGGGCTGTAGAGAGGTCACAGACAGACTGACAGACTCACAAAATGACAGGCTTACAAACTGCCAGGCAGACAACACTTCGAAAACCACTTTTTCTGAGCGAGAAGGCAAGAAAACTGACATTACCTCAAAAATTTCGAGTTAAAAAAATTCATTTTCACTATTTTACTAAGTAAAAAAAGGTAAAAATGAAGTACGTATACCTTTCACGTTTTGTATCTTTATGACCATACAATACGTGACTAAAAAGCATTTTAACTTCATTGTAACTATTATAGTTATTTATTTATCAAGTTCATAATGTAGGATTTTATTGAACGAGTGTTTTATGACAGAACGAGAACCAATAATAACAGTTTTATTAGAAACATCAGAAAATTCAAGTTGCTATTGAAACATTTGATAGTTTCGAAGTGTGCAATATCAAAAATAACTGTATATAACCGTGAGATATTAAAGATGAATTTCTTTTTATTATTTGTAAAGTTTTCAATTAATATAATCTCCTTTCCTGATTTGAATAAAACGATATTTATTTTGAAAATAACTATTGTAAATTGACAGGCGGCTTTTTACTCTAGGCTATGGACTAAAGTGATACTTTATGGACCCTAAATAATACTATAATAAAGTGTTTATGGAACAGTCGATCATAAAGCTTAGTTATGTTAAAACACTCAAAAAAATGTTTTGCCCCCCCCCCCCCCCCCATAATTACAGTAGTTCCTGGGCCGCTGTCCGTTAGGGCCTTTACTGCCTCGCCAGTATTATTCGACTCGCTCTTCGAGCTCGTCTCACAAACGCTCTGGCTCGGCCGTAAAGGCTATCCTAACGGACTTCTACTGTAAAATACTATAAATTGAATATTGTACTACGTAACGGCGGGTCTTTACACATGAAATGTTTCACGTAAATGTCAATCTGGACGTCACCAAAATTTTAACTTCAGTTACTAGATGGCGCTCACTGTACTAAAGAAACATTTTAAATGTTAACATGCGTTTAATTCATGAAAGTAAACTGGCGGGATTTATAAAAATAGATTCCTGACGTTTGGGCTAGTGATGGGCATAACCGAACAATTTTCATAACCGAATTATTTGCATTCGAATGATATTAATAACCGAATGATTATTTGAATAATCATTCGAATAAATTTTGGCTCTCAATTCGTTTCGATTTCGCGGGTTGGCGGTTCACCGTCATCTGCATCGGCACCGTAACTTGCAGATAGCAGAGGAACTCAGTTAATCGTTAATTATAATAATTGTATAAATGATTTTTATTTGATTTCTAAGTAGTTTAAACCATTGAGAATAGCTATATCAATACTAATCATAAATAAATTATAAATATGCGAATACAAAGTATCTATTGAATCTATCTTTAGTTCCTAAAATTCTCTAGTAGCCATCCCTTTTCGCTTGCACATCATACCGGTATATTTTAGAATCCATAATTTATCTAGGTTCAGCCTTCCGCGGTTCTAAGGACGCACACTTAAAATTTTAAACATCGAAATCCACTTCTTGTCCCACGTTCATATCATATGACGACGAATGAGCATCGACTGCTCCGTTATTAAAAATTAAATATAAATCTGTTACGATATTGGAAAATCTTATTTCGCTTTCTGTTGATCCCTTATTAGGCATAATCAACAGCGTTTCGAAGCAAAAATTTAGGCCGTTATAAATTAATACCAACACGGCTTCGGCAAATCTCATACTCAGCAGAGCGTCATCTTTAATAGGAACAGCCCCATAAATTTAACCGGTTGACTGGGAGTCTCAAATGTGTTAATAACATCAACAAGCAGCCGCGAGCCGCCTCACTTGGGTCAATCAGTACAATCTGCCTTGCTTATGGTTCTGAATGACGTATTATTTGAAACAATAAAGAAGCCAACCTGCGATCGATTACTAATAATAATCTATGGTAGTATAATCGCAGATCAACCCCCTTATCATTTATACACCACGGTAGCTCTGAAATGTTCTTACTCACCGCAATGATCTAGCTAGCTTCAAATTCGGTGGCCTTGGGTCGCAGATTTCTATCATCAGCTGAACTGCTGCAAGCTCTTTTAATAATAAGAAAAACACAGGGCGCCAGAAATCACAGATTTCGAGAAATAAATAAAATTACAGCAACAATTAGGTTTATTTGGTTAATAAATAATAGTTGCTTGCAACATCGTAATTAGGTCTGTAAATTGTTTATCACAAAGTTTAAATACAGTATATAACTAATGCTGAAAATGCAGCACGCACAAAAAATATGTGAGCCTCTTTTGGGCTCTTGGATTGAATATGATTGCAATTCAATGAAGGAATAAGCTTACCACTGTCATATGTTTTAACCGTTATCTCGGTATTGATAGTAAAATGGCGTGAGGGCACTTCTCACAAAATTCTTAATACGTATTCATTAAGCAAAACTTTAAACTTGTGAATTGCAAATTTGGGAACAATTAATACATTATGTTTTAAATTTGTAACGCATAGATTTATGAATAATTAATACATTACGTTTTAAATTTGTAAAGCGTAGTTTTAAATTTGTAAATTGTAAATCGGAAGCGTCGTTACAATCGATTCAGCCAACAATTCATAGGCGGACGTGGTTATCAACAAAAGTTGAAACAAGACTAACCTGGGTGGTGATAAAAAACGTTGCCGACAGGCACTGAATTGGTCCAAGATTAGCTTAGTGTAAGCCGACAGCAATCTCAAACTCGTGGCCGAATTTGATAATGGAATAGACGCTCCTTGTACCACTTGGTAAGCTCAAGGTGACATTCCAGAAAGGAGTTGCGGGTCCAAGTTATTGATTAGGTGTTAATTAGGAAACCCAAATAAGGAGTCGTCTAAAAACGGCATCAAAGAGTGGCGTTTAAAAGTGACGTTGAAAAATAAAGTCAAAGAGCTGATTTTAGTCATCATCTCAGAAACGAAGTTAATTAATAATTGGTGCAGTAGCACGCGGGAATGCCTTCGTAGAAGCAAGTTACTTCAACCGAATGCAGAAATAGAATGCCCGCTAAACGACGGAATAGCTGCTCGCTGGCCCGGAGAGATTACAAGTGAATTTCGGAAAAACCAAAACCAACACTTTTGCGCAAACAAGATTTGATATCGATTGAAATACAGCGAATTATAACTCAAGTGAAAATATACAGGCTGGCCCGGAAGTGACTAAATGGCGAAACAAATAGCAGGAGCTAAAGATTTGTTTCATATTTATAGAATTTCCATCACTTGCAGGTCGCTGAGATACGGCACGTAGTACGTATCAAGATGAGGTTATTTTTCATTCGAATACTTGGAACGAAAACCGAGTTACAGAGGTTATTTCAATAACCGGATAACCGGTTATTTTTCATTCGAATAAGCCCATCACTAGTTTGGGCCAATGTTAACCTGGTGGGCAAAGTTACCCCGACTGACTATACTGCTTGCGATGCCACTTCACCTTTCCGTTGCGCTGGCTGCGATCCCCAGCAATATTTTTCTCTGCCCCTTCTAGGATATTCACCCTGTTCTGCTTTTCATCCAGATTGAGCACATAACCTATGTGCAAATTATTACTTGTATCTACCCCTGAGTTAAAGCAAAAATAGACAACATTTTATTTGCGTAAAGTGCTCACTCTGTTTATATTTGACCGAGCCATGTAGACATATACTCCGCATGCATCGTCTTCCTCCAACAAATCGTTTTTGAACTATACCGCCAACAGACGGACATACAGACGGACAGACAGATAGACAGACAAACAGATGGACAGACAGACGGACCGAATTGAGAAAACATGTTTGTCGTAATCTAGGGACCCTGAAACGTGAAGATCTGAAGAAATCTCAGAAAGTCATTTTTTTACTATTACAATACTTGCTTCGCTTTTAGACGAGGGAAGTAAAAAGACAAATGAAATGTGACTGAATTTTTTATGTATTTATGTATATAGTTGCCAGTAAATAACTTGACACCATTATTTAATACATAATTTTTGATATTTCTCGCAAGCCCTGCTCCATGCACTTCGGTCCCTCCAGTCTTATTCATTTAGTCGTCTATTTATCATCGATTTTGTTACGCCTTGCATCCATGTTGTCTTTGGTCGACCACACTTTCTCCTCTGGTTTGGGATCCATTCTAATATACTTTTTGGCCATCTTCCAACTTGGCATTTTTTTATGTGGCCATACCACTTCAGTCTTTTTCGTTCTATTGAATTTCACCAACCTTTCCGCCATTTCCATACTTCTTCTGATCTCCACATTTCGGATGTGGTCATCATTGTCAAACCACCTACGCCAGTTATATTACTATAATAATTTTGTTTCATATCAACGTCTAAACAAGTTCACAATTAAGTTCGAAATACCAAGCAACTACACATATTAAGGCAATCATATTCACAACAGACCATATTAACTGTTCCAGTTTTTTTGTCTTGTTTAGTACTTCTACTGAGGTCAGTATACAGTCCTTTAATTTAATAACATAATTATGAATCACTCTGTAAAACCGCAATATTAGTAATAATAATATTATTTAAAGACCAGATTAAATACCCAGAAAAAAAATTAAAATTATAAAAATAATGTAATTTTTAATCTCATTAACTGCCAATAGCGGCTATATTAAAAGTTGGCACCCCGTACAGGCTGATCAAATTTGTTAAATTTAGCTATTTCAACCAGGCCGAAAAAAACTTGACACTTACACAAAGCAGTTCTCAGAGATATCTCATACGAGGAATACAGTTTCATAGGTCATTACCAAAACTTTTTTGCAGTTGGAAATGTTTCGGTTTCCGTTTTGCATTTTCCCCACCCTGGATTTTTATTAAAAAAAAACAATCAAATTAACTTTTCTATAGCGCTCCCATATATTCTAGTGTTGAACATGGTAATGTTCTACTAGTAAATTAGCAAGTATTTTTTGACAGAGGAAATACATTTATTGCCCATTAATACACTATTGTTTTTGTTCATATATCCTAATTAAGGATGTTTCAGATTTTAAAACTGTGGTTTTTAGTGACGGATTGGGAAATTGTAATGAGTGGCGGCACTAGATCTTTTGTGGCGTTGACGGCAGCGAGAATACTATTAAACTAGTGTTTATTAGATAAATAGCAGTAGCCAAGTAGACTTTATGTTAAATGATTAAGTTTACTAGAAACGATTAGAGTAGTTAGAATCTAAATGTTGAAATTGCGATAATCAACTTTTATATTTCTTATGATATTGTCTGAAGTTTCTTTGTGGCGTTCTAACATTATTAATTTTTTCTATGGAAGGTATGTTAAGTTTTCAGGTTGTTAAATAATTGCCCTTTTCATTATATACAACATGCTATCAAAAAGAAACACAACCAACGTGTAAAATAATTGAAAATCTTATTATATTAATCTCACAATTAGGGTTTCCAGTCCCGGGATCCGGTCCCGGGATTGTACCACAAAAACCGAGTCCCGGGACCACAGCCAGCCCAGGCATAGTCCCGGGACCATGTCAATATGCCTGCGTATACTCGATATCAAAGAATTAGGACGGGTATTCACCGGTGTCCAGCGTATTACTCATGCCTCTTGCACATTCTGCATTATTTCCGTAGGCAGGAGAGGTATTATTTTCGGTAGGTTAGAATTAAATCTGTGTGTTGTTTCAGCCATATTTGCATATCTTCTTCTATTTATGCATTTGTCTGTTTCTTTCGGTGGATTTAGATATATTTTACGCGTAGGCGTGTGCGTACGTAGTAACAGTAAGGTAACTAAATTTGTAGACTGTTAAAATTATGTACGAAGAAGCTGAATAATTTATATTTTTGTGTTTAAAATGTGTTCGTTATTTGTCTGCTAAAGCGTTACAATCAGAATGAATTCCCATTCGCAACCTACCTTCATTCTACATTAAAAAACTAACGATTTGAAGTCAATATGGCAACAATTTTATATATTGAAGATAAACAATTTGCGAAATGTAAAGTTTCTTCCTATAAAATTATCATAATCAGAGGCAGCTTGACGAAAGGATTACACAAGCACTTTGCAGTTCAAACAAAAGCAAAAGATGAAGAGCGACTGACATTTTTAGTACCAGAAGAAAGCAATTAAAATATAGACGAGCCTCAACGCATATTATCAGCACAGAAATACTTTATTTAACTTAAAACACTTTTTTTCTTAATTGCATTGGGAATTTTCACCTGAACACTTTCCCTTTCGGGACCATTTTCGGGATCTTCGGGACTAGTCTTCGGGACTGATATGGTGGACAATGTTAATGCTAATTTTGTATCTAATGTTCTTCGTGAGCTAGTATATTTACATTATTTGCAAACATGGAATTCATTTCTGATAGAAAGAAAAAGATCAGGTTCGAAGAAAAAAACATTTTTTTATTATATTTAGAAAGCAATGCATTTTTTTCAGTTTTCAAAAGCACTTATAATTTAATCTACAAAACAGGCCAATTTTGTTAAATTTGACGAATTTGACGTATTGCTTACTATTTCTAAAATAGCATTAGAGAGCCGATTGAAAATTGATATTCTGTGTAGGTACAGTTCTACATATGCCGAAATACTAATTTCTTCGAAGAACGATGCCGAAAATTGAGCCATAAAGTCAGATTTTTATATATATTCCTATCTAAAAGTAACAATTTAAGGTTTAATAAACGATATTCACTTATTGTCAAGTAAACCGGCATATTTAGGAAAAGTTTTAATAAAATTCGGTTGCAGAAAAAGTAGTTTCCTTATATTTACTACTTATTAAACGCCATAATTGGATAATTAAATTCCATTGTTCGCCTGTGAAATGCCAAGGCCACAATTTCACACATTTTTATGTTTTTATTATTTAGTTCACAATTATAAATCATAACTTATAATTTGTTTGTTCACTTTTATGCAATACTTAAGTTTTGTTCTTTCCTATCTCAAGCTAGCTAAAAACGAAAAGAAAGTGATAAGAAGTACCTATATTAAGAACAGGTTAGCAAAGCACATAAACCCAATAAATTTCTTTTTGTGGGCTATTACGTTTAGTTATACATCGCATGATACAATAGCAGCGAAAATTAGATCACTCATTGTTGTTTTGAAAAAATAGCGGACGCTTATTAAAGGCAATTATAAAAAGTGGCGATACTGTGAAATTTTTCGATAAAAAAAATGGAGATATACTTTCTTTGACCTTAAAATTTAATAGATAATGACTATGCAGTTTGCGCTCCATTGATTTCGTGTTGAGTCGATAAAAACGGTCCATTGGCTTCGCTTATTAGTATTGCAAATATCAAGATTTCGTTCTGCAATATCATTCATTAATTTGCTCGTAGCACTAAGAGCTGAAAAGCAGTAGAAATATAAGTCTCACTTAACTTCCTATTTCTTATATGAAGCCTGCAAGCTGCTCCTATGAAGACAATTTTTTTTATCTGAGAGGGTACTATAATAGATTTATTAAATTAGATATTTTTAAATGAATTACTTCAACTGTTATGTTTTATTACAGTAAAATAAAACCAAGATAAAACTATGATCAGCGAATTATTTTTTTTAATTCTTTTTTGTATTATAAACTAAGTTTTTCAAATATGCAAATAAAATTGATGAATATTAGAGTTATTATGAAAAACGGTTATTTAATTCAGCGTAAAAGATCAAGTAGATGTGCCACACTGCATCATATTTACTTCTTATGTAGTATTTATATTAAATAACAACCATGTTTTTTTGTTACCATTCTCACAAGGAGAAACTTCGTATCCATGTCCATAGGAACTAGTGTTGCCGTGAGACTAGTCGAAACACAATTTTACCCATCTCGATTTCGGAAATTCTCGAGGATCGAACTTGAAAATCTCAGTTCTCGCATATTCTATATGAGCCTTCCGAATTGAAGCAGTTGCGACCGACTGCATAACGCTCAAAATAATCCGGAGCTCATTGTATTAACGTTCTGGGTTTCTCCTGCCGCTATTTATGGCACTCTCTTGAAAGGGCAAAGCAGCGGAGCAGTCTTTGGTCCTAGACCAGAATATATGGGTTCGATTCCTACAGACTCCAACTGCCACAAAAGATCGCACTGTGATTTTCCAATCCGACTTAGGGAAACGTGAGGTCTTACTGCCTAACAACCTCCTCTAAGGGAAGAGGCCGATTCTGCTTCGCTTTTAGAAATACTATCAAAACACTGTAGAGATCGACAATTTGTTTACTTTCGTCTCGAAGATTCGAGAATTTGGTTAATTTCATCTCAAATATTCGAAATTGAAAATTTCAATCTTGATCTTGAATTTCAAGGCGAGACGAGATCGAGATATATCTCGGCTCGGCGGCAGACCTAATATGAACCTTTTTGCTTATTCTGTTGAATACTGTAGCGTAGCGGTGATGAATGGCCTGAAAACGTCTTTCGTGCAAGTGAAGGCCATAAACTAAAATGTAATTGTACAGTTCAAGTGAGAGAGTTAATTGTACGCCTGCAGTAAGAAAGATCTCTAATGTCAAATGTGATTTGTGTCGTCGAGTTGAACAATCAAAACTAACTTGTCTGAACGCCAAGATGCAATTTCTAGCACAGCCAGAGCTATGTCGTAAACGCAAGGATATCGGCCAACAAAAGAGAAGGGTTGCGTAAATACCCTTTTGCCCCAACTAACAATAGACCAGGCAAAAATGGAAAGTCAACCCGGGTGGACAATACAGTCGTAAACGCTTAAAAAGGGAAAGTCCTTTTCGACGGAAGTTATTTTAACCTCTTGTGCTACAATAGAGCAAAGCGAGCTTAGCTGGACAATCCTATTGTGCTCAAAAGAATAGGGAATATCCCTTCCATTCAGGCGCACCCTATACAGTGTGAATAACGTAAGACTATATATTGACAACTTTATTTTAGCATTAATCAATTTGCCCATTCTAACAAGAATTGTCTGTTTTGAAATTATAATGAAATAATCCAGTATCAATTAATTTCTATAGTCACTGTGTTGTTATTTTGTTTACAAACACCATGGTAAGATTAAGTAAATGTTCTATGTCTAATTTTGCATAATTCAGCCATGTATACTCTTAGATTATTCTCACTGTATAAGCGCAAGTCGCTTAGATTTCGATATCACTTCACGTAAAATCACTTTGCGTAATATCACTTGACTTAATATCACGTCTTCTGCATATTCCGACTTGTACCATTTTGGGCAAAATCGAGGACCAAGGTCTGTTATTAATAAATAATTTAGTGTCGAAAACCAGGCTACTCACAATTTGTATTTGTATTTTAAATTAATATTAACGAATTTGTGTGTGTTGTATTTTGTTCGTGTGTTCTAAAGTAATAAAAGGAATGTTATTGTTTTCCACAAACGGTTGTATTTTAGTGAACTTAATTCTACAGTACTAAACAACATAATAGTTCCAATGGTACAAACCAGTAAAATACCATCGCAACAAAATACTGTACTGACAGTATTTTGTTGCACTGTGTGTGTATACCAGATGTCCACTTTTAAACTGGAACATAGGGATTTAACATTGTCTTTAACCGTTTCATGCATTCTTGATCGTCAATTCAACCTACAGAAAATGTTTTCGTATCAATGGAAAGAGAAAATTATTGCGCATTTAATGGTATCAAAAATTAAACTATTTTTGTCAATTTTCAGTAGAAATATAACAAGTGCTTGAAAAATTTCCGGAAATATTTGTAAATATGTTCTGCAGCTATTTTTTCAATAAGTGCATGAGTGCATGCCAACTGAAAGAATCCCGACTCCGAAGGAGGAGGGATTTTTGCTTGGAGGCATGAACGAATGCTTTTGTTGAAAAAAAAATAGCTGCATAACATATTTCCAAATATTTTCGATTATCAATTTTCGCCGTTACCATGGAAAATTTCCAACTAAATTTGCATAAGGGATATTCTCATTGAAAAATGTTAATCAAAAGTGTTCATGTTTGTTAAATATGAGTTATCTTGATTTAAAAAATTTGTGAGTGAGAGATATTTTTCAACGAAAACTGACAAAAATAATAATTTTTGATATCATTAGATGCCCAATAATTTTTCTCTCCATTGGTACCAAAATATTTTCTGTAGCTTGAATTGGCGAGCAGGAATCCATAAAACTGCTAAAAACAATGTTAAATCCCTATGTTCCAGTTTGAAAGTGGACCCCCGGTATGTTTTCCATTTGTTCTAACATTTTCAATTTTATACAACTGGAGAGTTTCATTGTGGCATGTTTTTGAGAATTAACATATGCTAATAAAACAGATACGATTGTACGTCTCAAATTTTTAAAATTTCTATCAGTATTTTATAACGCATGATACATCTTTTACTAATCTTATTAGTATCCATTAAATTGGAAGTAACACATTGCGTATATGTATCCATAAATGTAGGTTTTATAATTAATTCTTCTCCGATAGATCAACAGATTAAGAAATGACTGACTTTAATAGTTTTCTCAGACCACGCATCCAATAAAATTACCGGCCCTAAGACTAGATGGGATGAACAGTTCATACTCGGAAATATTTGCTTTGTTTATAACGTATCTTGTTCATCATTCCGCAGCGATGACTAACGATGGGTTTTTAACTGGCTATTTTTTGTAGTTGGAGGCATGTTCGAATTCCATACAGTTTTCTGTTATTAATTATTTACCGTTACAAAGAATACATTAAGTTTCGGTGGAAGAGCATCAGTGAAAATAGGTGCATACAAAAAGACATTTCCGTTGCCACTCACGTACAGCCGTTTTAGCTGTTTTTGCGACAATAAACCCAAATGACAACTTCAACCGATTTCTAAAAACTGGACCCATTAAACCTCGAACGTTTTGCTTCTCTTACGTTTAAATACTTTAATGGGACAATTACGACTAAAATTAGCATCGCATCATTAACGTAAACAGAATGTAAAATTCGTTAGCAGAGATATTCCATGACGTGTGTCAAGTGTGCCTGGTCAGCTTATTGGTAAATATTTTGCACAGCAATTAATACTTACAAAATTATCTCTTCTGACACATCCGCCAGTGCAGTGTTTCATTTATCACTATCATGTCCTTGTTATTATCGCTCAATAACAAACAAAATGATAAGGGTGGTTCATGCACTACAACACAATTAAATGTGCTAGTTATGGTTATGAAAAACCTGCAAACATTTTGGAAATTCTGTTACGCTGCGCTGCTGTAGTGATTGTTACAGCAATTACTTAAAATAGAAAATACGTTAATAGCGCGAGACAGTAATTGGCACGTTACATTTACATTTTTTAAGACAATTTGCAATAATATAAATATGAAGTAACTGTTTCTGCGAAACGTAGTAATATCAAGAGAAAACCGAATTCAGGGACAGCAAAACCATTACACTAGAGGAAGGAAGAATAAAAACCGACTTACAAGTGAGAAGGGAGGAAGAAAGAAGACACGCACCACATCCGGAAATACATTATACATTTAATCATGGATTTTTTGTGGGGTATTTCGCCACACTACAAAATGAAAAATATTAAAACATGAACGAAGAAAAAATCTGGTGTGCTACACGCACACAACTTCCTTTTACAATGATCTTATAATTAGCCAAAAATTTGATTTTTAATTATTAAGCGTTTGTAAAATTTTCAAAAATTACAAATTTTACAGAAAATGTATGAAATAGAGCGTTAGTTGAACAGACAAATTTTCTCTAAACTTTTAAACTGAATTAAAAATCTAATAATATACCGGGTGTTCTATTTAAAATAGGAGTTAATAAAAAAAGAAACCCATTTTAGAGGTATTCAACTGGAAAATCACCTATCTCACATCAATATACATTAAAAATATAATAAAAACGTAAAGTTTGAAAAAATCGTTAAAGCCGTTTTTGAAAAAATCGATAAAACTGAAAAATCACAAGAGTAGACGCTATACTTCCGGTTATGCGATTTTTTTCAAAAGCTTGCTGTCGCATCTAGATAGTACACAAAACTTATATATGAAGATTCAACGCCGTACCTCTTTTCGTTTTTGAGATATTCTGTTCACAGACAGACCAATGAACAAAAAAAATTTTTTGGGTTCAGGGGACTCTAAAACGTGAAGATATGTTGAAACTGAATTTTGAATTTTTGGTGTGAATCCAATACTCCCGTTATTGGAAAAGGAAGTAAAAATTTATGTCCATTACCAACATTAACTTATTAAATTAAAAATCAACAAATTGATTATTGATGCGCCATGAAAGCTCTAGAGATTATTATACATTTAAACCGCCAAAACACTTAAATCAAAATATCGATGTATGACTAATAACTTCAATCAGCTACAATTGCATTTTGGCGGTTATAATCACTGATTGTTTAGAAATAAATCCTGAATCATTTAAATGCACAATTTTACTATGACGAAATTGAAAAACATAATATGCCAAAGAAAAATTCAATAGATTTTATGACGAAATAAGCAAACGCCATATAAAATGGTTTTTCTTCTACGCCTCGTACTTCGTCCATACCGAAAGATAGTCGTCAAGTTATAATCAATTCTATTTATACTTTATCAACATTTCTCTTGAATAATTCTACGAAGGATGCTCCGAACCACCGACGCATGTTGTGAACAGGGATATTTTCCTTCTTCCTGGACATTTTTCCCCACCACTTTTCTTTCCAGAGTAAGTTGTAAAATATTCAAATTTTCGAGATTTTGCTGTAATTAGTATTTCTAGTTGCTTGTTGTTTACTTGATCGTTCCATAATTTGTTAATAGGAACAAGGTCTGTTCACGGTACTCTTAAAATTTGCAAATGAAAGTACATCCCAAATGTTTTTCTCTTTGTTTTTTTTTAAGCTAGGGCGTCGCAGGGGGCGAGAGTTTTCTGGCTCTCACACCGACAACGAGACCGACAATGAGAAAGAGAGCCGAAATAGTAAGCCAATAACGATAGCAAGAAGGTGTTCGAGACCGAGAATTTTATCCGCTCTCGCTCTCGCTCTCGCTCTTGATTTAAAAAGTACAAAAGTGGAAAAGTATTTTGAATTTTTTTATTATTTAAACGAAAACGAAATAAAATAGCACCATTAATGATTAATAATAAGTAATTATACACACAAGATAACATTACATAATTATGGCTATGGTCCTTTTTGACTTTAGTTTAATTTAATTGAAATGAATTATTTATTCTCAGGGTTTTATCACTTTAGATTCTATCTTACCTTTCTTGGTCCACAGCTAGCCTGCATTTGTAACAAATTCAATTGTTCGACTCTCAATCTCGTTGGATTACTGCAGAAATTTAATTAGGACATACACAAATAAAACACATAACACTTTAAATATGAGGCAATTAACGTTTATTGATAATAAATCTGTATTTTTGAATACTTATAGGTTTAACCAAATTATCGTTAGTAACTTCAGTATTAAATTCAATTTAAATGTTTACATGCCGTTTCATTTAATGTTTATTTTTAAATTGTTTCATAAACCGTTCGCTTAAACACTGTTAACTTTGCTTATCTTTAATTTATTGATAATTTACTTTCATCAATTTTAAAATTGTTCAATTAGCAGTTTTGTTCATTTAATTTTTTATACTTTCACTCAGATCTGGTATTTGTAATATTATCTTTCTTTTTCTATTGCGTTCTGGCTTTTCTCTTTTCGAGCTCAAATTATCTTTACACAATGGACTTGCATTCTGCATGAACTGCTTACTTGCATCCTTGTCAACGACTACTAGTTATGCTTTTCGCATACCCTCAACATTTTCATATTTCTTTCTTCAAAACTTCTTATTATGACCACTTGTATTTTATACATACACTTCTACTGGGTACATACCAATATTTATTTTATATAATTGAACTATTATGTTTTACTTAATTTTTAAAAATGATGCCATTTTTCATTCAAAATTTTACACACAAAATTGTTATTGCTATTTTCTTATATTCTCCAAAAATTGGAAATTAAATATTGCAGTAAGCGTAAAGGCTTCCCGTTGCGGCACCTGTTTGCGGTGGCGTAAAGGCTTCACGTTGCGGCGCCTGCTTGTAGTGGGTCCCTTGTTTATTACGGGATAAAATAAATAAATTATAAATTCGCCTTTGCCACAACGTTGGTGTCAGTATTTTAGGCTAATCAAATAGAAATGTAGTTATTATACTTTAATAAAATGGTTAATTGTCCTTTTCTATATTTTATCAAATTGCAATAATATTCTAGGCTTGCTCCGGCAAAACACAAGACTAATCTCTCAGTTTGGGTTCAAATTTAGTTATATTTGAAATTATTGTTAGAATATTTGACTCAGAGTAGTTTAAATACGCAATTTTAGTACAACTGCGCTACTGGCTTCGATTACTCATAACCTCACAAACTTCACATTTACCACAGTAGGTTGTTAGAGCATAAAGCGTTTATTTTACGATTCAAAAGTGAAAATTGTGCAAGAAACCATCAGGTAAATTGTAGAAAAACTCCCGCCTAACAACAACTAATTCGATTTTGTTTCAGATGTGACGTATACGGCGCTAGCGACTCAAATTCTGGCAAAACCGCATTTTCTACTGACGCCATGCATTTTACTCGAACTCGGGCAAATCTGGACGCTTGGAAACACGATGACTCCCCTCCGCAAGGTGTATTCTTGACGTCCACTAGCTTTCCGGACTCCAATCACTCAAAAACATGCCAACTTCTACCTTATAACTTTGGCCGATCTTCGCCTCGGAGGTGGTTGCAGGTGACGCAGATGGCTTTATCCGCTTGAAGTCGCTTCTCTGGCAGCAAATCCTGTTCTGGGATGCCCTTGCACCTCTTCCTGGCTTGTTGGACTGGAGACCCCTGGCATCTGCAGCTCTAATGGTCCGGTGTCAATGTTGGGAATCTCCAGGTGCTCGGTGCCGTTCCACAGTAGAAGTTGGGTTGCAGAAATTTTTAAACTTTATACTGGGAAAACCTTCACAAACACTCCCACAGATTCCTGGTAGCTTGTAGAATAGATCAATATACTTTTTAAGCTTGGTAAATAATTTTTATTATATTAAAACATTGAAATACTAGAAGCACAATTTGCCCACAACTTATCAATTTACAAGAATTAATTTCCTTTTTTTTCTAACAAAACAGCATCGCGTTGCTTAGTAACCGCGGTCTAAATTTGTTTAAAGGAAACAAGTATTAGTTACAATTTTACAAAAAGGAAT
The DNA here is from genome assembly GCA_940337035.1 of Agriotes lineatus. Classification (NCBI taxonomy): domain Eukaryota; kingdom Metazoa; phylum Arthropoda; class Insecta; order Coleoptera; family Elateridae; genus Agriotes; species Agriotes lineatus. The sequence goes on along the minus strand of OW679196.1, from coordinate 86,704,508 downwards.
AAAATTTGATAACATGTTTGTTGTTTAAATCTAAAATTGTTTTTATTTCTTATACATAAAAATTGTGCTTTCCCGTCACATACAACGTTTTTATTCACTGCTCTGCTATACACTTAGTTTTAGAATGCACACTTGAGTTCATTTTTAAACACGTCACTGATTTTGCTTCCTTTCAGTCGCCCTCGTTCTGTATTGCTCTTTGCAATTTTTATCTTATTTTGCTTCGATTTCCATCTACCTTTCAGCTTGCATGCTTTTCACTGGCTTGTACGTTTATTAATTACTCTACGCTCATATTCATTATGCACATAACCAACCTTTTGTATTATTTACTTTCATTTGGTCCGGCTTCAAATATGCTCAAACCTATCATATTACTTATATTATATTAGCCATCTTAAATCTTTCTTTTACTCAAACTTCAAATGCAATCATTCTGAATTTTGCTTTGCTTATGCTTGCCTTTATCCCTCCAATTATGCTTCTTGCATCTCATTACCAATGCATTTAATAACTTCAACTACTGTTTAGATTGCAATTAAATAAAATATGCTTTAATTGACTTTGTTCAATATTTCTCTTTGCATACAGAGCTAAATTTTGACATTTAAACCATCTCAATATAAAAAAACAGATTCCTACTTTGTAACCATTGTGACTTTTTAGCTAACCATGTCTTATTTTAGGTTAATTTGTTCTCGAATGCCCGTATCCAATTATTAAGCATCATTGTGTAACAATAATTCTTTTATATAACAAATATGTAAGAAACAAATTTATTTTTATCCTTTCCAATAATCTTTATTTTTGCAGATAAAAACTGTCTAATATAACCACTTAGTTCAAAATTATTGCCATCAAGCAATTTTAGTTACATTTGAGATCAACGAATGGACAATTAGCTGGTATCGTTTACAGTTTCACATGTAATTGAATTAATAATAATCTTTGTTTCAGTAATGGATAGTCAAATTTGCTGAAGAACTGTCGATACATTGTATAAAATTGAATTTTTAATGATAACACCGTACTGTTCTATTCAATATCCTTTTTATTTGCAGTATAATTATGCTGCATGTTAATTATATTTTATTTAAAATGCTTCGCCATTTCAAGACCGTATCAATATTACACCTAAATCTGATCTTTCAGTCCACATTTAGCCCAGGAATTTAGACAGAGGAAATATTTACTCGAATCATTGTTAAGAGGACGATGTGATGATTTCTGAAACTTGGAAAAACAGGCCAAACTAGCATTTGTTGTGACAAAATCTTTCGCCATTCTTGTCACATTGGGATAAGTACCGCTTTACTTTTTCACGTGTGCAAAAGCACTCTGATCTTTTGGTGAACTCTTCAGCGCTCCATACTATTAATCAATTTTTAATTTTCACTTCTTTTGTGAAGTGCCTTTTTTAAAAAAAAGGGACTTGAAGTCCAGATCATCATCGTAATGGGTCTTCTTTAATGTTTCATGTTCTTGTACAGCAGTTTCCGTTCCATCACCTTCTGCAGGTACGTACTGTATAATATTTGGTTTTGAAAATATTCAAACATGAGATACAAATAATCATAAACATGTGTTTTCCATAAGTCTTTGAATTAGATGTTTCCACTTTTCTAACGTGAATGTACCCACGGTTGTGGAAGTAAAGCAAGTAAGGCAGTCCTCGAAGGTGTGATGCTAACTACATACTCAGTATGCCGTTAACGGTGTGCCAGATGACTGGGTTTCGGAAAGAGATTTGTCGGCGGCCCTGACCTGCGGAGTCTCAGGCCGTATTCCTACGTGCTGAATGACGCGCCCTGAATTTCATTTCGTTTTTCCTGGTCAAGTAGGCTGTTAAAATAGTTTATTCTACATTAGTCCTTTGCTTTTCTAATTGAATTATTATATGGTCACATACCACGATTACAAGAGGAATGGCCGCATAGTGTTGTCGACCCAGAATCTGTCAACATTGTTTGAAAGGGCTCAAATATTTATAAATTTTGGTCATAAGCTCCCATTCACTATCTTACAGTTTAAACTTTTCGACTTGTTCTACATTGCAATACAGCAATTTTAAGGGTTGTTTCAAGCAAAGTGAGCTTTCCAACATGTTATGCGTACTGCTGCATCTGGGTTTGATATCCAAAGATGGTTTTACACAAGGTACCTCAACCGTACCGCAATAATTTTTCAGTTTGATCTGAAGTTGTTTCGATTTTCTTATTTAGATATGTTATATATTTTAATGTTTTTAAAATGTACTTATACCATCACCAACAATGCTGTGAGCACTAAAATTAGGTCAACGTGTACAATACATGCTTTTTACAAAATTTTAGTGATGCCCTATAATACACATAATAACTGTAGCGCAAAATAAATGAGAATGAATAAATGTAAACACAAATTTTAAATAAAACCTTACTGCAAATTGTAATAAACATAATATAAAAAGATAATAAAACAAGAATCCAAATTAAAAACTAAATGTTTATATGAAGATTAGGATTTTCATCAAATACAAAACATAACATTAAACGGAAAAATTAAAAAGTAAAAATACAATAATTGCTTAATTTATTTTAGTATACCTGAAATATTAGTGTCGCATAATGCAAAAGATCAATCCTTTTTAATTTATTTTGTTATTATTAAATATGAAAAGAAGCCGCGTGGCGCTGTTGGGTAAGCGCCAGACTTGCATTAAGCAAGTCCTCGGTTCGAATCCCGCGGGGGTCGGATATTTTCCGCCTTGGCGATTAGAATCGGGCTCGGTGAGACCATTCACAGTTGGGCACCAAATTAACTGTGCTCTACTCAGAACCACAGACCTAAGAGATAGAGTAACAAGGTCAACACATCACCAATACACACACCTCATACAATGTTTGCTGCGCAAGCACCAAAGGCGCGATCTAACTCTGTATCCCGAATCCGGGGCAAGTTGATCATTGTACCGCCAGATGCCAGCGCATAAAGCACCAGCCTCGACACCGCAAGGTAAATCAGGTTACAGATAATACATACATTATTAAATATGTCAAGGTAGAGCGGTCACAAGATATTGGTTCTTGGTTGTTCCAGATAGAAATACATATACGGTGATATTGGTCTTAGCACATGGAAATTTAGTTGCATGAGGACTACAGAGCAACAATTAATCCTGTAATGAATTATACGATGCAAAAAAAACTAGAGATGAAATAAATTTACGCTTTTCTAAGGTTTTTAAATTAAACAATTTCAGCAACTGGGAATATGGCTTAAACAAGGATTATACTTCAGTTGATTTATATTGCAAAAACCTTACAAAACGCTGCTGTACCCTTTCGATTTGCATCTTGTACACATTATAGATAGACGACCAGATGGCTGCAGAAAATTCTAAGTGAGAGTGTAGATACGCATTATATAACCTTAATTACGTTAGGGTATTTTTAGAATTGAAGCTGTTGCGTATTATAAATCCAAGCAGTCTTAATGATAAATTTACCACATTTCTGGTATGATTCGTAAATGAGAGTGTGCCATTAAATGTGACACCTAATGACCTAAATCACTAACTTCATCGTTCACGGCTAATGATTTAACATTCATACTGTAGTGATACCTAATATATGTGTTCTTTCTTGTAAATGTCACAGTAGAACACTTGTTTACATTAAATTCTAAACGATAAGACTTGACTCCATTTGTAAGTTTAATTAATATCACTTTGAAGTGAAGACAAATCGTTAATAGAATGTACAACCTTCCAAAGCTTAAGATCGTCTGCAAACAAGAAGTGTTCGGAATATTCAACGGTGGCTAAGAGATCATTGAATTGTAAAAATAATAGTGGGCCCGAGTTAGCACCCTGTAGGACACCAGAGGTTGCATTATATTTTTCAGAGGTACAGCCTTTATATGCTACTACCTGAAATCTATTTGTAAGGTACTATTGCAGGAGCAATATTAGGTTTTTTGAAAAGCTAAAATCTACGCTCAATTTGTTAAACAAAATCACATGATCGAACTTATCAAAAGTCTTAGTGAAATCGGTATAAACAATATCAACCTCTTCATAGTGTTCATTACTGTCCAAGGCTTTAGATGACTGTTGGGTAATCGAATAGAGGTTTGTAACTATACCGATTTCGCATAAACCCATGTTGAGTGTCAGATATTTTAGGTTTAACGAAAGAAATTATGCTTTTGTATATGATGCATACTGATTAAAGTATTATAATGGGCCTATAGTTAAATTTACTACCTTGAAGAAATTAGATGTTGAAGACGCAAAGTTACCTTCGTTATATTCAAATTTACATCGCAGTTGGCCTGATCCTTTTTAAAGTCCGTCGTTCTCGCTGCCGTTTTTTCCTTTTCTGCTCTTGAACAAGTGTAACGCTAGATTGATGTTGATTTTCTGAATCAAAATCTATTCCAGCTTTATTAATTGGAACCTTCAGTTTTGCCATGTAAGTACTGTTCGACGACACGTTATCAACCGTAATCATTTGTACTCTATCCATTATCTCCTATGACCTTATAGTTTTTATAGATGCTTCGCCGATATCCTTTTCCTAGTGTTTACCCTTTACAGGTGCAAAATTGATGATTGTAAATTAAAATTTTTGCCTATAAAATGCGGCGTAATACTACTATCTTGCAGACATTAAATTCTAGCCATCAATTTATTCTAAACGAATTTTTTGCTTTCAAAATTTCTTTCACATTCCTCTCCATTTTTGTATATTTTTCCAACACTTTTCTTTTCACTGCATCTTTTTTCGACATAGATGTCCTACCCGAAACGTTAATAGTTCTAAAAAAATCTTGGTCATGATCGTCAAAAAAACTTAGGGGCAAATTCTTGATTGCTGACCACTTTGCTATCGTTTAGTACAAGTTCTTTAAGTTCTGAGAGCGTTTCACTGTGGTGCAGTACTAATTTTTAGACATACCTAGATGACCTGAACCTATTAAAATCTCAAACTGAACTGAATGAGTAAAAAATTTATGATTTCTCGTTTTAATGGATGTGATATGTTTGGTACCTACGGCTATCGGGCAACTCTGAAGATCTGCAAAGTATGCTGGAATAACTCAAACCTGGATCGCAATAAGTTGAACTACACTTAGGAAGCGACTTCAGCAAGTAAAACACGAACTATAAGAAAGAGATCAAACATATAGAATAAATAAAAAAGAAAATCAATATATGTATCAATACATAGACTCAGGGAAGTTTCAAAATGCGGACAGTTCGACCAGACATCTGAAATAGAAAGACGATAAATCTCGCATCGGCAGCCTTCGTAAACCAAAAATATATACTTAAAAAAGATTCCTCTGTTTCTAATACTACGAAGAAAAGTTTATAATCAGTGCGTTTTGCCAGTTATGTAGTATGTAGTACAGACGTGGACATTAGCCAGGACAATAATGGGCAGGATCCAAAAAGCCTGTCACAGTCGAAACTCGATACAGCATAACACTGTTTGTTACACAATAAAACGACATAAATTGGGAAAAATACAAAAATCGGTTGCCCCAACTACGTTACGATGTATTGTAACGAAGTTTTCCGGCTAACTTCAGTGGATGGGAGGGTTTATTACGATACTATGAATTAGGGCAACGACCTGTTAATCGAAATAAAAATGTGAATTGCCTTAGGCGCCACCACTTTTTAAATCGGTAAATACAGAAATGCTCACTGGAAAGTGGAAATGGTGGACGAACCTTTCAAATTCGACTTTGGCAGTGCTCGGGCTCAGTAAACCTACTTTTATTTAATTTTGTTCGCTAAACCCCTTACAAAGAAATAAACACATCACAAAATACACATTCGCATGCAACATCCTACAAGAAATAATAACGCACGACTAATTTAAAATTAAATGTATTAACCTGAATAAAGACATGTAAATGATTTGACAAACATTAAAACAAGAGAAAAGGGTTAGTATTCTTATTCACTTCATATTGAATCAACTGTAAAACAAAAGGGGCCCAGCTGCTGCGCTTAAATTCCCGCTGCGAACAAACCACAAAATCAAGCCAAATATAGACACAAGTTACAATAATTGTGTGTCACGCGTATCAGTTCTAAATATAGCTGATGCAATAATTAAACTACGTCACTTAACGTTGTTGAAAACGTATCATTGTGTAATTTAGGATTCACTGTATTATTTAGTTTACAATACCTTCATTTAAGGGTTCAGGAGCCACTGGATGATGCATAACAAAACTGCTAACACTGCCTGATTCAGCCACTGCTCATTAATTAACGGAATGTGGGAACAGAGCTTCAACAGACGAAATGTTGTTGTTTTCCAAGGGAGTTGTGAATGGATCACACACGAAGACGACTTGCAGTTTGCGACAGGCAAAACATCCTCGGAACATGCGAGCACCATTGAGAACCTAAAAAATCCGCTGAGTATAAATTTGAGGTCTGCAAAAATCTCCGGTACGGATTCTCGGCTGCTGCAGTTTGTAAACGTCCCAGTATGATGTAAACCTATGCAAACTTAACACCTCTTCAACGGAAAAGAACACACACACATCGGCTTCAACAAAAGGCAAACACAACGGCCTAACAATGACTCGAAGCCATCGCAGGGGCCGAAAACAGTCAACCCTTTTCGACTCTGTAGGCTTAAAGGCGGGACCGTGAATAAATTTAGGGACACGCGGTAAAAGAAGAAGAAGAGCGAAGCGTCACTTGCTGGCTCGTTTCCACATGTAGGTCCGCTTTGCATATTGCAACATATTACATCAAACTCTGCAACGGTGTACGTGCGATCTATCACGAGGTGGCCAAACATGCTGCAACATGTTCATAAGACAGCAACAATATTTTTGGTTATACAATATAGCCCAAAAAAGTGTGGCAAACCAAATTTATATGTTTTTAATAGAAAACCCTATATTTAGGTAGCTTGAAAGTTTTATATTTAAATACTAATCATTTTAATATAAAGTTGTATGGGTCTAACGTTAACTGTTTTGGAGATATTTGCGGCTTTATGCAGAAAAAATGTGAATTTCAGCCAAATCGTGTGAGTAACAATAGTTATTTATGTATTAAGGGCGTAATCAATAGATCATAGCACGAGGGAATGTTTAAAGCTCGACGCGAAGCGGAGAGCTTTAAATTTCCCGAGAGCTATAATCGTAATTAGGCACGTGGTACATACAAAGTTTTATTTCATTTTAGTCCTCAAAATGGAGAAAATTCAAAGACTCAGTATTTTGGCTACAGACTACTGCGTCGTCATTGTGCTGGCGCTGTGCATTTCTGGTGTGCTATGGTTTCTATGCAGATTGTTGGTGTTGCTATACTACATTGTTGGTGCTTGTTATACTGCTTAGCAGCTATATAGGCCCTAGGGCTATAAAAGCCATTTTACGCCCTCTATCGAGGGCCAATAAACAAGATTACGGCTCCAAAATGAAATAAAACAATTTAAGCTCCTTAAGATGCTTTATTTAAAGGAATAACAAACGCCGTTAAGATAATAATTTAAACTGATTTGATACGATTGCTGAAACTGCGAAAAAGAAAAAGCGAACAGATATTCATACTCTTACACTATACCATTTATGAGGATAGAAACCTATAAGAATGCGTAATTTTCCTGAGTATCCATGTATTACGACAGTTATTTCAGAACTGTAGCGATATCGATTATACAAACCTTTGTATAACTGGTGGAATATCAACCTTTGTATAATCGCAGTTATTAAAACCACATAACCTCGATTAAAAAATGTGACAGGTATACTGAAACAATATTGAAACTACATACATGAATTAATAATTTTATAAGTAAACAAAATTGCTAAATTTATACAATTCCTGTTTACTTTTGTACTTAATTTATTTTCTTTATTTATGGTATAGTCTACCTGTATACAACTCGACAAACGAAAATACTTGAGACTCGACGTTTTGCCTTATGAAACACCACGAGACGCGTAGAGTCTCGTGGTGTTCAGGCAATACGTCTATTTTCGATCCTTTAGTTGTATAATAAATGATTATCTTTTTCTTACCGATATTAACCAATCAGAAGACTGGATTTAGTTAAGTTATATTATATAATTTCTATAGTACAAAATTGATTATACTAGAGTAACTTAACTAGGCAACACAATAAACAACTTTTGCCAACGTACATGTTGTTTCCAAGGAGACGACTTTCAGTTAGGTTGATACAAACAAATCGAGTTTTTAATAAAATAAATATTTGTTCCTATTTTTGAAATTTACTCAAAAAATAATAAAATCGAATACACCGCGTACTTCACTTTTTGCACAATAACAAATCGCGTCAGTTTGATAGAATAATCCTCCCGTTTCGCGGTCACATTATTTAAACTGTCAAACTGACGTTCTTTTATTATTGTGTAACAAGTTATCGACATAACCCGATAATATCGAAGTACTTGTAGTACGTATCACTACTGAAAATCTTAGTTCACAGTTTGTTATTTATAAATTAAAATAATTAAAGCAATCTTGTATACGTTTTAATTAAAATTATAATTGGATTGGATATATGATTAGTAATAAAATTTTACAATAAAAAAGCAATGTTTAAAGCTTCCAAAACTATTTTTATATGTAAATTATACACCTATACAGCTAACCATTTTAAGAACTTTATTTTTAAATTTGGAGTGTTTGTGAAAATGACCAATTAAAATTCTCAGCACAGTAGCACACCTACTAGTAACATTTGCTGCATATTTTGGTCTTGCTTGAATGCCTCTCGTCTTTATGTTGGATTCGTCCAAAGAAACTATCACAGCTGCGTTAATGTGATTCGGTTCGCATAATTTTGAAATTGTACAAAAACTAAAAGCAAAACTATCCAAAGGAAGTCGTACGGATGCAGTCTATCCGCTTAATAACGATTTGCCTTTAATAGGATGATGCGGAGGTGCTTCATTCATCCTGTCGGGTGCTTGAACTTTCGGTGACATTAACAGTGACAATCCATAATTGTAACTCGACTCGTTTAATATTTAACAATAAAATTCATTTATTGGAGTACGTTCTCTAAAGTATTACTATGTTTACAGTGTGTCTCACTTTAGACGGCACCAAAAAATCTTGTTAATAAAAGTTGTTCAGAATCCTTCAAATAAGCTAAATCCGAAATTTCATTAAAAACAAAAAATGATCAAAATGGTCGCCATGTGATTAGGGGACTGTTACGACCTATCCACCTTCCCCGAAAATTCTCATTTAACCATTCCCTAACCACGACTGCATAATGTGTAGTACATTTCCTGCCGTACTGCAACTGGAAGATCATGTAATGCATCCCATAAATCGTTATTTAAATTTTTTGAGATTTTAAAAATCTTTTGAGACACACTGTATATGTACTAATTAGGAAGGAAATAGATCTCCCCTCCACCCATGCTTAGAAAAATATAGATAATTGCATGCTCGTAAATACAGAGTTTAAATATAGCAATTGTACCAGAACTAATCGAAGTTTAAACCTAGTTTAATCTTGATTAAGGTATAATTTGGTTTTACTTTTCAACTACCTTCTCTTTATTGTATTTGTCCTCCCCCCCCCCTCCCTCTTCGAAACAAAGTCTATATTCAGAGAGTGTTAATGTAAACTTTTTTCATTGTCAAGAAGTTGTACACAGGTATAATATAAAAGATATTTATAAAACAGACTATTACAATAATTTTGAGTAAAATTTAAGGACAGCGGATGATGGCAAAAATAATCCAATAACGAAAGTTAAGAGCGCCATGTTCTATGACTTACCGTGTACATCGCGCTGAACCATTTGGGGTAGTCGAGATACGACCAAGGATAAGCTGAAAAAGGATATACAGCAAAATAAACACTAAACAAAAAGCATAAACACTGCCGAACATAAACCACCTATTAATTTAAATTACGGGCCCAATACACTGAAAATGTATTTTTTCAGCTACCAACCTATTTTTACTTATTTTGAGGCTCATTATCTGTGACGAAAAGGTCAACTTACCGTATCCGTGTTGGTTGGTATGACAACAACAAATAACAGGCCCAGTATGAATATAACGGTACTTAGACTTTTATAGAAAATTGTTTTGTATTTGGATACTACAGAAACAACCATCACGCAAAAAATAAAAATAAAAATATTCTCGGCCTATAATAATAATAATAATAATAATAATGTCTTTTATTGGCACAAAAAAAGAAAATCAAATTATCAAATAATGAAAAAATACACACAAAAAAAATATTGAGATTTACACTGTCATATATAAAATTATTAGTGTGACAATATTTTTCCGTATTAAGGAAACATATAAAAATTAAAATATAATCTGAAAAAAATAATAACTATGCCAATAAGGCGAAGTTCAGAAGATTTACTTCCGAAGATGTAAATCTCTGCTCTTCCACTTAACCTCTTAAACCTAAGTATATTACATATTATATCTAAGTTACCAGTGCAGACTGTACAAAAACTATGTAGCTACAGCTAAAACCAATTATGTTATTTGTGTAATTAGCCTGACTTGTTTTGAAGGTCTAACAATATCTGATGGAGACGTTTTTTAAATTTATTTATTGTTAAAGATTTAAGAAAATGTGGTAGAGGATTATATATATTACCTACATTATAAGAGAAACATCTTTCAAATAGAGCAGTTCGATGAATTGGAGTATTTATGAAATCTTTATAACGTATATTTAAATTGTGTAGATGAGATCTGAAACTAATTTTATTAATTAAATAAGAAGGTGACTTGTTAATAATTATTTTATGGTATAAACTTGCCGAATGAAGTTTTCTTCGATTAGCCATGTTCAACCACTTAATTTCTTGCAATTTATGAGATATGTGTTCATATTTTCGTATACCAAATATTAACCTCAAACAGGAATTCTGCATAATCTGAATTCTCCTGATATCTGTACTATCCAAGCAAGGCCCGTACACACAATCACAATAGTTAAACTGCGACAAAACCATAGATTCGCATAATATAGTTTTTACCATTGGGCTTAAAGAAAATCTGTTTTGAAAAATAATTTTTAAATTAAGATATGCTTTTTGAAGGATGTTAGAAATATGTTTTTTAAATCGCATGTTTTGGTCAAAGGTAAGTCCAAGGTTTTTTACATTATCTTTGATTGGTAGTATTGCTTCTTGAATTTTTATTATAATACTATCTCGAATAGCCTCTCTTGCTTTTACTCGTCCGAATAGCATAACATAACATTTATTTGGATTAATCATTAAGCCATGCTTCTCAGAGAAGTTAACTAGATTGTTTAGGTCTGAATTAATTTCTGTATTAGCTTTGTCAACATTTTCTGGTTTAAAATTATATTGCAATTGCGTGTCGTCAGCATACATATGAAATGCACAGTGGTCAAGAGAAGTTTTTAGATTAAAAGTATATATTATATATAGCAGAGGACCAAGTATTGATCCCTGGGGGACTCCAAGTGTGACTGGTAATAAATTTGATGTGTAATTATTTAGAATAACAGCCTGGGTTCTATTTGTAAGATAACTCTCAATAAACTGTATTGCTGAAATACTAAACCCAATGTGATGCAATATTGAAATCAAAATATCATGCTTGATTGTATCGAATGCTTTGGAATAATCAAGCATTAAAATAATTGATAATTCATTGTTGTCAATAGCAGTACATATATCATCAGTTATATTAAGTAGTGAAGTTACACAACTATATCCGGGCCTAAAACCTGACTGTGTTTCCGGCAGAATGGAGTGTTGTTCCACATGCTGACGTATTTGTGCTGCCAGTACTTTTTCAAGCACTTTAGACAAACAAGGTAATATACTAATAGGTCGTAAGTCTTTATATTCACGAGGTTGTCTAATTTTTGGCAATGGAACAACTTGAGCTGTTTTCCATGCTTCCGGAAATAAAGATTGGTCGATACTGCAATTTACTATGTTAGTTATATAAGGAATTAAATACGGACAGCATAGCTTTAACATGTTTATACTTATATTGTCAGATCCAACTGCATTTGTCTTTATAGAAGCAATAATTTTTATAACATCTTCATTGGAAATAGGAGTAAAAGTAAATTTAGACATGAAATCTTTAAATAGGTTGTTATTGTAAAATCGCAAAATATCACAATAATTATTAGAAGTTTTTGGTTTAGCAGTATTCAGAAATGCATTGTTTATTTCATTTACATCGCTAAGAGCAGGAGGAATAGCAAAATTGTCAGCTTTGAAATAAATATGTGCTGTTTTAAGTTCTTTCCACAACGACTGAGGGCCGTTTACATATATTTGATAATTTATGTACGCTTTTTTTTCCTGTTTGACAGCAAAATTGGTGTAATTGCGAAGAGATTTGTAATATTCCCAATGTGCAGGCTTTTTTGTTTTTTTGAATTTTTGTAGAGCTTTGTTGCGAAGTGATATCATCAATTTAATGTTATCAGTCATCCACGGAGCTTTTGGTTTAGATATTTTTATTGTTTTAACTGTTGTGTGTTGATTAAATAAATTTACAATATTGCTATTTAAGAAATTAACTTTATCATTTACATTATGTAAATCGTATATTGTACTTAGTGGTAAAGATTGAAGTTCAGCGTTAAAAATTGCGTAATTAAATTGGCTAAAATCTCTATAGGTATACAAAATTGATTTTTTATAAAGTTTTTCATCTATGGGATATTTAGCGTAAGTCAAACAATGATCTGATAAACCATGCACATTTATTACACCAAAATCGCTAACATTTGTTTCCATATTCACCAGAATTAGATCAATCATTGTTGAAGTAGATTTAGTAATACGCGTAGGTTTATCAATTATTTGCTTGTATCCCAAAGCATCCAACATAGAAAATAATTTTATTGTAGCAGGGTTACAAATATTTAACGCATCTATATTAAAGTCTCCTACACATATAATTTCATTTGAAATGGGTGTAGTCAAAGAAATTGAGTCCTCCAGTGAATCAAGAAATTCTGCATAAGAATACTCGTGTCTTCTATAAACTGTACCAAATATTAAAATTGTATTTTTAAACATTAGTTTGATCCAAAGTTGTTCGATGGCTGCAGAATTTTTTGAGATTGAAACAATTGAATAATTGATATTATTTTTAATATAAACACATACCCCTCCGCCCCAGGTTGCGGTAGCCCTATCTCCTCGAACAACCAGAAAGCCCGGAATGTGTATGAGATCATCAGAATCACTGGGTGACAACCAAGTCTCAGTCACTCCCAGAACATCATAATTGGACGATAGAAGCAGCTCCCTAATCTCTGTAAAATTGTTTTTGAGAGAACGTGCATTTAAATGAGCAAAATTAATATAATTAGTCATTTGCTAAAAAATAAATTAAAAAAAAGATATTAAAAGTAAAAAAATAAATAAAGAACACACATTGGAGCAATGCAAGTACTCTTTCTGCACTGGCAATACACCACAAATAGAAAAACAAATTACTATTCTCTCTACTTAAATCTACATTTAACTCAATAATGTTATCAAAAACTAAAATATGTATAACAAACAATCCGAGATTATTGAAATTAATAAGAACTACGAGTACATACAGCAAATCATATAACCAGTGACCGCAAAACAATAAAAATGTATAACGATGAATTAAAATTAAAATCTGCAAAAAGAACATGTACCTATGTTTACATTTTATTCTTTTATAAAGAACAAAATCACCCAGAGAAATTAAAACATCTTTATTAAAAATATTATGTAAAGTGGTGGGCATAGATCTAATATTACATTGACGTTTAATCGCAAACAATTCCAATTTAAAGGAAATATATTTAACTTTCCGGTAAAAAAATAAATTTCGATACCAAACATTTAAATAAAATTTGTTTTCCTTAATGTACATCATTAAAGTCAGCAATAGAATTGATTACATATACACGACTGGAATCACTTTTTCTCATCATGAATTTCCCATTCCTAATCCACAGATATTTTATACTGCTAGATCTTTTAAACTCGCGGCACTTTGCAAATAATTTTCTATTATCAGGAGATAACGACTGATTTATATACACTGGCTTTGACGTACCACAAGTAGGGTCCAAATCTCTTGTAGAAAAGTTGCGCTTAATTTTTCTTGCCTGCAAGAATTCCTCCTTATGAATTCGACTGACGAATTTTACGACGATGGTTCTAGGCTCCTGGGGTCGCTGAACGTCTAACTTCAACCTGTGACAGGCGTCGATCATTTCTTTTTTCACTTCATAGTTTAACGCTCTTCCGATTGCACTAATTGTGGAAAATATGTTTTCATCCTTCGGTTCAGGTACTCCAAATATTTCCAAAGTATTCAATCGACTATATTGTTCCAATTTATTTATCCTGCTTTTCAGTTCAAGGCTTTCTCGCTTCAGGTCTAAATTTTCTGAATTTAATTTTTCCACCCTATTTAAACATTCTTCAACTTTATTGTCCCTTTCCTGCAACATCTTTTTTAAATCTTCAACTTGTTCGTTATAATAATCAAGGGACTTTTGAAACGCATCAAGCCTTTTAGAAAGCACCTTATTTTCTTCACTAACTACTTGTTTAACAGCAGCGGTGATTATCTGCAGCATTTCGGGGCCAATATTGCTGGATAAATTGATAGGATTATCTGCACTCACAACACCTTTACTTTTGCAGGTACCACATCGCCAGGCGGCCTTGGTGTCGTTGTTAAGCTTTCTATAATTCGTTTCCCGTATTCCGGAACACAAATAATGAAGTCCATTTTTGCAGCCTCCACAAACCACATAGTCTTGTTCTGGGGGTAGAATGTCAAAGCAAACATTACACGTAGCCATTTTACTCAAAATTAGCACTTTTGGCAAACTGTAACTACACAAAATTAAATATAAACACAGAGCGATTCTGCACGCGTCCGCACGCAAGCAACTCAGTTCAAATACGGCAAATATGGCACTTACCCGACCTTGTAACGTAATATACTAAGACGGCTTAATTCCAAATGACCATCACATAAATACAAAAGGTTCAACAAATAGCATATCGGAATTATTGTAAACGCAAATAGATTTGCTCAATTGCAAGCTCTCGGCACCGATTAGTAGAAACTTAGAGCCCCAGTTGAAATGAGCATATTTTCCAGTCCAAAACTATTTAATAGGGATTCCGGTTACATGACGATGCCGCATCAAATAAAAATAATCATAAAAAAGGTACCGCTTGGTTGCGCGTATTAGTAAAATAAATCGGTTTATTATCTTGAAATTACAGCACAAATTTAGGAAGTAAAACTTGTAAACAATAAATGACTAGTTACACATTACACTCAACTGCAGTTCAACACTAAGTAACCTACATTAATTCGCAATTCAACGTGTAACGCGATTTCTGTTGAAGCGACAAACGCAAGAGCTGTAGCAGAGGCACCAGTTACACAAGGAACTGCAGTAAAATATCTCTGACCTGCACACACACTGCTGACCACAGACGTCAAAAGGTTGAAGGACGTTCTCACATACGTACTAGCCAAGGAGGATGCGGAGGGGTCAGAATACATCCGCTAGTACTAAGTGCAAGGTTTTTCCCCAGCCTGTATTCTGTCGAATGGGTGAAAGGTACGGAAAACGGCTCGCTTAGCATTAGTGCAAAAGCAAGAGATTATTCAAGATTACTCCAATTTTATTGAATATTATTAGGAGGCCTAAAATAACTGCAGTCAAACGTCAAACCACGTGAAAGTAGAGAGGATAAACGCTTTCCGTACCTGAGATTTCGTATGACCAAAAGGTAAGTTACTTCTGAAATACCGTCAAATCCTGAATTAACCAGATAGGTGGCAGCAATTCACATCGGCATTGCACCAAATCTACATCGGGTTTCTGACTATTTTTGAGGATAAATCCGTCAAGCGTGTACCAAAATAATCTCAAAAAATGCTCTTCACGATATCAGAAGTAAATTTAAGACTAAGAAGTTCTAAAACGGAAGCAAGAAACTGCTCTACGCTGAAATTATATACTAAAATTTTTCAAAAAGATGTGAGGATTACCAATCGGATTTAAATGAAATTTAAATTGAGGCAGAAGCATATACAACCCATCATGTGTAATAATGCTCAACATTTTCAGAAATACTGTAAGAACGGACGAAAATAAATAATAGTTATTTATACAACGAGTAGCTAAAGTGCCACCTTTTTGCACGCGCGAGAAGGTTTAAAGAATGCGCCGAAGGCAAATTCTTTAAATCTCACAAGTGCAAAAAGAAACTTTAGATACGAGTTGTATACATAATCTTTTCGACTATCACATATTTATGCTAAAATAGCTTATAAAACGTCATTTCAAATTGAAAATTCATTAAAAATCATGTTACGTATGCTTTCATGGTTTTAAATTAAAAATTCACCACATTTAATAAACAGTAGTGACAAAAGTGTGAAATAAAGTGACAGATGTGTTCAATAATTTTTCTTCAACCACACTAGTACCAAATGGACGCAAGATAGGGTTTTACATGGTAAATTTTAAATTTCTTTCACTAAAAATGTCTTCATCCTTTTTTACATATTTCATACGCGGGAAGTATACCTTTATGTGCAATAGTTTTAAAAATATCTAGATGGTGAAATTTATACAGCACATTCCCCGTACGCATTGTTTAAACAATTTCTGTAGCATTTGTTAAAAATAATTTCGAGATTAATTTCATATCAACTGAATCTAGAAAGAATACGGTTTTCTACTAGTTTAAGAATCATTGAGAAATATTCAAAATTAAGCTTGTAAATACGATGTACGCATAAAATTCGTCAATTTTCAGTAATAAAAAAATAAGAAAATATTTGTTTCGGGTTTTTTGCAATTGCAAAAAGAATAGAGCCCTTCACATTTAGATCCGTAAGCTCATTTCAGACAGTGTACATTTTTACTTCCTTTTACAATAAAGGAAGTATTGGATTCACCCCAAAAATACGAAATTCAGTCCCCTGAACCCAAAAAACATGTTTTTGTTCATTGGTCTGTCTATCAGTCTTTGTGTCTGTTTGTATGTCTGTCTGTCTGTGCGTCTGTGAACAGAATATCTCAAAAACGAAAAGAAGTATGGCGTTGAAACTGCATATATAAGTTTTGTCTACTATCTAGATGCGACAGCAAGCTTTTGAAGAAAATCGCATAACCGGAAGTATGTTTATGCTTGTGATTTTTCAGGTTTTTTTGATTTTGTCAAAAACTGCTCTAACGGTTTTTTTCAAACTTTACATTTTTATTAAATTTTTAATGTATATTGATGTGAGATAGGTGACGTTCAAGTTGAACACTTCTAAAATGTGTTTCTTTTGTTTCTTTTTTTATTAACTGTATACCCTGTATATATTTGTCCAAAATTTTCTCGGTTTTATGCCAGGTAGACATATAAGGTGCATGCAGGATATCGTTTTTCTCCAACAAATAGTTTTTGAGTTATACCGCCAATAAACAGACAGACAGATAGAGAGACAGACAGACGGAATTGAGGAAACCTGTTTGTTTTTGTCATCTAGGGAACCTAAAAGTGAAGATCTGAAGAAATCTCGAAAGGTGATTTTTTCGTGATTACAATACTTCCTTCGTGTTTCAGATGAGGGAAGTAAAACAGTCAGAGATGCTATTATTGCAACTAGTCTAAGACTGTTGCGCAACTTGTCTCCTGTATATATTACTACACAGTTAATAATATCTACATTACCTACCCTGTGGTTAAAAAAGAAGCAAACGACAAATACTTACAACAGCTTGACACGGTGACTTTGAACATTTTTGTAAAAACTAAAAATATCGCATGCGAACGACATGTGTATTAAAACAAAACCACTTCACTGAGATGGCAACAAAAAACCGATAAATTGCACTTTTTTATTAAGAAACTGGACAGCGGAGTAAACTAAATTATGTAAAAATAAAAACGAACAAATATAGAGAACACCTCTTACAAGTGTTCACTCTTCGACAGACTATGCGTAACAATGATGAATTTATTGAGATTTTCATACCACGTGTCATCTAATTGTCTCTTACAAAAAAAAATTTTCTCGGAAGTTACAAATTACAAAGCTTTTGCTTTATACATAATGACTGGCCACTGCTTAAATTATTTCCGATGAAATCGACTACCAATAATAGCATACTGAGAAGAAATTACTTTCCAATACCACAGACATACTGAAATTATAACGAAAACCATCTAATTCTACCCTACTTACATTAAATATTTTATTTGATTGAAATTTATTCATGGAATACATTTACTACACATATTATTTGTAAAAGGTCGCCCAGTAGAATGAGTGGACCAACAAACAAACAAATTAATCCATATAGACGCTGCTAATACTCTGCCCTACTATGGAATGTAAACCTTTTAAAATCTATTCCTGTCCATTGACTTTTTTTATTATTGATCCCTTCCACTAATGGTCGACGATCCCAAAACGTAATTTCCTGTAAAGGTTTTCCGATATATTTATTTTTATTTTAATTCGAAAGTCAAATTTCGACTATATAGGTTGAATCCGGTATCAACATCCCACTGTAAAGTTGTTAATATTTATTTTATCAAACAACGTTATTGTCAATATGACAAGCGCCGAAGTATGCAGCTCATTGGTGATCCAAAAGTTGCAAGTTCTATCATCGGCCAGGAAGAAGTTTGAATAACAAAAAAATCGTATAATAGGCCTTACAGTATGTCATCTTTCGGAAGAAATGTAAAACCTATGTTTTTGCAATGTAGAGCATCTAAAATATCTCATGTTAAGGTTGAAACCATAAGCAAATTTTTAGTAGGACATAACCATATGACCATGGCAGTCAGTGTTTAAGGTACTTAGTACTTGGCATACCTAAATCTTGTCAAAAAACAAACACACCCGGAATTAAAAACTGTAATAATTACTTCAATTACAATAGATATCAATGCTTTATTCACCACTAAAAAATAACATAAAAGTAAATCAAATTGTGTGATAAGGAAAGTAAAACTCTATATTGCTTATTACTTATATTTGAGCAGAGATATTCTTCTGAAAACTTTAACATTTAGCTGAATAAAATGATTGTGACTCGGACACATTTTTGTAATTGGTTAATGCAGGAGATTAAAATGTATACAATTAAACCAACGAGGCCTTGTCTTGACCTACATTACGTTTGTTAATTATGTACCTTGATAATGACTGGATGGTATAGCTATTTACTTGCTGATTGCATGGATACGGGAAGCGAACATTAAATTCGTTTACCTTAAAACTGTTTAACAGCGTAAATTTTTATCGTCGAATCTAAGCAGTTCTTTGTAAACACAATCAAACATGCAGGATGTCACTAAAAATTCAAAAGTTACATGTTACTGCTCAAACTTTAGTACATACCTTTGTCCTATATCACCTTTTTAACATTTTATGCTGAGAAAATCTCTTGGTAAAATAAATATTTAAGTAATGAAAAAGGAAAGTTCTATAAACATTTACCCTCTATATCAATACAAAAAAAACGATTGTATTAATCTTCTCTCTAGTAAATATGTATAAGGGAATTTAATAGAAAAAAGGTCAAAAAAATTTTTTACGCTTCTTGTATTTCAAAATGCATGGGGTCTATCCTCTCTTATCTACCCTATACTGAATTGCTTCAAGAGTCTAATTTCTTAAGTTTAGAAAAATAAAAGCTTTGCAGTCATGCATATTTATATTCAAATGAGTTAGATCGGTTGTAGATTATGATACGTTTTTATCGGAGCTGCATTATCATGTACCCTCACACAACTCTAGCAATACCTTTGTTTTTTCAAAATCGAATTACAGAACGAATTATGCCTATAATTCGCCAATGTTGCGTATGTGTTCGATTTGTAACAACTTTTCGGAGGTAGATATATATCACTGCAGTTTAAAACAATTTAAGTTTTATGTAAATAGAGCAATAGCTCGTTAAACGCATGCCATTTATATTTTATTTATAATTATAATAGTAATTGATTTGTTCTTTATTTTGTTTTGCAAGTACTTTAGCAACTAGTTAATATATAGATATTTTTTCCTTAATTTGCAAGTTTGTAATATATTTATCTAATATTTACGTCAACTATAGTTATAGGTGATTTTCGTCTCTGGTACTCATTCTTACTTGTTTGCTTTGCCACTACCATAGAATATAACTAATTAATACCTTACTGTATGTATTCTACGGATTCTGTATATTTTGTTTAATAGTAGCCTGTAATTGGTTGATCTGTTAGCTACTTGCTAAAATAAATAAATAAATAAATAAATAAATATACTGGTAAAGATAAAGTAAAACATTATACAATATCAAACAATCATTGCTGAAAGAACAAATATAATTAAACGATTAAAGCATCAAATATATTTATTTAACTGATAAAAACACATCATTTGATTTCTACATTGAAGTCATATGTACATTTTATTAAAACATATCGTAATTTTAGTAATTCTCCTATATTAAAGAATATTATTTATTATACAAAGCCATAGAACATATTAGAAAACAAAAGCATTCCAGATCATTTACTGGAGACAATTAAAAGCCTAAATAAAAATACCAGAGTTAAGATAGACAATGGAGAATATAACGAATATTATAAAAAAAGATAATGTGTGTGATTTGTGATATGAAAAAAATAATTACCTTCTTTCTACGAAAAAGTGTCACGATTTAAAATTTATTGCGGATAATTTAACCAGTTAATTTTTTTCCAAAAAATTACTTTTTCAGATAAACAATTTCCATTGCAAAAATGAGTGTTACTTACAGTTCTTAATAGTAAGAAATTTTACATCTGGATATTCATTACTAAACATTTTTCCTATGAACACTTTCAAAACCGTAGATATAAAATATATTCACAAGAATCAATAATACAGAAATCGAAAAAAAAACCGTATTAAACTGGTATGGACGTACACTGTGCATAAATTCAAATAGATGGCCAAAAAATATAATAGAAATAAGAAAAAGTAGCGAGCGAAAGAAGTGTAGAAAATATAGATAAAAGTATAGAAAAAAAATAGGTAGTAAGCGATAGAAAACGATAAGAGAATAAGAGAAGGTAGCTAGAGATTGGAAAAAAAAATGGAAAAGATGGATTAGGGAAGAATAAAACGTAAATTCCGCGCCTTTAGGAGAATAAGGAAATCCGAGAAGAAGGCGAAGAAAAAATCATCACATAAAAAACTCATTTCCGGAAATGTATCTCAAAAAATATCGCAACAAGAAATCGCCTGAAAACTTGTTTAGTGCGTTATTAGTCCTACTCATGACCATCATATAGTTAAATTTATGGTAAATGAATTTAAAAATCCAGTATGATGCGCTTGTTTCGTGAACGCTGTATACTGGGTGAATATTCCAAAACCGTACATAGGCAATTAACATGGCAAAAAGGTTTTTCGCAGATTGCTGCTCCCCATTTTAACTTAGAGGGTTTATAATGACACCAATCGAAGATTTTTTTCTCATCTAATGATATGCGAATTTGTTAATATTCAGTTGTATTTCTTTATTATTTTACCGAAAATAAACGGGGCTGCGCGCGCTATTGCGCGGTCTATCCTAATCAATTTACCACCATTTTAGGCCTATTACGTTGGACCATTCCGTTCTGTTACACACTCTGTCCCTGCCTCCCTCTGCCGTCCACCTGACCAAAGATGGGGCCCTCGGGGCTCCGCTCCTCTCCAAGGGGGCCCTCGGAACTCCGCCTCTCTCCAGGGGGCCCTCGGGGATCCGCCCCTCTTCAAGGAGCCCTCGGGGCTCCGACTCTCTCCAAGGGGGCCCTCGGGGTTTTGCTCTTCTCCAAGGGGCCCCTCGGGGCTCCGCCCTTCACCAACGGGATAATGAATCTGTCACTTGAATGACGTTTGAATCTGTTTATTGTCTTACGAGTCATGGCTCAACATGATTTTCCGAATTAAATTTATTGCGAATTTTTGATAAAATAATGAGAAATACAACTGAAAATTAACTAATTCGCATATCATTAGATGAGAAAGAAAATCTTCTTTCGATTGGTGTCATTATAATCTCTCTAAGTTAAAATGGGGAGCAGCAATCTGCAAAAAACCTTTTTCCCATGTTAATTGCCTATGTTCGGTTTCGGAATATTCACCCGGTATGTACATTCTGTAATCACTTTTAACACAAAAAATATAACGTTAATTTTTTCATTTCTACACCAAAACCAGGTAGATTATATATGTTAGCATTGTTAACAAACGTTAACTTAAATATTTTATGTGTAGAAAAAAGTAGAAACAAAATAACTTGCGAAGAACTATATTCATCATCGTGGCGATAACAACCAATACAGTATATAAAACGATTGTAAGTCTTTGAAAAATGTAGACACAGTATTAAACAAAATCGATCTAATGTAAATAGTCGGGTAGCTAGAAATCCAACGTAAAAATGTGAAAGAAAATGTGTATAAGATTAAGGCGGTGAATCACATATGTTCTCTTATTCCAGCAGAACGAATGAACGACTACAATGTAAGAAATTATACTAGTTAAGAATAACCTTTAAATATTTTTGTGCATTAATACTGCCACCAGCTTCGGAGTATATACTTAATTATTTTACTACGAACGGCAAACAATTTTAAGCTCAAGCGCCAAATCAAATTTCTTTATGACTAGCCAGTTTCAAATCGTACCAAACTTTAAACGTTCAGGCTACATAAAGATATTGGAGGGCCGACTAGCTAGAGTGGAGACGACGTGCGGGTTTTTCTCTATCAATGGAAAAGGGCATTTAAAATTTCCAGTAGGCGCCAAAGAATCTTTTGTATAACCTATAAGTTCATTAGCTTACGAAAACTGGCTAGGATACTATGCGTAGCCAATTCGCTACGACATGAAACAGACTTCAAAGGAATAGCTACCTCTTATTATTACGTTACATCAGTTAATTTCAACACTCATATAAATCACACACTCTACTGTTGGCACCAATTATACGAATTTAGCTAGCATATAACAAAGTTCAATATTTAAAAAGGGTAACAGGTCTTTGGGCAAATTAAATTAGCGTTCAATTACAAATTTACGATGATGCCGCAGGTCGAACATAGCAGAGGGACGACAATAATAGTATGCCACCACTTACGTAGAAATTTAGAATGTTCCATAACTGCGGCAGTAATTACTGACAAACTCAAAGGTAATGCAACAGTGCCGGTGCCTCCAATTTGTTGTGCGCTTAATATACAGAATCGTTTTTACCTTTACAACACCAGATCGTGTTTTAATATTCCCAGTAATAATTCGAAACGGCTCCGGAAAGCAAACAGCAACAATCTGCTACCAGGAAAAGTCACAAAAAGCAAGCGAGAACACAAAAAGGACCTCGACAAAAAGTTGCGAATCCGAGGAACTTCTAACTAGCAACAGGACTCAGCA
The DNA here is from genome assembly GCA_940337035.1 of Agriotes lineatus. Taxonomy (NCBI): domain Eukaryota; kingdom Metazoa; phylum Arthropoda; class Insecta; order Coleoptera; family Elateridae; genus Agriotes; species Agriotes lineatus. The sequence continues at coordinate 86,681,047 of OW679196.1, read as the reverse complement.
ATGGTTTCAAAAACTCAGCTGCCAAGCTAGTAGTTTAAAACTATGTGCTCATACTTGAACGACTTCATGGTCAGCTCTTCAGCTTACAGCTCCAAGACCTAAATCGCGACGCCACAAAACTCCGCAATCTAATGCGATGGGTAAATAAGACCCAAATATGTTCGATAAATCAACCATATGCACCCGCTGTAGAGCGAGTGAGCTAGGACACTATTACTGCCCTTATAAGTCACTATAAACTAGCACTAAACTAAGACAAATGTTAATACGAAATAAATGCGTGCCATCAAGTCGAAGACGCTTGCAGAAGAAAACGGGAAACAAAACAAAGAACCAAAACCATCGCCAAAGATGCACCGAGACAATTGAATGATACTTGCCCTAGGTAGGAATGACAACGGATCGATAATCCATGTCGCTCGATTGAAGGTCGTTCAAAACGAGTTTGCGACCTCGATAACAGTAAAACGCCTAGCGTGTGGACAGGGGTGGCCAAAATGCATACAGCGCACGGGTTATTCAAGCGTAGTGCTTTTTATCCTTAATGCGTAACAGTACAAGTATCTATTCTACATTTCATCATAGTTTCTAATTTCTAATACATTATTATATTTTGCCTTTATTACAGTTTACATAACTAAATATGTAAGTCATTACCTGTTTAATAAAGAAAATATATTTAGGAGTGATTACTAGTCAATGTGGCAGTAATAATTTGTTAATAATCTCTTCTATTAGATCATTCACCCTTTCGTTCGGTTTTTTTTTATTATTAGGTCTATAAAGATATTATTGAACTCTATAATGGTTGTCGACATAGACTCACCAAGTAAAATGTGCCTATAAATTTACCACTTGAAACGAACGAAACGAAAAGTGAAATTAATTTAATTATAGAATTTTAGAAGATATCCAAGTTTCTGTTTCGATCAGAAGTATCAACATTATTTAGGGAGAATCGATTTAGAGTAGATGCCGTATTTGTCTTGCAGAAGAGAGCTGAATATCACAAATATATCAAGTATGCCCTCCTGTAGTCTGTGTTTTATCGATTTGAACAAAGCCTTCGATCGAGTACCAGTGTTGAATTCAGACTGATTACTCCGGGGGGGGGGGGGATAAAACGTTTGGGGAAGTCACCCCCTGGATTCATTCAACACTACTGAGCCCCGAGACGTTCGGTACTTCTGTCAGTGTCTTCTCCGCAGAGCCGGACTGGCCCACCGGGACACGGGAAATTTCCCGTTGGCCTGCCCTGAATTTAAATTACAAAACATAATTATTTATCCATTGCATAATTTTTAACACAATCATTCAATCAAAAATAATCATATAGCCCGCGCCGCGCCACACCCACGCCTGGGCAAGCATTAGGCTGGTTTTAATAAAGAAACAGCGCTTAGACACAGAGTACTTATTGGCAGAAAGTGAAGAGTGGAAGAAATTTTTATCCTACTATGTGCTATTTTTATATTTCTACCAATCAGCAGCTTGTGTCAAAGCACCACTTTCTCGTGAAAATCCAACCTTACTGAGCATCGTCTCGTCTCGTGTCTAGTCGTAAGTTCTAACAGAAAGCTATCCTGCTATGTTAAACATTACGGGAACAACCATAAATTCACTGCTAGCCGGGGGTGGATAAATAAATTTAGGAAAAGGCATGGTATCCGTTTCTTACAAAATTCGGCGGAAAACTTTCTGCAGATGAAACAGCATTAAGCCGTTCCTGCCAAATTATCAAACATGAAAGAACATGATCTAAGACCTGAACAAGTTCATAACGCAGATGAGTCGGCCTTTTTTTTGGAAATTATTGCCTGATAAAACCCTTCCTCGTTTACATGCCAAAATATATCGAAATTCCATATTGGAATACTCCACTATTCTGACAGCCCAAACATACCTCAGGTATTTCACAGCACAACCCCACTTTCAAAATACTTACAAACTACTGGTATATAGATCTTCTAAAGGCACAGCAAATGGTGAAAACCACTACTAACACCATGAAAAAACATATCAATTGATTTCCAAAGCATAAGTTCGCAGCAGATAATTTTGTAAATAGAGTTAACTTAATGCTTCAATACAGTGCAAGCGAACCAGTGCAAGAACTTCGTATGGAATCTGAATTACCTGTTATTCGACCAGACTAAGAAAAGAATACCTGGCAAAAAAGGTCGTTGATGAACCCATCATTGATGTAACTAAAAATTGTGTAGTGTATAACACTGTAATAGATAGAGTTGTAACGAGTTTAGAGACCAGGTTTTCTAAACACGACGTGATCTATTCTGAAGTAGCTTCATTGGACCCTAAAAACGTCACAAAAATCAAATCAATCCAAGATCTACAACATTTGAAAAAGTTGTTGCAATTCTCAATAACGTTATTTACCCTACCATCACAGCTGATAATATAGAAAAGAATTATTGACCTTTCTAGCAAACGGGACAGTTTACGATCTAATGCACCAGACGAATACAGCAGTATATCGCTAGATGCTGATGAAGATGATGCTTATGCTACCGACGATGACAATTCCAAAACTGATGAAAAAGAAACTGAGGAAGGCAGTAGTAATCAAACAAGTCATAAGTTGTGCAAGGGATGTCCTTGCTGCCTATACCAGATGCTTTTAAAGTACAATTTTTATTCAAAAGCGTATTCAAACAATGTTTTAACTTATAAATTTCCTCTTACTTTGTCTACCACTCAAGTCGCATGTGAACGAAGCTTTCGGATTATGAAATATGTTAAAAACCGTTTACGCAGTTGTATGTCTCAAGATCATCTAGACTGTTTCATGTTGATGACATGGTAAAGAGATATTTTAAGTGATTTGGACAATGAAAAAATAATAAATTTGATTGCTGAGAGAAGCAAACTTCTAAAAAAATGTTACTCTTTTAAATACATACCTACATAATATTATCCATTCTACTGAATTGCGATTGCTAGTTTTTTATAGTGAGTCATTATTCACCTATTGTCGTTTTTAAATACATGTTTTGAGCATAAAAAATGAGTTGCATTTTTCACTTTTTCTTCTTTGAACTGTGAACATTTTAATCAGAGTTAAAAGTTATTGACAAATTTGCTGTGCCGATGCTCAAGATCGATGTATGGATTTCTCTTAAAATAAAACAATGTTGTTGAGCTTAATAGTTTTTCGAATGCGATAAAATTTCGTCTGTAAGAGCCAATATTTGAATGTTTTTCTCCCGGGGGGGGGGGGGGGGTGTTTCTCCCGGACCACCGTCCCAACCTGATTGGCCCGCCTCGTCATTCTTTTCCCGGCCTGAATTTTTTCACCAGTCCGGCCCTGCTTCTCCGTAATGGAAATTGGCAACGACATTATCGTAAGCTCAGCTATTCTGAACTGAATTAGGTTCATGGAATTTTGAATACACTTCTGAATAAGTCTCCATATTTCAACAGATTAAACTAACCCAAATATTTAAATATCCGTACGTGTTGTATAGGTTCCTTGTTGATGTTTATATTTGTAATCTTCAGGACAATAACGAACAAAAGCATTGGACATAACACCACGTCAAGGACACCAAATCGAACAATATAACGTTAACATCCTATGCTGCGTCGTTACGCTGATGATGCGGTCATAATTATTGTGGAAAGCGAAGACTTAACAATGTTTACTTCATAAATTCTGATGAACAAATATATTAAGTGAGGTAGATAACTGATTTATGATATAATAGTTTGCTTCTCAAAGCCACTCGTCTTAGACGAAAAGCTTCGTCGAAGAAACTTAATTTTAGCCCTCCTCCCCTGCATCCCAATCTAATTAATTCTAGTTGAAAATATGGTGCCATCAGTAGATGTTAGTCATGTATTTCCAGAAAGGTGAAGTTTAACTCAACTATAACATTTTAAGAATATTTTGCAGGGTTAACCACAAAAAATCATTAGGGGTTGTATGTTGTATGCCCAACAATGTGATAGTGTCTGCAGTTCCTGTTTCCCCAGAACTCGCTGATTCAGTGGCACAGATAGACCGACCGCAAGCATTTTCCGAATTTTCGTTCTCTGCAAAACAGCAATATTATGATTCAGCGACATCTGCACATACACAAACACGAAGGCCCTAATCGCATGCCAATTATTCTCCTTACCTGACTTAATTTAAGCCGCTTCAGGAATGCTTTGCGTGCCAACACAACAGGACCGGTGCGACTCGGCCGTCGTCGGCGGAAAACGAGTAGACTTAGTTCGGGCAGGATATTATTTACTTCCATTTACTGCCAAGTGGATGTCGGTTTGAATTCCATTCGAAACGCGCGAAATCTCGCCGTCCCAATCTGCGTGTAATACCCAGAGCAACAAAACGTGACTCTTCATCTTATTGTTGTTCGTCCCCGTCAAGGTGCGTGCAGTTGACGTTGCATTATCGGAAATGTGCACGAGTGCAGTTATCGCAGGCCGCCTGTGATCGCGCTGGAAAAATGTGCAGTGCTGCAGGTCCTGTGTGATTTAATATTGGAAAAAGGCAGTTATGCGTTTCTGAGTTATTTCGAGTGGGCCCAGGAATGTGATGCAGCACTGGAGCTAAGATAATTCTTCACAGGTGGGTTGAAGTGGAAATTAATTCAAGACACACACCTAGTACTTAGGATTTTGCTCTCGCGATTTTATTTGAATTACATCATAACTGTGTCATAATAGGTGATTATAGGCCGAGAGGCTATATAATTTCATTTGCCAGCAAATTAGAGAATAATGTCCCCATTTTTAGCCGTTACGGAATAAGTAAATGGGGAAGATTATGGGTCGTGATTGTAGACCTCAAATCTGGAATGTACACAATCGAATTTTATTGGTCCTTGTGGTGTATAATAAACCTACAGCTGCAGGGAAAATAAATAGGTCCTTGAGTCTTTGGTCATTTTAATTCATTCAATGTACCAAACAACATTTGCTGTTTAAACGAAGTCGAGACTTCGTTTGAAAACATTTCACTGGAAAAATAAACTGAAGGGGGGGGGGGTTATAAAATATAGTAAATTAATAAGAAGTATGGAAAAAATTAAGTGTTGCAAGCTTCATCTGATCTGTAATCTAGTACAAAGTTATTAACATTACAACAGCAATAAGAACACGCAGCCCGTTGAACTGCGTTACGAAGTTTCTATAATAAGGAGGTAGAGCAAAGTTGAAATGTAAAGACACCAGCACACCATAAGGTTATGCTGGGACGCTGGTGTCTTTACATTTCAACTTTGCTCTACACAAAATTTGTAGCATAACACGACAGGATTATTAACTTATATACAGTCAAGCATTAATGCCATTATAGAATATTTGGACAACGAAAAATGCATTACCAGCATTTGTTAATTTTATTATAAATTCAGCCAAATTCAAACTTCCTAAAACTAAGGATAACAGAGAAAGTACCTACTATAATACAGAGCTGAAAAATCAAATAAACTAATGGATAAAAATCGACAATTTTATTTCTGAGTTAGTTTGGCAGGCTTACATTTTTAGCATGCATTGTCAATATCAATACTTAGCATTTATTTTTACAAAGAGATTGTAACCTAATTGCTACTAAATCAAACTCAGTGATTGCTATTATAACTCCTCGGCATCATGCGTTGTCATCAAGCCCATGTAATATTTTAAAATTACAAAATAAATTGACTTTAAAAAATTATAAAACGTAAACACATCATCGTTGCTGCCTACACACTTTTTATAGTACAAATTTAATATCAATAAAAAGCCACCATCGTATTAACCTACAAAATTATGAGCAGCCTTTCAAGACACCTGTTTCGTAAGATTGGTGAAGCGTTGCGAGATTTTCAATCACCAAAACATCGTCGCAGTTAGTTTTTTGACCTGCGTTTAGGTAACATGGAAAGGCTTAACAAGATCGATACATTATCCACTCTGAAGTGAGTTCCTGTCAAATGTCCAAAATTGCAGCTCGGCTAGTAATCGCTTCTTAATTATGCTGCCCCATCTTAAATGAGTATAACAGACGTCATTTTCCTGTCATTTCCTAGACAGGTTTTTTGGATATGTCAACTTATTCATCAATACAAAAGTAGGTGTTCTATGCTTGTATATCCAATGAAAATGTTTTTGAATATAGGTACACTATTTGTATAAATTGCACTTGTAATTGTTACATATAGATAGATTGAAAATGTAAATACAGCACAAATGTGTGCCCAGGAAAATCCCATGAATGACGTTTATTTGACTATTGAAATAGTATTCTGTGTAGCACTGATTGATTTAACATAGTTATTGTATGAAGAAAAAGAAATAATAAGGTGCACCTTTACAATGTATATCTCAGCCACCTTATTTCATTCTAAGATGTAGTAATCCTTAAGTGAGGTAGTATATCGGAAATAACACAATGTAATTTTATGGGAACTGCTTTAAAGATATTTCAACATATTGTGTGTATCAGCTTACAAAAAGCAACGTACGTCTGCAAAATATAATAAATTCGTGTATATGTCACAGACAACTTGTTTGATTCAGTCATTTTATATAGGGACTAGGCATTTTATATAATGCCTAGGGATTATTTATCGTGTCTTTAAAAAAAACTCATTCGTAGCATGCCATGATCAAACTGAAGTTTGCCGTAACTTGAGATGTACCCCTTTAAAACAAATGAACTACCAAGTCAGAGAGAACTAAATTACATCTTGACCTTGAATTATTTTTCTAAAAATATACAAAAACAATTTTTCTCACTACCAAATGGGTAAAGTGAGATTACATTGTTGAAAAATGGAAAATAATGGAAAGTCTAATATACAGCTACCTTAGCAAAAATCAATACAAACGAACCGTATCTAAGGACAGAAAAAACTATTTTCCGTAGAAGGTCACTTTTCGCAGATGAACGTTTATACACATATTTACTAGTATTAAGAAATGGGAAACCTTTCCAACTCTTTAGTAAAAATTTTGGTTTTTTTCAAAATATAACCATCATTTGTTTTCTTAAGAAATAGGGGAGCCCCGAGGCCCCCCTTGGAGAGGGGCGGAGCTCCGAGAACCCTCTTGGGGAGCGGCAGAGCCCCGAGGGCCCCCTTGAAAAGGGGCGGAGCCTCTAAAGCCCCCTGGGAGAGGGGCGGATCCCCGAGGGCCCCCTTGGAGAGGGGAAAAGACCCGAGGTTCCCTTGGAAAGGGGCGGATCCCCGAGGGCCCCCTTGGAAACGGGCGGAACCCCGAGTTCCCCCTTGGAGAAAGACAGATCCCCGAGGGCCCCCTTGGAGAGGGGCGAAGCCCCGAAGACCCCCTTGGAGAGAGGCGGAGCCCCGAGGGCCCTCTTTGATCAGATGGACGGCAGGGGGAGGCAGGGACGGGGTGTGTAACAGAACGGAGTGGCCCAACGAAATAGGCCTAAAAATGGTGATAAATTGAATAGGATAGACCGCCAATAGCGCGCGCAACCCCGTTTATAAATATTAATAATTAAATAAGAATTAACTTCTTGGTAGTGAGAAAAACGTAATGCGCAACGCGTAGGTAAGTTTCTTTTCTGTCTTCGGTCGTAGAAAAATTCACTTACCTCTACTTGGAGTGCAAATTACTATTTATTTACCGTTATGATTATTACACTCGTTGTTATTGTGTACATGCCATCTTATTTTCCAGACTTAAGTTAAGACATGACTAGATTTTCTATCTTTCTTTCCAAGGCCTACTTCAAATGAGTTTTTTTTTACACAGGATATGTGCATGCAGCCATTGCATGGTTTTAGGCATTTTATGAAATGTATTTTTTAAAGTAAAAGTTAGCACTCATTAGCAATTCGGTTTAATGCGGGTGTACGCTAACTCATCACCCTAACAAATTTGATAGATATTTATGGCAGACCAGCTCATCACCGGTATCAGGCAACGACCGGTGAACATCACCGGAGACATGTCAACTCATGTAAGGATGCATATAACACACACAATTAAAGGCTGCAACTAACGTAAACAAGCTAGAACAACACACAGCGTTTCTGGTTTATTTAACATCACTTCCAACTTCAAACACATTATACAAATTACCTAAAACCGTGCAGTCATTATATACAGAGTGTCCGGGAAAATGTGGGAAATCTCCCGGATATGAAAAAAACACGTGAAAAGAATACAAGTTCATATAAACTTTCTTCGTATAGGCGTCCTGTTCGGAGATATGGGTTCTTAAAGAGCTCCAATGGAATCAAGTTTTTTAGATTTTCACCACGAAATCCAAAAATCAGTAAATTAATATCGAAGTAAAGAATCAATGTGTGAGCGATGTGAAAGTTGACAAGTTCTAAAATGCAGGATATTTATTTCTTTTGTACCACATTTTGCGAACGTAGGTCGAACTGCAATTAACAGAATTAGACGTTTTCATGTTTTCAACTAAAGAATTAATCTCTAATTTTGGATCGAAGTTTTTTATCATAAGGTTAAGGTGGAACATTTTATAGGAACATGTAAATAAAATTAGGTTTTTTCGAAAACGGTTAGGATTAGCGACATGAATAATTTTTAGTCAATAGTTAAAGGTATGTAAAAAACGTTGTCCAAAGTTCTTATTATACACGGCGTAAAAAATGGGGTCATGGGTGTCACAGCTAGTCCGTCCCTGCAGCTGTGAATAATTCACAACAATTTCTTGGATAGTAATTTGAAGGGTCTTACCTGGTATACATCATATTAAAAAAAATTGGATTATACCTGGTGGTTCAATAATTATGTGTAAAACACTTGATTCCACTGGAGCTCTTTGGGAGCCCATATCTCCGGAGAGGAGGCCTATACGAAAAAAGTTTATATGAACTTGTAGTATTCTTTTCACGTTTTTTTTCATATCCGGGATATTTTCCACATTTACCCAGACACCCTCTATAATCGTAGGCATTATATAAAATGCCTGAATTATACAAATTGCATGTAACATGTACATATGCAGGGTGTCCTGGTTTTTCCTTAAAAATGTCATTTTTCGACATAATACACTCCTTTTTTGCAAACCAGTATTTGACTTGTTAGGTTGCTCATTCTAGGGCATTAATTACTGTTTTCATATACAACCTCACTTAACCTCTTAAATATTACTGTCCGTGCAAAGAGAACAACAATTTTTCCAAATGAGTTACATAATGTACCTAGTAGGAATAATTTCGTATTTATGGTGGCTGCTCATTTTTAATTAAGAAATTCTATAGCAGGTAATTTTTTTCAAACTAACGTTAAAATTCGGTTTTTGGTTTGGCTAGATGTGACAACATTGTACAGTAAAGTGTCATTAATCCAAAAGATTTAAAACCAGTTCAATTCGAAGAATGGAAACATCCGGATTACCGTGTCATATAATAAACTCAAGTACCATTAGTTAAATGTACAACAATTAACAATCAAAATATTTTCGTCTATGTTTCAGACGTTTAAACTGATGCAAGGTTTGAGATTATAAATAATTGCGTGATAAAACAGTAAATTTGCCAGTTTTCTAAAATAAAGTAAAATGTTAAAACGTATTTTATTAAGAAAGAAATGCAATACAGTGAAATCTCCCATAAGCGGACACACACGGTGCCAAAGTTTTTGTCCGGTTATTAGAGGCGTCCGCTTAAGGGAAAAATCCATTTTTATGTTTAAAAAAGTTGTATTATGCTTATTATATTTTCCGCATGTATTTCTAAATATTTTGACAATTTGAATACGTACTTTCTTTATCAAAACATTTAAAATTTTTCACTGTTAATGCTTCCCTGTAGGTCTTGATTACATTCTCATAAATTTCTAAATCGTCATCGTTTTCTAATTCTGTCAACCGCACATCAATGGCAGCTGATTTACCTCAAATTTCGGTTACATCATCTTCCAGGGTTATTTCTTAGTCAATGTTTACAAATTCGTTAGGGTCGACGTCTTCGATTTCTGGGCTATTCCTATACAGTCCAGCCATTACCGATAGGATAAATCGTCCTCTGGTTCGAATTGATTACAGTGGCATAACTTGATACCCGTAGACTACGCGGTCGCGGGGGGGGGGGGGCTGAGCCTAGTTTTCTTATTCTTTTTTTCCATAAAAGCAAGCAGGAACAATTCTTCCTATTTTTATTTTTATCATAATGGGCTGCCCACGCAAAAGGCAAAGTAGTTTTGAATTGCAGGCCTCTAAAATCAAGGGACATGGATTGTTTTGTAATAATATCGTTCATAGGGCAATGAAAGTGTCGAATTTCCTGCGGTCATAACGCTGATTTGAGTTGACTTAATACCGCCCGTATTGCAAAAGAATTCTATGATTTAACAACATGATCATTAAATGTTGGATTTTTGGATTGTTTTGACGCCTCACGACATTAGCTGGGCCTGCATTTTGAAGTGTCCGTACAAGAGAGATTTACAGTCTAAAAATTGTCGAAAAATGGTGTCCGTGTCCGTTTAAGAGAGTGTCCGTTTAATAGAGAAAATTTTATTAGTAAAGTTAATGCAAGCAAGTTGGTTCCCAACAACATGTCCGTGTAAGAGAGGTGTCCGCTTATTAGAGGTGTCCGATAAGGGAGATTTCACTGTATATACTTATGTGCATCTTACAGAGCTGGTCCAATTAAAATCAGTTGATTTATATAATAAGCTCGATTTAAAGAGAAACCACCAAAAATAGTAACAAACAATGACTATTAATACTGTATATTGCATTGCACATAGTCATTCTATTTTTCATGCCGAAAAGTTATTTTATTACTCCTGGATTTTCCAACAAGAGCGTTAGAACTTTAAAAACCAATCGGAGTCACTTCGGAATGGCCGAGTCTTCAGTTTTTTTTTTTATATTTGTGTTCAGTAAACTTTGGCAAATCATCGTGAAACGTTATATGCTTCAATCAAGATATAAAAATTGTATTTATTATTCAAATTTCTTTTCAGTTCAAGCAACGTTCCACGAACTACGTTAAGTTTACGGTTTCTCAAACATCAAATGGCGAATTTTGCGTAAAGACTTAGATATTATCCTTACAAGGTTTAATTGGCTCAGGAACTGAAGCCAAATGATCATTTGCAGAGTCTGCAATTCGCTGATTGGGACCTGGAGTAGTTAGAAATCTTTAACAGCGAAGCCTATGTGTGCGTGGTTAAATGAATTCGAATACAAATATACGTTGTTGAAGCGTATAAAGTTCTATGATGATTTGCCAAAGTTGACTGAACACAACTATAAAAAAATCCAGACTCGAACCATTCCAAGGTGACTACGATCGGTTTTGAAAGTTCTATCAACGCTATTGGAAATCCTATATTAAGAAGAATACAAGCTTATTGTAAAATACATAATGATAGAAGGTTAATATACTTTATCCGCAAACGTCACAAAAGTGACAACTTATTTGTCTTTATTGACAAGGTAAAAGTGTCACTTTATCTGCCTAAGCAGACAAAATAGCGACTTTTGCGTACTTTATCTGCCTAAGCACACAAAATGATTGCTCTCTTTCTTTCTTTCTATGTTTGTTCGCCATCTCCTCCGAAGATACTGGACCGATTAAATTGTATGATGGCTTAAAATTTTGCTAATTTCTAGAATTAGTTCGTAGGCCGGTTTTTATTTTCAAAAAAGTACGAAAAAGTGTTAATTTAAATAAACCTTTAAGCAGCGGATCGGAGCATCTGTCGCCGTGGGTTATGGTGTGACAGCTGCTGTGGCCGTGTGCTATTAGCACGGGTGATTCAGTATGTTCATATATCATTACAGTTGCGCGTTATCTGAACAACAGAGGTTGGCGCAGGGGTACAGTGCTAGCCTGAAATTTACCTGAATACGTTTGCGGGTAAAATAGTATATGTTATTCGGAGTAAAAGTGACTTTATGTGGCTTAGCTGAATTATTTGCCTCACTAACGTTCGGCTAAATAAACTTCAGCTTCGCCACATAAAGTATCACTTTTACTCCTAATAACATAATCTACTATTGTTTGTTTTATTTTCAGTCACATAAAAAAGTTAGAAGTAAAATATAGAAAAACCGTCCATTTTGCTGCGTATAAGGGAAAAATAGGGATTATAAAAATATTTTGGTAAGAATTAAAATGTACAAGTGGCGTCAACACTGATTCTGAAACACACTGTTACCTCGTGCATTTACGAATTAATTTGTTAGCGCACATATATTTTCTTAAACGAACATAAATGAGGGAGTAGATAAATATTTGATATAAATAAAAAAAACTGATTTAAATCAATAAAATCGATTTTTATTTTTTTTAAGAATCGTGTTTTTTGTAAGTCCCCTGTGGTATTATGAGTATGACATTACAAATTAAAATTTATGGAATAAAGAGTAGCCGATTTTAGTCTTTTTTAAATTGTTTGGTTTTTAATACCTGTGACAAAATACTTTATTCTCATCTTACCTTTTTATATCATCATGTTTTTTTATGTCACTGATCGTTGAAGCCCCGACACCATATTTTAACGCTATTATTTTTCCAAGAATTCTGCATGAAGTTCGTAATATACGTAGTAGTCACTTTTACGCATAATGATAAAGTTTTGTGAGCACGTTTTGCAAAATGTTGGACCAATTAAAGCCGATTCGGATTGCCGAACAGCTGAACCTACCCGAATTCGTGTTACGCCATTTATATGGACGCATTTGACGCTTCGAATTAAACCTAAATTTCGAATCACTGAACTTCGGATTAACGGCACTTTTCTCCATCGGTCAAGCATTCTAACCTAAAAGTGTTTCGACAACGTAACCTCGCTTATAAAATCGGTTGACACATCACAGAATACAGTCACATAGCTAAACTGAGATTTTTTTGAAAAAAATTAGTGAAATGATTAGGAAAATGTCATTGTAATAAAAAAAGTTAATGTGGCTCCAAGGATGCTTAACAAGTTTCAGCTATTTTAAGATGTAAGTAGGTCATTTGCCACTGTTAACTTAACTTCATGAAGTTTGTAGAACATTTAATTGATTTTTTACATCGTATTAGATACAGTGCTCCTTTTTTGTAAACTTTTGTTTATTTTATTACAACGTTAATAAATACAGGTAATCTTCTCTTAACGGACGCCTCTCAATAGCGGACACTTTTACACAATGGGTGGTTTTTAGTGTACAGCACTTTAGGGAATATATGGTAAAAAAAACTCTGAATAACGGACACCTCTCTACAACGAGCAGTTTTCATTTCCCCATGAGTGTCCGTTACGGAGAGGTTTCACTTTGTATTTCTTTTGTGATTTTTTTGTTAACCCTCTGCCAAATGAATAAGTTATGGAAAATATGCTTCCCTTATAAAAGCTCAATACATGACAAAAAAAACATCAGATTATAACCACCTACCATAAGCTGTATTATTTCGATAGATTCTGTCTGAAACCTGGGTAAAAGTGTCATTATTCGTTTGCGGCATGACATTATAATTCATTCACAACGTTTCCCTCTCCCGGTGGGCTCTGTTGGGGTGACATTTTTGTTGGTACGCATGCAAAATAACTAGACGTAACAAATTTAGGTTATGTTGTTTTCATTTTCAGGTTATTATTTTTGAAGTCTTGCACTGCTGCCAGTTGAATGTTGACTGTAATTTACTATAATTTTCAGCATTTTGACATTAAAATCGTAACGATATCAATAAACAATTGTAAAAAATATTGTAAAAATCTGTTACATCGTTATTACTTACTACAAATCTATCTGTTATAAATACAAGATGTTTGTACGTTTAGTTTATATGTTTTTAAAAAGCGGTTTCGGAAAAAATCGTATACATCACGTGTCATGAAAGTGTCTATGATTAACTTCGGAGGCTTAGAAGAAGTGCTCGGATGTCACTTTTATGACTGTTTTAACTTTTGTAACTTGTTTCGGAGTCAAAAAATGAGGTGTGTTTACCACACGACTTTGTTTTACCAGAGCCAGTAGATATAGGAGAGTACCGCCACGTCCGCCATGTTTGTTCCTCTGTCATATGCGTCACTTTGAGGTTTGGAACACAATTCCGTCAACGTGACATTTATTGGCAATCCGAAATTTTACTTAAAATTGGCAAGACTGTAAGTCTATGTCAAATTCGATGATAGTTGGTTAGGTTTTGCGTCAGTTTTGATACAAACTGACGCAAAACATAACCTGCTAACCTCGAATTTGACATAGACTTACAGTCTTGCAAATTTCACGTAAAATTTTTGACATAACTCAATCAGTCATTGCTGATGGGAACAAAAATGGCGGCGATGGCGGCATTTTCGCGGATCAAAGAATGACGGTACTTTCCTATATACACTGGCTCTGTGTTTTACTGCTTGTGTTATTTAAAAAAATACCTCTTACAAAAAAACTTTCTTAACAAATGTTATAGAGAATTACGTAATATATAATATTTTAAATAATTCCCATGATTAATTTTTGGACACGAAATTTTTATAAAAATAATTCGACATGATTTGTCCAAGTATTACTTTCGGGTCCCACCGTTTTTACTAATTTGCAATTTTTGCCGCAACCGCTCAATCAATCGTGACCAAACCAAAAGTATATGAAAAGTCGCCTAAAGCTGCATAACTTTTGTGAAGATAGCAACTGCTTTCGCGTTAAAGGAGAGTCGGAAATGCACTTTAGTGAAGGTGTTCCGCCGGATGAATGTAAACATTATATATCGAGAACGACATCCTATCAGGATGATTTCTGCCCCAGTTTGTGTGGAATATTAATGAAAAAATGCTTTTGTGTTTTTCGATTTGTATTTAGGATACCAGTAAGCGGCCACGTAACCAAGCCGGCTCGTTGGTGTAATAGTACAGAGCTGGGCTGCTGAGCTTAAGGTCACGAGTTCGAAACTTGGTACCGAAAGTATTGTTTTAATTATTGAAAGATTCGAGTGCATATTTCTTTACATTCACATTTGAATATGAAGAGCTACATTATATGCGTTCTCCGCCCCACCCTGAAAGCACCGTTTTAACGATAACACGTCAAAATATCGCAGCCAATAGGGCGCGCGACAAAAGATTGCGGTCAAAATGTCGCACAAAAAGTGATCGCATGCGACAAATGATCCCATGCGAAAAATTATTGCACGCGACAAAAGATCGCATACGAAAATAACTATAGCCCTACTCATACATTGACATTAAAAAAATCATGTATATTCAGTTTATTACAATTACAGAAAAATATTTCTGTATTGAAATTAATGATCGCGCGACAAATACTGAAGTAAACTTCCCTGGCGTGTTTAATTGTTTTTTTCTCGTTCTTGTTTGTTTTCTGTTTTTTATTTTTTTTTATCCAATTCAAAGTTTAAAAGTGTTAGTGAGTATAGCGATCACTTTTGTTGTCAGAAATATTTATATATTGAAATGTCTGTTTTTTACATTTTCTGGTTTTTGTTTGTTTTTTTACATTTTTTATCCAATTTAAACTTGCACTTGCATTATTGAATGTATACGTTTGGCTGTATCTTTAAAAATTTTCTAATTTTCGACAAACACTCCAGTATTTTTATTACCAGTCCTAACGCTTGACAAAGTGTGACGGGAAGTTTACATCAGTATTTGTCCCGCCATCATTAATTTCATAATAGAAATCTTTTTCTGTAATTGTAATGTAATGAATATACATATTTTTTGTTATCTCAATGTATGGGTAGGTATATAGTTATTTTCGTATGCGATCTTTTATCGTATATTCCCGTTTCAACAGCTTACAAAATCTAAATTCATGTGTCCTAGAAAAGCGTATGGCAAAAACTGCAACTTAACACTATGCCGAAGTATCGATAAGGCGCTTGCACCTTCTCATCTTGTTTCATTTTGCGATTTTTCCAAAAACTATACTTCGTACAAAGAACTATTTAAACAAAATTGTAGATAATATATGGTTTTTGTTTTATGAAATTTTATTTTTATCAAACAAATTCTTTTCGGGAAACGGAAAAAACATAAGAGTAAAATACCACTTCGGGTTGCCCTATTTTAACCAATAATCACTGGGATCTCCGAATGCCCATCGATTTATGCGTCTAGGCTGCAGAGAGGACACAGACTCACAGATGACAGACTCACAGATTGACAGAGATCACTTCAAAAACCTTTTTCTGAATCAGAAGACACGAAATAGTAATTTGTACAACTAGTTTTGAAAGTCATACTTTTTTTCATAAATTTGCAAATGAATGCAAACGAATGAAAAAAGGGACTTTCAAAATGTGTTGTACACGTAGTTTTTAGGCATAGTGTTCTCTTGTAACTCGAAATTTAGTCGAAAAGGACTTCGGAATTTACAACTGTCAAATTGACATTTCAATAAAATAGTTTAAAGAAGTGTAATTTTTCACGATTTTGCGTTAAAAAAAGTGGTACTTTTAATACGATGTTTCGTTAAAAAGAGACGACTTTCATGATCACTATGCAAAAAATGGATATTTCCGCTAAAATTTTGAGTTCGAAAAATTATTTTACGAATGATCGACAAAAACATCTTTCACCTTTGTCATAAATAGTCATTCTCAGGCATGTAACCTGCTGAAAATTGTAACCTAAAATAATCACAGCAAATAATGGCTGGATTTTTAAAACACTAAGTAAAATATGGGCAACCAGCATTGTTAATACGCCACTGGATCTATATGACACTTCTTACTATGCAAAACAAATTTTGTGGCAATAAATTAGGGTACCCTGTATATACTTAGTAGTAAGGGATACGTAGAAACCCTCTTTTAAATTCGGAATAGTTTTAGCAAAGAGAAAACTCATTAAATGGCATGATTTCGTATTATTCTTCAGAAAATTAGTTTGAATTACTATTTCATTTTTTAATGAAACCAAGATTTAATTCAAACAAGTGGTTTGATCATTTTTGATGATTATATTGTACATATGTTGCTATTGGTAAGATTATTAGCAAAATTAAGATAACATGCTATAAGCATTAATTAGTTAAGTTCAATACCTGAGTCTTGGCCTAGATTTGTCAAGAAAAGAAAGATACATTTTAGATACCTACATGTAGTTTAGTTTCTTATTCATTCATGATATACTCAATATCTCTGTAATATCTTTATTTTAAAAATATTTAAAAATGTTGTAATTGACATTCTGAAATTACCAATAAAATTTCAAGGTTTATTTTTTATATATTAAGCTGGATAATGATGTTATTATGTATGAACAGATCTGCCTTACAAATTACTAATGAAAGCATTGTATTAACAAACCGACGACTTTAATTATCATAAATAACCAGAATTTCACAACTCCATAAAATAATTTGTAATTTTGAAGAATACGTGCAGATAACCGTGCTTTATAATAGTTATGATTTACAGTCCGTCACATTCCCATTAGAGAGCTCATTATTACTCCTCTAACCTAGTTTTGTTCACAACAATTAGTTTTCCGGGTCGTAAATTATGTCACGGTTATTTATGGCGTCATGTTTGATTTTAACAATTTCTATTTCATTTTGTGTTGTGCCGACCCTCTGCTTATGAATTATTGACTTTCATTGTTGCTCTTGTAGAAAATTCATTCATGATCTTTGATACGTTCACCGTTTTAAACGTATTTTCAAAATAGAGAATGTAGTGTCAAGGCTAATTGCTTGTGTGTCAAATACACATAAAAGCATGAATTTGTCAATTGACTGTACTTACGTGTTCTACTGCAGAATTATATCTAATTCCTTTACCGGTCACTAATTACACTGCTTATCTGCTTAACAAGGAAAAATATTGAAAAGTTGTTAGTGTTCTTCAATTATATTGGCTATAAAATGTGTCAGCTTTTCAAACAGTGGAGGGATAAACATTTAAGACAATGGCATTTTCAAATTTATCGTGTTAGCTTAAAAATATGAAGATTTTGAAACGAACAAACATCGTTGTTGCTATAAGTTTATAAATTAGTTTAAATTGCAAGCTATTCATTTGTGGTCGTTTGTGAATACCCACAATCGTCATAAATGAATTATATTCGTGCAGGTTCTTGATTCATAATTCAGCATAAAATTGTTCTGTTGATTGAAAACTGCTTATTTGATTATTTCTAAAAGTTTAAATTTAGTGTTAATATACACATACCTACGAAGTCACTTACACGGAAAACTGGATGCTATTGGTCACAGGGGTCGTTTTTTAACGTGGTAGGAAAATGTTCATAGCAACGTCAATAAATAGCAGCATTGAAAATAGGGAATCGTATATGGTACTGCCTAGAATACATTTCAAATATTTAATTGGTTTAAATTTTATTAATTGTAGATGTACTAACAGCCAGATTCATAAATTAAACGCAATTTTCGTCCTTCGCCAACAATAATCACATATACAAACATTGATTATTAAGCGACCTTCAATTAGTATGCCATTGTAGGCCGCTAAATTGGATAGAAGTGCAATTGTATAATACACCTTTCGATTTCAGCGGATTTCAATCAATTAAAACTCGTAGACCACAAACGACAAGAATGGATTCTGAGCAGATTGGACGTTTAGAGCAAATTGCCGACGTGGTTCATTGTTCTCTTTCCTCAGAAGAAATTTGCGTTTATAAAGGCCTGCCTACTCAGATGTTTATTTTGTTGAGATTGCTGGCCCAGGTTGTTGAATGTCATCAACCTACCTGGGTGCTTCTATCTGAATTTTCCATGCGTTTCAAGTTCGTACATTAATTCCTAGAGCTTTATTTTTAAATTAGACGAAGAACTGCATTAGATAGCCATGTCAAATATACTAAAACAATAGATACAAATTATACGATGCGAAGGGACTTTAAATTTGTAACGGACATCCTACCACGTCCTCTGTTAGAAGGAGTACAATTAATATAGGAAGAGTGTAAATCTCATGTGGGTGGTAGATTTGGATATTTGTTAGATCACTAGATCACAAACTCTGTAATGATGTATAACACAACAATGCACTTCTATAATAGCTGTGTTAAAATAACTAGGCTATAGGGATGTTCCGAATATACAAAAATTCGTATTCGCGAATACGAATACCGAATACAAATACTCTTATGAATATTCGCGAATACGAATACGAATACATGACCTTGAGTGAATAATATCAACATCAACATTGTTTTTGTACGCGCTGCAAATTTTAGAAATAGTATGGAAAATGGTTTTGTTTTTTATTTAATGTTATAGAACGGTTAATATTTTTTAAAAATGTTTTATTTAATGTATGAATACCCGTTTTATATTTTTATTAAAATTCTTATCTATATTTCTATAATTTTAATGTCAAATACTCCTATAATATTCGTGTTAATTTTAACGAATATAATTGCAAATACAAATATTGAAAATATAGCGAATACTCGCGAATACGAATACGAATACGAGTATTCGGAACATCCCTACTAGGCTATATCCATGTCTTGTTGAATTCAAAGAATCCCTATATTGATTGCCTATAGCTATAGGACTCACGAAGTAATATGTACCTGTAGATTTAGCACTAGAAACGAAAATATAAAGTGAAATTAATTTAATCAATTTTAGAAGACATCCAACTTTCTGTTTCAATCAGAAGTATCAACAGTTTTTCCATATTTCAATTAGCATGCATAAAATTCGGAAAGCACGTGTCATATTGCTCATAATTAAGCTTCACGTATCGAAAATAAAAGTGAAATTGGTTTAGCGCGCTTGGGATTCTATGTTTATCGCTTTATGGAAATGTTATTCAATTTCTTTCTATAACCGCTCTCCGGTCGAAAATGCGTTAATATTAATGTTAGAAACTCGCATTGCGTAAAAATTACTTAAAATTCCTGCTTACTTCGGATGCGAAGCCGGTGCTTCCTCGTTGAACAACTTCTAGGCAAAGGCAAGCACCTCTCCTAAACCGCTAGTTTTACTTTTGCAGTTTCATTATACCGTGATGGGTTTGTGGAATAACATACGTGGGCTGTTTGAACTTCGCCAATTTTTATATTGAGTGGCATAACACTTGAGCTCCTATAAATTAACATTTTTATTTGCGCAGTTTCCATGGCATTCAGATTGATAGTGTTTTCATAGTAAATCAAAACTTTTCAAAACATTCAAAAGATGCAAAACGCATAATTTTATATCCAATATGCAATGTAAGGCTAATTATAACGTGCCAGATTGATTTCCATTGAATTAAGATTATCCCAACAATTTTCGCAAATATACATTATTTTCCTAACAATTTCTGTAGATATACAGTATGTCCCCGGATTGAGTTTACAAGAGAAGAATTTATTTTAGCCTTCATTTTTCATAGAAAAATCGTTCTTTATCAAACGTTTTTTCTTATAAAAATCACAGTACAATAGAGAAATTTGATATTTGATATACGAAAAAATGGAAAATATGGAAATAGCTAGAGAGGAGTACCTTAAATTCAAATAATGAAGATGCTGCTTCAATTATTGATGATAAGGAGAAACAGCAACGTCCCGTATTATACAATTTCAAACTTCTCTATGGCACTGTGGGTTTATAAGAAGAAAAACTTTTTATGAAGAATTACTTTTCACGGTAAAATAAAAAATAAAAAAGTTTTGCATCCTATAAATTCAATCTGGGGACATTCTGCATAAAAAGAAAATGTAACCATATGTAAAGACTTTACTCAGAACTTTCCTCGCAAGTTGAAACAATTGTGTTGTGACAATTTTTTGGAAAATCAAGGAAGCTAGGGGTAAAAATAACTTAACGTTCCTAATACCACTAAAACAACAAAAGGGAACACTTGGTAATGCGAATTACATCAATTTTCAAATAAAAAAGCATTGCGGGCGGTGTAGGATTCGACCACAGCGCGATTCCAGCGCTTGGCAGCAGCCCGCGCTCAATCGAACTGCCCATTTTTGCTTCTTTTACAACATTTATCCTGTATCTGTTGTGTCCCATATTCGTCAAGGGTAAATCCTGAGGTAGGTGCAAAGTATTCGTCTATCTATGCCTCAGTTGAAGCAAACATAGACAAAAAATTTTTTTTAATGTTCTCACCCTGTATATATTTGACCAAAAGAATATTCGGTTTCGTGCCAAGTAGCCATATAATCCGCATGCAAGATATTGTCTTCCTTCTACAAATAATTTCTGTGCTGTACCGCCAACACACGGACAGATAGGCGGACGGAATTGAGAATACATGTTTTCCGTCATCTAAGGACCCTGAAACGTGAAGATCTGAAGAAATGTCGGAATATGATTTTTCACGATTACAATACCTCGTCTATAGACGAGGGAAGTAAAAAGTACACAATTTATTGTAGATGCAAACCTATAAAATGGTCTTCTTTCATAGCCACCTTGTGACAACTAGGTAAATATAATCTTCTCTAGTGGGATAAATAAATCATTACGTCCACTGATTTGACACTATTTCCGTTAGGTAATGAAGCTCATTACACCACTCAGTTATGTAATGGCTTCATTACCTAACCGAGTGGTATAATGGCTTCATTACCTAACTGAAATAGTGTCAAATGAATGACATAATGACATTTTCCTACTAAAATGTTTTTGAAAATGACAGATCTGACATTTCTCTTAATGCACTTTTCTCAATTTATTTTAGACTGTTGTAGATAAAATGTTGTACAATACATCTGATAATGCATCAATAGTATACTTGTGTACTTATATAACTCGTGCTACGCACTCGTTTGTAACTTACACACACGTATATTAATGATGCTCTTATTCCGCCTGTATAGTAAATAACTATTATGGATTGCGTATACACACAACCTCACTTTGGCAACTGACAACTTAAGTGACTCAGCGCGCTGAATTCTGGGTAGAGGGATGTAATAATTAGACATGCTGTCGTAAGACAAAATCTAGTTCAAAGTCCTCTCAATAACGATGTTTTAACTCAGGTTAACCAGTGTAAATGAAATTTAGATTTAGAAAATCTTAATTTTTTAATTTTTCAGTTCATTAAACAACGTTAAAGGGTAGCTTAATTTCATATTGACTAAATATAACATTAAGATATTCTCTAAAGTTTCTTCCTGATGTTACTCTTCTTCTTTAGCAGCCTTTTTCCGTCCACTCCTGGACATAAGCCTCCCCTTGTCCTTTTCCATTCTGATCTATCCCTTGCCACTTGCTACCACCCTCTCCCCAATTTCTCTTTCACATCGTCTATCCATCTTCTCTGTGGACGTCCAACACCTCTTTTGTGTTTTCTAGGGCGCCAGTATAATATATGTTTAGTCCATTTTATATCGTCTTGCTGGCGACATGACCCACCCAACTCCATTTCAAAGTGGCTATTCTTTTCATGACATCTTCCACTTTTGTCTTACTTCGTATCTCTTCATTTCTGATGTGGTCTCTGAAATTTACGCCTAACATGATTCTTTCATCGCTCTTTGGGTTGTTCTGAGTCTATTTTTTTATTTAACTGTCAGTGCCATTGTCTCCATTCCGTAGGTTAAGACAGGAAGTATACAGGTGTTGAAGACTTTCGATTTCAGGTTTATTGGGATGTCACTGTTTTTGAGGACTGAACTTAATCTTCCGGAGGCAGCCCAAGTCATTCGGATTTTCTGTTCACCTCTGCTTTTTGGTTCTCCTTTCCGAGCTTTATTAAATGACCAAGGTATACGTATTCTTTCACGTTTTCGATAGTGACGTCGCCAATGTTCACTGGTGTTACTTCAGGTGTCATTACTTTGGTCTTATTTAAATTCATTGTTAGACCCACTTTCCCCGTCATTATTTTAAGTTCTAAGAGCATGTCGCCCAGTTCGTTTAGATTGTTACTTATTGATACAATGTCGTCTGCAAATCGGAGGTGTGAGAGGATATCGACCATCGACGTTTGAACCTTTGTTCTCCCAAGTTAGTTGTTTAAACACATCTTGTAGTGAGTGTGTGAATAACTTCGGAGAAACGGAATCTCCCTGTCTTACTCCTCGCTGTACAAGTATTTTTTGTGTTTCAAGTTCCTCATCGATTTTCACTTTAATTGTAGCTTTTTCATAAAGATATTTGAGTAAATTTCTGTACCTCGAGTTTATCGTTGCGTTATCCATTGCACTAAATATTGCCCATAGCTCTATGGAGTCAAAAGCTTTGGCGTAGTCCACGAAAGGTAGGTGGAGTGGGACATTGTATTCAGTACATTTTTCAATTAGAATTCTCAGGTTTTGAATTTGCTCTGTAGTGCTATATCCTTTGCGGAATCCAGCCTGTTCTGGTGATTGGTATGAATCTAATTTGTTGGTTAGTCTGTTTGTTATAATTTTGGTCAGCAATTTGTAAGGATGCGCAAGAAGACTTATGGGTCTATACTCTATAGTTTTCTATGTTGAGTAAGTCGCCCTTTTATACAGAAGTATAACCTGGGCATTCTGCCATGTCTCGGGAATACATTTGTTTTTTTTTCTCAACAAATGATGTTACTATTAAATATTAATTATTTTTCTTTGGGTATTTCTCTACACTACGAAATTAATAATAATAACATTAATAAATCAATGTTTCGGGGAAACAATGTATATGACAAAATTCTAAATGACAAATGAATACATTTTTTTTTATATTTTTACATTGGTAATAATGATTACTATAAATGATAGCTAAAGTTAATCGTGAAGTTGCCATTGAATGCAAAGTGCATTAATGTAGAATAGTATTTTACAGTAGAAGTCCGTTAGGATAGCCTTTACTGCCGAGCCAGAGAATTTGTGAGACGAGCTCGAAGAGCGAGTCGAATAATACTGGCGAGGCAGTAAAGGCCCTAACGGACGTGTATTGTACAATAGTTTTTATTTACAACTGTTTAAACAATACCGTTGTTATTTTGCGATTATTTTGTCAATTATGATATATATTATTAACTAAAATCACAATGCCTGTTGTTTACATTTCATATTACATCGATACCGCCATAATTGCATGGATACCACCATAATTACATCGCTAATACGGATTTATGTGCATATAATCAAACAGGCCATAAACTGCTTTTTCGAGTTGACAGTTATCAGTCTGTCAGTTTGAAAATAATAATTTACACTTATTTCGTCCCCAAACCTAAAATGGAAAACGGTAGCGACAATAATGCTGCATTCCCCCTGAAGTACGCCAAGCCGGCAAACAAGCTACACAACATTTACTCCCAGAAAAGTGGAAGAAAACTTATGATATCGCATACAAAAATTTTCTGGAATGAATGTAAATAAAGTAGTTGTAAATAAAATAGCGTATTTCACTCGCATTATAATAGCTATTATTAGTACACTCAGATGGCTTAAAGAACTCGCTCGCTTCGCTCGCTCGTTATTTAAAAGCCCATCTTCGTGTAATAATAGCATCCATTATATGCTCGTATAATAATATACTATTATCTACTCCTACTGTACAATGGCCATTAATTATGATTCATAATTCACGGTTTGCAGCCAATCATAAAATTCTATTTTCATTATTCAATAGTTTGCAAGTTGCAACCAATCAGAAAATTCTATTTTCATTATTCAATAGGTTGTAGCCAATCACAACATTCATTTTTATTATTCAATGACTTTTGAAGTTAACAGCTGTCACAAATGTCAAAATTCGGAAATATGAACACACGTCTCCTATTGCATAGGAGTAGATAAAATATGGTATTATATTCGCGATTATGGCCATTAATCACTCAGATGACGTGCGCCACGCGCCTTCGGCTTGTGGCGCAAATGTCATCTTCGTGAATAATGGCTGTCATAATCGCTCATATAATAATATACTATTGTAATACCTACATACAATTTGGTCATATCTATATTTTTCTAATTTATGTTTATCAAAACGCTAGGTTTGTGTAATGACATTTTAGAATGATTGAGAGTGCGTAGAACGTTGCAACTGTTGTTTATAAATGTCAGTTATTTCCAATTTCGTGTATGGTTGTAAGCAGTTTTAAGTTGTAACTAGCTCGTAACTTATGACATCTAAAGAAAATGATGAAGATATTCCTAAAGACGTTAAGATTCTGAATGAGCAAGTTATTTTAGCGTATGTTCAGGAGTTATAGCAGTTTTTTTTGCGCCTTCTTCTATGTGGAGTTGAAGGCTTGCTTGCTGCTGGATTTGTGTCACTTTGACGTTTGTCACACAGTTTAGCAGGCCGTGGCCTTTACGGACACTTTTTACGGCCGGGCCGCAAAGAGGTTGTCTACGCAGTAGTAATCAGTCCTTAAAGAAATATTTAACAAGTAGGTATTACAAAAAAATGTTTAACACGTCAACTATGGTAAAGTGAATCCGAAATAAAAATATGGCGTTGTATAGAAATATCTCATGATATACAACGTGCTCTTTAAAAGTACATATTGCTTCCTAGAAATTTTAAATGAAATATTTTAGTTAATAATATTTAATAAACCTTTTGCAGTCTAAAAAAACAAGGGTATTTCTAACTTTTGTCGATTAAATTCATAGCTTTTATTGGAAATCCGTGTAACAGTAATTGTATGTTAAAAATTAACCTTAAAGGTCAGAGTTGGCTCAATAGTTTACTACAACTACTAAAAATGCCAAGGATGCAAATATATTATGTATATGACTGAAAGAAACTTTCGCTAATTTTTTTTTAGTTTTTACGTGGCATCCTGTAATTTTACCATTAAACTGTTCCATACATGTAATGTGAAAAACCAGCATAGAATATCTGGTTTCAAATAATTGCTCCCTATTTATTAACATAGTCACAGTTGGAGAATTTTACTATTTATTTTAAGTGAGGCGTGTCCAACTTTTGGATTAGGGGGCCAAAACTTCTACTAGCAGGCGCAGGCTCGAACGAAAATTTAGATTTTCAAGCTCAAAGGCCTTAAAATAAAGGTTAGGAAAAAGTTGACTATCAAATGATCGTTGCGGGCGGAGTTGTGTATATTACCGGAAAATGGTTAATTTTTAAATTTAAAATTTCAAAAAAACCTTAAATTTAAATTTAAGCCATTTCCAATTGAACGCTTGGCGAGCCACTTTAATTAATGAAAAGGGCCGCGGGTTGGACACCTCTGTTTTAAGTACTTTAAGGTGAAGTTTGTATTTAAATACCAAAGGTTTATATTGTATATTGAAAACTATTTTCGGTAGCATTGGAAAGAGCAGTAACTAACTCTTTTTTAATTTGGGCATTAACTACAATATATTAAACATCTGGATGTTATAGTAATAATTCCTTGTAAATATCGACAAGCCTTTGTTTTTCCATCAGAAAAAAGTCTAAAATGGTCTGGTTAA
The DNA here is from genome assembly GCA_940337035.1 of Agriotes lineatus. Taxonomy (NCBI): domain Eukaryota; kingdom Metazoa; phylum Arthropoda; class Insecta; order Coleoptera; family Elateridae; genus Agriotes; species Agriotes lineatus. Next base: position 86,654,803 of record OW679196.1, on the reverse strand, counting down.
TGCTAAAGTGAAATGGACATGGTAATATTTAACATAAAATAAACGTTAATGTGTTTTGTAGAAAAGAAATTATTTCTACACTCTAACAACCAACGCTAAATTTACTAATGTTTTATTATAAGTTAGTCGAATCATGTTCATCTTAAGCTATATCGCTAGTTAGATACTTGAAGCTTAATGGTAAAAACCAAAATTGGCTATCGTCTTTTGTTTTGGAGTTATAAACAAAAGTTCGATTTTTTTACTTTTCCTTTTGTGGCTATATCGCGCTTATTTTTGAAAATAAACGTTTTAAAGTTCGAGTTATACCTTAAAGTTGTATTTTTTTTTATATCAAACCCATAATTGTCTGAGGCATCATGAGAAAGAGGATTTTTTCCATTGCAATGAAACACTCATGAAAAAAAATTGCTGGACGTAATATGTGTTGTACGAGATAAAAAAACACTTTGTATATCATAATATATAGTAAAACATACAGTGTCCGTCATAATAGAATTTTTGTATTATCCATTTATCAGAATATTTTATTCCTGATAGAAGTGTCTGCATCTTATCAAACTAAAACTGCACTTGCCAAAATTTAAGTATTTTCTTTCGTATACGGGGGAGGTTCAAAGATATGAAAATGGCTCAAAAATAAAGTACCCTCGTTGTTCAAAACAGACAAAAATGTTAGTTGAAAAGTTGTTTAGAATTGAAAGTCAAACATCAAGTCACAGTCACCTGCTCTGAAAAACTATTTTTACTGGTTTCTCCTATTTTCTTCCTACCACCCTGTGTATGTTACGAAATGAGATAATTTAAAGTTCACTTGAGTTTCGCTCGCTTAGCAACCTGAAAATTACGTGATGCGGAATTAGTCTAAAAAATCTCTTGTTTGTGTCAAAAAAGAAGTATCTTAAAAAAATAATTAAAATTCAAATCAAATCAATTATAATTTTTAATGGAAATATAACAAATATTTCCAATTAATGTTTTTGGGTATTTTGAAAAATGAGAGTAGTACTTTATTCATGAGTCATTTTCATATTTGCGAACCTCCATCGTATACGAAAGCGAACATTTTAATTTTTGCAAGTGCATTTTTAGTTTGAGAAGATGCAGAGACTTTAATCAAACATAACATTTTCTATTAAATGGATAATAAAACAATTTTCCATGTATCCAAATGTATGACGAACATGTTATGCTATTATTGTAACAACGCAAAGACCGATACATTGTTTAACCACTATATTCTAAATGGCACAAGCCTTCAACTAGAAAACGAAGGAATATTAAAAACTACTTTCAAAATTGTGAATGTTTGATAAAAAGTAGGGAAAATCAATAAATCGATCCCACATAGTATATATCACTGTAACGGGAAAAATATCCTCTTATAACGCCACAGCCAACTATAAGTTTCATATAAAAAATATAACTATGTTGTAACACAAATTTAGAAACCTTTTTTTGAAAAACCGACTACGCCACTGCATTCTGATCAAACAAGTGCCCCAAGAACGTAGAAAGTACTTTTTTCTATTTTCATAAATAAGCGAGATATAGCCATAAAATGAAAAGTAAAAAAATGGAACTTTTGTTTATAACTCGAAAACAAAAGGCCATGGCTAATTTTGGTTTTCACCATTAAGCTTTTCTCATTTGCCATATCTGCTATAGTTATCGAGATTCCCTATGAAAAACATCGAAATTTGCCCACCCTGTACAACCAGTACAACCGTAGCAATTTAACGTTTGTACATTACGATTTACAGGAAGCTTTTTATTATATACTTATGTATGTATCCGTCCATCTCTTTTCTAGTATTAAGCAACTGGTATAAATCATAACTAATAGCTCTTCAGTTTCGTAAGAATTAGTTAGAACTAATTATATAAATTAAAACATTAACGGCAGATCGTGTATGTCATGGGGCTTCCTAACATATTTTTTGTAAAGTTTCAGAAACATAGTACTAAAGGGGGTTATAAGAGACGTTGAAACATAAAAATTGTGTATATGTATAAACTTTTCTTTTAAATAAATTGAAACATCAAAAACTCTCCATTATTGCAAAATCTAAAAGTCCGGATTAATTGATTTAAAAAAACCAAAAGATATGGCTATAAAATCATCTGATTTGTGAAAAAGTTAATGTGTTCTTACATACCTATGTTTTTTGTGTTTGTGTGTAACCAAGCAAGCCAATAAATTAAACATTCTATTATAGACCATGCAATTCGGAGGCAAGCGTAGATCCATATCTTTATATATAATGCTCCATTGTCAAGTATGAGTAGTTCATTTGAAAATATAATGTTTGACAATGTCCCATACAAAACAATCGAGCATCATTACTGCAGAAGTCGCACACGCCAAATCGCATTTAAATCTATTCTATACTTTTTCGTTGTTGAATTGTGAGAGAACCCATAGTTTGGACTACATTTAACAGCTTCGGTTGGTTACACGGTCATTTCAGCTTTATTATTTATTAAATGGTGGGTCATAAAACTACATATTTGTTGCGTTATGGTCGTTGTGAAAGGCGAGATTCCCGATGGATTTATCTGCTGTAGGACTTAATTAATTTCCAGAAGTTACTGATGTTTAACAATGAAAATTGCTACGTTATCCAACACTGTTGCTAACATAACAATGTAATGCTGTGTTGAAATAATGAGGCGTTTACTTTTTACATAATCATAGTTACTAGAGCATTATGATTTTGATGTTAATTAGATTGTACTACACGCATTATTTTCGATTCAACCTTTTACGATTCACAGATTTTATGTGGGGCGTTAACGAAGAGATTGTATTGTATTGAACGGAATTAAAAAACTAATGATCTTCTTCAATTTTCTTATGCAACAAAAAGTCTGAAACCTCAGGTTAGTAGCACCAAATACCATTTTTTTAGCAAACCAATACGTGTTTGCTCAAACGAGACAGCTTTATTCGCAACATTGCAGAAGCAATGTTTTTGTGATTGCAATATCTTGTCGGCCTTGATGTAGCAAGTTAATAAACTAATAAACTTCTCGTCGAAGCACAGAACTACTATAGTTCAATTAATTTTCTCATCATTTTAGAAATAAATTGTAAACAACTTTTATGGGCCGCTTGCAGATTTCTTCAATAATTCTTGGCCTTCAGGCAGTTGAACTTGCATCAGAAATTATGGGTGTAGCAATCGCTAATGGGATGCGCAACACAGTTTTATTCAATTATAAAGTAATTTTTATAAAATAAATATTATTTACAATCGACCAACACTAATGTACTTAATATTTATTTCACTTAAACCAAAATTAAGTAATTTTAGTATTTATACAAAGCTGACCTGAATTTATGGTACACAGTAATGATTTTTACTAAAAATTCCAAAATGGACCTTTGCAGGTTTTAAAAAGACTAATGTCTAGTCGCCGTGGGAATGTCCATATTTTGTATTTCTCAACAACTAGGTTGCTGCAGTTTTCCAGTAAAAAGTTTAGTTGACTCGGCTAAAGAGACGAATGCAAACAATACTAAACTCACATCTTAATCCCATTTCTTACTTTTTTAATTTGCCACGAACCTAATTTAGTATCTGGAACCTTTAGAAATACTCTACTGTTATTTCTGTATTATTTCTGTTCTTTATGGCATGCGTGTATATACAGTGCTTTCGTAAAGTAGCGGATAAATTTTGAAAAAAACGCTGGGAGCCCCTTTTTTATTACGGAATTTGAAAAACGCATGTTTTTACTTACGCTAAGCTAAGTTTTGAGTATAAAACACATGACCAAAAATTAAGAAAACAAATTAAAATTGCAAAATACTAAATTTAATTGCAATGATAACTTTAAAACAAACTAAAGTAAATGTTCAAATGGTGCACTGTTGTCTGTCTGACAGTAGCCAAGACGATCGACATGTTTTTTATTGATTGCTTTCATTGATAAAACGTAAAATCGTACTTCCTAAAATAAAATGTAGTGTTTTGCCATTTTAAAATAGTTTTTCTTAATATTTGGTCATGTGACCTATACTCAAAAATCAACTTAACGTAAGTAAAAAAATGCGTTCTTTCATATTCCGTAATAAAAAAAGGGGTTGCCATTTAAAAAACACATCGATGACGTCATACCTCCTACGCGGGTCACCCTGTATGTATAGATTTTATTTGAAAAAATGCCCAAATAAAAATAAAAATCGACGGGTCTCAGCATTTTTCCAAAAGTTATCACTTGAATGTTTAACGAATTTATCCACTACTTTACGAAAGCACTGTATTATGTTAGTTTGTTAGTTTTCTAGAAAACTATAAAAGTGTGTCTGGTTCCTAAGAACACTAATGCGATAGGCTGTACGAAGTAATTACAGACCCGTAGCTCTACTTTCGGTTCATTGTAAATGATTTGAAAGCAGTGACAGCTCGTAGTGAATTTTGATGGTAGAACCGCATGTAAAATGCATTTTCTACCCTGTCACAGATGAATACGAACCCCGGTATCCCGAGATGTAAATATTTCACATATGTACTGGCAAAAGTTAGCATAAGTGAAAAAAATTACCAAACTTTACAGGCTAATAAAAGATGATGAGCTGAATCGAATATATCTCCTTCACTGTAAATGTATAATTTGAAAAAAAAATGCATCTCTATTGTTTGAAATACATAGGTGCATGCTTCATTGACGTATACTATTACAAGATGTGCGGAAATTTACCAGTAGATTATGAGTGTAATAAAGTAGGTCATAGTTATTTCAGTAACGCTAATTGTTTTGCGAAAACTCCCAACGTCTCATGTACGGAATTATTACATACGGCCTTTAAATATTCAAGCATTACGCTCGACGTTTTTTTTTATTAATCATTTACGTGCGAAAGTTGTAAGCAAGCGTCAGTAACTGGACACTCGACACCCGCTCTATCGCAGTCTGGGGCAGCCGAGGCTGCTTGAGCCTATAGCGAGGCGGTTTCTATTCGATATTAAAATATCCTTCCCTTTGGATCTATTTCTTGCCGCTATCGCAGTCTGTAAACTGTCAAATAGCTCAGAGCCGCTTCGATTTGGCACCAATGCGTCCATGAAAGCAGTGCTACAGATTATATTCATGAAATAAAAATTCCGCTTGCTTTGGTTAAGCTCTAAAATGAAAAAAATGGTGAAAAATAAGTACAAAAAATGTTTCTTTTAGGAATAAAAAAAATCTCGAATGACTGGTTTGTTATGGTAGATCACGTGTCTTACCTTATCAACATAGTTTTTTGCCTAGGAAATTGAGTGTTAGCAATCTATTGTGCTTTGTGCAGACTGTAACTTATGCTGTAAAAATGGTGGGCAGTTGGATGCCATCTACACCAATTTATTGTGGTACACCATATGTAGCAGACTGTTATCTTTCTGAATATGCCAATCGAGCGTTTGTCGAATTTAGTAGTAGATTGACTGTCCATCTGTATTTTGTGCGACTGTTCCTTATATATAAATAATTTTCATTTGCCACCTTAACAGGCCAAAAGCCTATTTGCTTGGCTTATAAATAAATAAATATTCATACACAATTTATTTATATTAATATTTTCTATTCGAGTTGTATTAATATTCAAATCACGATTAAAACTTCATACAAACAATATTCAACTATAAGTCACGTTTCGGTCATTTCTTGCTTCGATTTGACACATTCATACGTAATAATGTTTGTTCCCGGTTACTTCCATTAACATAGGCAAGTCCAGAATATATTTAATTTCTATTCATTTTAGCTAGACAACTGCAGAAAGTTTTTTTAAATATCATAAACAAATTCTTAGAGCATTTGAACTAAAAAAGCTTTGTAAGTTTTACAATTCAGACTAATGCACTTTTTTACAAAGACTCTCTGTAGGTGTTTAGATAAGCCATGCAAGAAAAAAATACTTCAGCGTCATCTTATTGTTGCCACAGTGTGTCCAACTGCACTAAGAAAATTATAGCAGCATCCTATTATTGTGAGTCAATAAATTGCGTACTTTTATTTGACAAATCGGTCATTATTCTTGTTATTTCCATAGCTGTATATGTGTTTGATACCTGATAATACGGGTTGAGTATAAATAACTGCTTAATAGCTAAATACACAAAGTCTATCTCTATATCACGATACTAGAACGCGTTGGCCAGCCTACGTCTGGCCCTGCCAGCGTAAAGAAACGGTTAACAATAAAAATGCTGCTTAAGCGGGTAGCCAGCCGACGTCCGGCCCTGCCAACGTTAACAATACAAATGCTTGCCGCGTCGCCACTTGTGCGCGTTCATGCTGCGTGTTGCGGCGCGATCGGAATGTGCGCGCGCTTGCTTACGGTCTGGACGGCATCGGCTCTTATAATATAAGATCTTTTTACTTCGCCTGAGGCTAAAGAAGTACTACAATCATGAAAAGTCGCCTTCCCAGAATTCTTCAAATCTCCACGATTTAGGGTACCTAGAAGACAAAAAACATGTTTTCTCAATTACAGCGGTTTATTTGTCTGTCTGTCTGTCTATTGGCGCTACAGCTCAGTAACTACTCGTATTTGTTGGAGCAAGATTATATTTTCCATGCGGATTAGCTCTCTACCACGCTCGAAACCAAATATACTTTTGGTCAAATATACAGATTGTCCGAAATCCGTTTTGAATATAGGAAATTAATGAGTGCGACAAGGAAGACATAAACAAAATGAGTAGCAGGACAAAGATAGAACATAATCATGGCTATGTTAATTTTTAAACTAAAATTAAGTCAATGAAACAAACAAACACTTCTGTCAAATATCTGTCACTAAGAGTATAAAGTGAGGTTCAAATATACTGTTGTTTACTATTCACATAATTATTTTAATTAGTTAAACCTCACTTTATACTCTTAATGACAGATACAATATTTGACAGAAGTGTTTGTTTGTTTCATTGACTTAATTTTAGTTTAAAAATTTACCTAGCCATGATTACATTCTACTTTGTCCTGCTACTCATTTTGTTTATGTCTTTTCTGTATAGAGCATGAGCTGGTGAGCACCTTAAACAAATAAAATTCTGTCTATTTTTGCTTTAATTCAAGAACTAGTATTTATAATTAGATAAAGGTAATATTTTACACTTAGCTTAAGTTTTTACCCTTGACGAACATAGGATGTAGTACCAGTATCGGTGACTTTCTGTAGAAACGCTGGTTGTGGGATATCACCGTTCTGCAACCTCACAGACGAAAAATTATGTCTTGAAAACGATCTCTTGCCTGTAAGGGTTGAAGGTTATGCCGGTCACCAGCCCCAGCAATCAAAATTATGACGGGTAGCATACCCTCTCATCGATGTTAGGAGCCATGATTTACGAAACCTAATAAATCAAATGAACCATGGAAATCAATGGTAAACATCTTGCTGCCTCTCGGGGTGAGGGATGGTAAGTATCCTTTGGAATGCTTGTAGTTGCTGTAGTTTTACCATATGGGATTCTCCGTAGTCATATTTGCATGGTTTCAATGGCGGCATTTCGATTATCTCCTGGTGTGCTTGGGTGATCTGGTCATTATCTCTAGTCATTTTTTAGAATGCGGCTATTTTTCTGCTTCGATGATTTTTAGTGTCTTCTTGTCTGGTATAGTCGACTCGAACGAGTACATCTTTACGTGTGTAAACTTCTTCGATTCTTGCTAATTATCATTTGCTGGGATGAACGAGGCTTTCCTTCAAAGCACTATGCCTCCAATCTTCAAGTTGTCACTTTTGGTTACCCATTTGAATCTTTGTTGGAGGCTGTTATGATAGTATTTTGTTCATACCTTTCAGAAATCCTTCTTGATTTTTTGAATGATTTTCTATCTTGTCGTTAAACTGTTGTCGATGGTAGTCGTGATAGGATCTGGTGGTGATACAAATTCTCTTCCTGTAAGAAAATATCCAGGAATTAGCCATTGTGCAGATGTTGTGTCATTATTTTGGGGTCTTGAATTTTAGAAATGCTTGTATTTGATAGATGAGTGTTGATAGTTTTAAGTATGTCGGTGTCGAGTCTCCGATTACTTTTTTTAGATGATATTTAATAGACTTTACGTCATCCTCCCAAAGTCCCCCAAAGTGTGGGACTGAAGAAGGAATCAAGTATCATTATGTTCCATGGAAAACCAATGTTTCATGCATTTTAACATTATTGGTGATTGGCTGAAGTTCCTTTTGAATTGTGTTCTTGGCGCCTAAAAGATTAGTGCCATTATTGCTATGTATATACATGTGCAGCACTACCTTTTCTCAACGTAAATCTTCTAAAGGCAGATAGAAAACTATTAGTGGATAAGTCGCTAACAACTTCCAAATGTATTTAGTTACTAGACACACAAAGAATGCAATATAGTCTTTATATGACTTGCAACCTCTTCAGTTAGGTGTTCTGATTTGGATTGTAGCGGCATAATATATTCCTGTGTGGATGAATGGGGATGATGGCGATACTCTGCGCTTTGGAAGTTATCCCATTTGTTGCTAAGCCACTTCTGCTTCGAAGCTGCTACTGGATGTGCACTTTGAGGATGGAATTAATTCTTCGTTATTCATATATAATCCAGAATTTTCTCCTGATGTAGGCTAACGTTGCTCGAACAAATTGCCTCAAATTGTTAACCTAATTTTAATAAACAATTTACGAACATTGTCACGAAATGTTTTAACAGGATTAAGCATATGCATATTTTGGACCAAACACATACAGACTGTACATCTTTAAAAAATTAAATTCTGTCTTTTTCTACTTTAACTTCAGAACTATTGGGTAAAAAATAATAAAATAAGAAAAATTATATGTATTTTGTATATAGCTTAGACCTAAGGAAAATAGGTATCTTTTGGACCCAACAGATACAGGGTGACCACCTTCAAGAATTAAATCAGGTCTGTTTTTTCTTTATCGCAAATGTGTTAAGTAGGAAAAAATCATTTTTTGCATATACGTGTATAGCATAAACTTCCACTTTCATTTATAAGAAAACACATACTAAAATATTACTCTGTTAACTAAATATTTGAAAGATTTAAATATAAATAAAATATCTCACTTATCTAAATAACACAGCTGATAAGGAGCAAAACACAAATGAATTTTGTTTCATACTAGCAAACAACTATACAGAGTTTCGTTTATTGTAAAAAATATGATTTTCACTGTGTGAGATCTAATTGAAGGCGAAACTTATTGAAGATCGAACACACAATTTTTAGATGTAAAGTAATAAATTTTTACAATATTTAAAAACGCCCTCCGCAAAAATAGTGGTAGTAGTGAAAAAGATGAAGTACATAGGAACTGCATTTTCTTCATGTATATATATCTGTGGTGAGTCCAATGTTTTTGCATTAATATAATTTGCAAGCACCAGCCTCTACACCGCAAGGTAAAACGAGGTTATCGATTATACGTACATAAATACATAATTTGCAAGCGATTATTATTCTGCATCTGTAACCGTGTCAATTTAGTGTTTTTATCTGACACGTCGGTAATTATATTTGCAATTTCCGTAGCCGTGCATGTTTCTAATACCTGAATAACTCAAATTCGCTGCAGGTTTTTGCAGAAAAAAGTTAGTTGACTCATCTACAGAACCGGATGCACGCAGCATGTTCTTGATGTGTAAATAATGCCAAGATAAATCTTTCTCGTCTCCATGCATTTCCCGATTTTTGCACACAGGTCTGTCAAGATGGGCATCTAAACAATCACACTTGCATTGCGAGGCCACTTTTCACATCATCTGACATTCTCACAGCCTGGATCATTAGCAGCCGTTGCTTATGTAATTCTGTGGAGCAATTTGTGCGCGGAATGTTGACTTTCATTGGGTTTATGCCGGTTTTACACCTGTCTTCATAATAAAACTGGAAGTAACATCGCGGAATAAATGGTTACACACTTAATGGCTCAAATGGCTGTCCGGGTTGTGTTTTAGCGGTAATTGCTGTATTTCAAAGTGTTATGTATGGCGACGGTTGTGTTCGGTTATGTTCCACGACGTTTTCGAATTTTGAACTAAGTAGGTAAATTCTCAACCAAAGTGGAACGCCAGCAAAAGGTGCTTTGTCACCTGCGACCAACTCTATAATTATGACATTTATATGTCATTTGGATCCGTTGATAAGTTAAAAAGTAATTTTTATGTAAACTAGGGCACGATTCGTTGATTAGCTACATCAGTCTCTAAAAAGTAGTTTACAAGTTAATTCAAATTGGAAAATAACATCGCTTTATTAGCATTCACTCACACTACGAATTTATACCGAATTAGGGTTTTTCCTTTCCTCACTGTTGGGACTTTTAACATTGTCAAGAATCAACCGTACATATTTTTGATTGTTAAGAATATTTTAAACGCTGTGCTGAAATGTATAAAAAACGAGAACATACGTATTCCGTTGGCCTTAAAAAGCAAGTAAAAAGTCAAAACCCGGTAGTATTCGACCGCAAAAACATATCCTTTTACGTAAACTTGAACTCTCAACCGTCTAATTTATGTCTGAACGTAGACATATGGAACTAAAATGTCGAAATATACAGTGTGTCTCTAGGACAGGGTTTTTCAGCCATGAGGTCGCGACCCCCAGGGGGTCGCGAATATTTTCATAATAATAATTTTACCACATCAATGAACTCTTGAATAGTACATATAATATATTGCACAAAAACTGGAAAAAATATTGAGCATGGATCAGAGAAAAACTAAATACAAGTAGCATCTTTAATCTTTAGGCTTGAAAAATAAAAATCACTGCAAAACTTTAGGATGCAGAGGGATTCCAGAAAATTTCAATTCTTAAACTTTACTTAGACATAGGGGGCCATCAAGTTACAGCTAATGAAATAGGGGTCGCCCGTACAAAAAATTGAGAAACACTGCTCTAAAAGTGTCAGAGATAAGGAAATTTACATTGGGAAATTATGACAGGAACAACTATTATGTGTACGCATGGAGGTATGCGATTGGTCAGAAATTTTAAATTAATTTGACGCTAGTCATGGTTGACCAATCACGTAGTACTTCGATGCTTACACAGTACTATGCAGATGAGACACACTATATATGTCGCAGAGATATCGTAAAAACAGAGATTTGATCAAATCTATAAGAGAATTTATCAATTCACGGAAGATGTTAAAATGCAACTCGATATGGTCATTTCCCTAAACATATCAAGTGATTTGATCAAATCCCTAAACTGATTTAGTGAAATGATGAACAGAGCCAAAAACAGAACTCCAATCTACTCATATTCCAACAGAATTGCTTGAAAAGCTTGTCACTGAAGAGGACCTGGATCAATTTCTTAAACAGCAACACAACGACAACACTTCAACTTCAGAGGATCTACCAGCAGCTGAACTAACTTCTTTATCTACAATAAGACAACTCGAACCAGTTTACGACTCTATTTCAACACCTGCGTCGACAGCTAGAACACCTGTATTGTTAGTTACACCAGAAGGGGAAGCAGTGGACAAAGTGGAAAAAGCATTTTGTGTTGTTTGTGGACTGGAGCTCATTCATGCGACATTTGTAAAAACCCAGTGTACGCAATATGTGGAAATACGGTAGGAGAAGAAGGATGTGGGTCGCGAGTTCTATGCTATTTATGCCAAAAAGAAGGAAATATAAAAGAACAATGGGAACATGCTGCACAAAACCTAAAAAGATTTGCTGAAAAACCAAAAGATGTTTCTTCGAAGACATTTAAAGACGTCTTAGTGGGTTCCACCGTTTTGATTGATCTACCTAAAGGTCCATTAGATGCGGGATCGTGTTAAATTTGAAAAACAATTTATTTCAAAGTGATACTTCAGTTGGCATCATAAAAGATTGTCATTTCACTAAATCAGTTTAGAGATTTGATCAAATCACTTGATTTGTTTAAGGAAATGGCCAGATCGAGTTGTCATTTTAACATCTTCTGTGAATTGATCAATTCGCTTAGAGATTTGCTTGCGATTACATGTTACAACCACGAACAACATTCAACATTAACACCGTTATGGAACTTCTAATACTATGCATTGATACAACATACTTTCAACTAAACAATGCATTTTACCAACAAGATTTCGAGATAGCAATGCATTTCCCCTTTATCCCCCATTGTTAGTAACATTTTTACGGAATACTTTGATCAACAACGTGTCTACACATACGCAAACAAACCAATAGTTTGATTTAGGTATCTTGATGAAGTTTTTGCAATGTGTCCTCATAGTATTGACAAATTACACATATTTGAACATATTAACAGTAAAGAAACCTCTGTCAAATGTAAATTAGAAACATAATAGCATAATCAGATACCTTTCCGTGATACACTAATCAGAGGAACAACAAATACTTTTGAAACATCAGTATACCGCCAGAAAAGCGACACTAACAACTACTACATTTTAACTCCAACCATCACAGGTGTTGTAAAATGTGTTGTGGACAGCGCCAAAGTTCTCTGCTCGAATAATTAAATGTTTAAAAAAGAGAAAGAATTTGTTATAAATTTTTGAAAAGATAATGGCTATCCAGAGACTCTTTTTCGAAACATTTTTATTACACGAAACAATATCACGCACATGCAGAGAAATGGCACACAAAGAATTAATTATTATTGTTGTTATTACTTCCTTTTACGATAAAGGAAGTATTGGATTCACCCCAAAAATTCGAAATTGAGTTCTCAACAGATCTTCCCGTTTTAGAGTCCCCTGATCCCAAAAAACATTTTTTTTTCATTGGTCTATCTGTCTGTGTGTCTGTCTGTCTGTGAACAGAATATCTCAAAAACGAAAAGAGGTATGGCGTTGAAACTTCTTATATAAGTTTTGTGTACTATGTAGATGAGACAGCAAGCTATTGAAGAAAATCGCATAACCGGAAGTAGGTGTTTACTCTTGTGATTGTTTAGTTTTTTTCGATTTTTTCAAAAACGGCTCTAACGATTTTTTCAAACTTTACATTTTTATTACATTTTTAATGTGTATTGATGTGAGATAGGTGATTTTCCAGTTGAAAACTTCTGAAGTGTTTTTTTACTTCTTTTTTTATTAACTCCTATTTTAAATAGAACATCCGGTATATTATTACATTTTTGAATTCAGCTTAAAATTTTTAAGAAAATTTGTCTCTTCAACTAACGCTCTATTTTGTAAATTTTGAAAATTTATTATTATAACACTGTAACTATACCCTATATTCCAGGCATTTCTGACAAAATTAGACCAATTGGAAATAGGTTCAATGTCAGGACGGTATTCAAAACGATGAAAACCTTTCAGTCAGTTTTTACAAAAACTAAACCGTTCAACGAAGAACAACATTCAAAACATTTTATATATAGTAGAATACGGGAAATTGTATATCGGTGGAACATACGGAGTTCAAGAACATAAAAATTTAATTAAAAACTATCAGTATGAAAAATCCAAAGTTACTGAACATGCTTGGAATGATCATCACAAATTACACTGGCATCACACATAGATCTTATCTAAAGAACAGATGTCACCTAGACCTAAAATATTTTACTTAACGAAGAACAATGCGTTTCGTGTTTCGCAGTAGATTTAAATAACGGTTGACAGTCGATTCTCCAAAAACAGATCAAGTAGGTAGTCAACTGTCAGTGTGATGCAATAATTACTGGAGGTTGATCACCTTTCACTTCCAGTAAAAAACTAAGTTTTCCTTGTTCATTTTTTCGTTTTAATTATTAATTCGTTGATAACGAGGAGAGACTGCAAGGTAGCCCAATAAACTGCATTAATTATATGACGTCACAAAAAGGTTTAAAAGATTACCAAAGCGATTTCAATGTTAAATCTTAAATGCGAAATTATTTGCTTCACTTAATTATTTTGCGGCTAACGGGCAATTAAGTATTTTTCTAGACAAAAATACTGCATCCGGATACACTATCGTTTAAACCTTAAAGTATGCAATTTTCCGTAAGTAGAAAAATCGAGTAAATTTAGACTGTTACTTTTAAGAAAATCGGTAATGCATTGGAATCATCTAAACAAACCGCATCGCATGTGCAGTTATATTTTACCGTAGTAGACGACGTATTTTACATTTCTGTTTGACGTTTAAGGTTTACAGCCGATAATTAAATGCAATGGGAATCCTTTCTCCTCGAGTTCGCTTCTTCTCACTTTGTGTGTTTCACCATTCCCTTCATCTTTCAATTATTAATGTCTTGAGTGTAATTACTGTGTTCAGTATAGAACACCTGCAGAAGCTTTTCTTCAGTCATGAGTGTTGCAGATGCTACAATAATAATAGTACAAGCCAAAACCAAAGAAAGGTATTGTAGTACCGGAATAGGTCGCAAGGTCTAGTGGTCCTTCTGTATATTTACTATATATTTCTGTATCTTCTCCGATTAGTATCCCCCTGTATATTATAAAATAACAGTGTAGATAGAAATTTCCAATTTCTTTTCTGTCGAATACACTTTTCTTTTGGTAAAAAAGTCGGCGTAAATGTAAATGATGGTTCGGTCGAGTCAACGGCACTTGGAGTCGGCGGCAGGAGACCGCCGGAAGAACTAGATTGTGAATGACAGGAGTCTAAAACCATCATCTCGGTTAATATTATTTTGATGTATTTTAATTCTATAGCTTTACACCATTCATGGAAGGTAGTGTGGTACTACAGCAAGTACTTTGGCGTGTTTAAATTTTAAGGTTTGTCTATTTGTACATGTGTGCTCAGCTAGAGTAAGATTGAAATGAGAAGGCACCAGCGTCATAGATGCGCAATAGCTGATTTTGTGTCGGACGGGTTCATTATTTAGGTAAAGGGGTATCTATCTCTTGGGCAATTAGCGTGACACACAGCGGTCAGTAGCGTCGGCTAGATATCTTTCTGGGTATTTATAAAGTTTTCTAACATTGGCTGTTTACTGTTTTCTCAGTTTTGTTTGTGAGCTTTGTTCGATTAAGAGTGGCGTGTGTATTCTGTAGAGAGGTACGTACATTTATGTATTTCATCATGTTGTGGCCCCAGTTTTAAAACAAATAAAGGCTGCCAATGACTGACAGTTAATGATAGCCGTTGGCGCATATGACGTCATTTACTGGTGTCTTCTCATCTCAATCCTACTCGACAGTTGAATTGGTGATCCATTTATGTTCTCTCAGTGTAATTCGTGCCGCAAAAGCAAGGCATTTTACACATACCAATTGTTTTGCAAGCTTGACACTTTATCCTTTGCTGACGTGAAATCGTTACCTACCCAAAGTTTATTTGGTCGTAAATACATTTTTGATGTTGGATTTTGTTAGGGCACGTTCTATCTTATCAGCTGTTACTGTAAAGGCGTAAGGTAAAAACGCTAAGCCTTCCTCAGGTGTGGCTTCGTCTTTAGCATTTTGTGTCACAGTTTCGTCGAGCGTTTTATGTATAGCGGTAGCTGTGTATCCATCCTTTTATAATGAGTTGCCAAAGTCTTACGAACTATTGCTTGTTGCATTCGATGATACTGTGAGTTAACATTTAGATATTTGTTCGCACGCTTTTCCCTTTTGTGGACTACATGTACTATGATATCCTCTAATGTACGTTTCACCAGAACGTCTAAGAACCGAATACTGCGTTTTTTCACTTTTAATGTAAATTGTATGTTGCGATGTACAGGTGTAAGACACCAAGAGCCAAAATTTGATTGGCGTTTATCTATTAACGACGACGTGGTCTAAGCCGAAATTTAAGTTTTTGCGATGTATTAATACATTTTCAGAAGTATTTATAAATTGGTTGTGAAACTTTGCTCTCAGCTTAGTGTCATATAGTTTTAATATTAAACAGGTTAAATTAAATTAGCTAAGTATGTATCACGAGTAAAAAGTGCGTCTTTATGGCACTCGGCATAATACATGTCAAGTATCATAAACACATTTTTTGCTCGCGTTGTTTGCAATATTTTTTCTACGAGTCTAACACTTCTTCTTCCTCTTAGTATAGACCAGTGGTCTGTGTTAACAACAAAGTGGTTCTCGAGCCCTCTTTGCCCTTAGGCCGGTTATGTGGCTAGCATTGCCCATCGAAAGTGAGGAAGAGTTCTCTTGTTAGGGGTTAACGACTACCACAGATGTTAGCGTGGTAGCCGGGGAGCGTACGAATTAAACCTTTTAAAGTCACCGGGATTCGAACCCGCGCCGGCCACCTGAGAGGCGAGCATTTGCACGCTAGGCAATCCGCTCACAAGTAAACAAATTTAGTTTAGTGACACTTTTTCTTTCACACTATATTAGATATTGTTGGCTATGTTGACATACATATACGACAAAGCATGCGAACATAAAATTAAAAGTGATATGAACAGTTTTGAGATTGGAAACTGTACAAAAGGTTATCACTTTTGACACGATCATAGAAAAATTGCATTTAATAGTTTCGTAAAAAAGACTACGTACCATAAATAAGAGCAACTTTTAATGTAGGCGCACGTGACTCATAAAAATAATTAGTTTTATATTAAATTTATCTTCTTGGGAAGGTTTGATAGCTGTTTATTAATCTAGTTTTTTGATTTCTAATAAATGATAAAATGACATTTATAATTAAGTCAGGGACATGAATGAATAATGTATTTTTCTTAATTATTCATAATCGGAATTCAAATTAGAAAGTTGTCAATTATGTTTCACAGAATCACTGTGTCCAGTTCTGTCAGAAACATGGTTTCTGATGTTTTCATTGATATCATATTTGTAGTATTAATTAACTAGTGATATGAAAGTGCACGTTTTAAATGGAATCTCATGGAAATATATTAACTCCAAAATTTATTATGTGTATTAAATTAAATAATTCCAAATCACATCCACGCTGACTCGATATAGCGAAACTTTGATTCTAGAAATTAAAAAAATATATTTAAAATTATCGTTTACGTAGTTGGAAAATGGCCTACATACCTGCAGGCGAAGTTGCTTTCATTGTGCTTTTACTGCACATACGTATAATGAAGTATGTCAAGTATTTACTATAAAAAATATCCGCGTGAATGCATCTTTTGCGTATAATTAAGTACGCCTCCTATCAATACCTAATCTGCTGTTTATCTGCGGTACAAATTACAAAAGTGAAGTTTTTAATGTTGTTTAATAGAAAGCCATTATTAACCGACGTTTAACTTGTTGAACTTGAGATTTTTTATGAACGCATTGGATGTGCCAGCATTTTTTTAACGGACGTTTAATTTCTTGAAGTTTGATTATTCACTATTTAACACCTTTGACAGCTTGTCACACAGGTAAAATTGTGGAAAGTTCGTTATTTTTTATAGTCTGTACATATTTACTTTGCTTAGCGTTGCCAAACAAGAGACCGGACTTAACACCTTCAGGTATATTTAGAGGCAGTAATTATTTTCTAAAATTTTTAAGTGTTGTGGTATAGCTCCCTCTAAAATTTTGCAATTTAAAAAAAAATAAGTTAATATTTTTCAAATCTGTTATTTTGGTACCCAGAAAATCGTCGAGGAAAGCCTACGAAAGTCGGTTAATACCGTGTCGAATTATTCATGAAAGTTGGCGAAATTGGGTTTGTCCTCAAGCACACATCTCGGTAAAGATCAAGGATGCTGTCCTAACAGAAGTACGCATTTAGTTAATTAACGCAGAATAAATTATCCAATTCTAACGCTGATTGACTTTGTTACCATCAGTTTCACAACCTCTTGGAAAATTTCAGGGCGGGAGCGAATTTCCAAATTTCGCAAGTCCTCAACAGTGTTGTCATTGACGCCGAGCATTTTGTATTCAAGTGAGTGTTTATTCGCCACTCCTCTGAACAGTGCTAGGCCACGCTGTCGCAATGTTTATATCTCTATGCAAAGAAATTTATCCTTTTTATAACTAACCTTTCACACATACTTCAATGTGAGTCATTAAGAAGTAGTTGAATTATGTGAACTTTATTTGTCTTGTTGAGAACGCAGTGGAGGATTAAACTTCAACTTGTTCTTCGTCAGGGCCGGACCGACTCCCTGGATCAATTTAATTAGGTTCGCAATTTGTTAATTCAAATGTCGTGGTAGCTTGTTATCGCTTATTTCCCGTCAAACCAATTATATTTGGCCTAGCTTTTGTAACAATGGATATAGGCAGTGTCGGTATACCTTGTAAAGCTAATATCTTCATTGTTACCATGTATATATCGTACTTCTATGCTATATCCGTATTATATCATCGTGTATTAGTATCAATCCAACTGAAAATCAGACAGTTTACACAAATATCCTACCTACAGGGTGTCTCACAATAGAATGTCCATAGCTTACAAGCGTGTCCTTCAGATTATTTTAAGTAAAAATAAAGTTTTAAGAATAATTGTTTACTGAAAACTACGACTAAAAACTACGTGGAAAATATATCAAATGTTGAGATCATTCCAATAGTTTAAAAATCGTATGAACGACTGCAATGACGCTTTCTCGTATGATACCTAATTACCTTCGAAAGGGTTCATCCCAGAATCTTGCAACAAAACGGCCGTTTTTACTTAAAATTGATTAGGAAACGTACCAACCGTTAATGGTTTAACTCATGAATATATTTTGGTTTTCGATTATCGATAATTTTGTATAGTCGTATATTGGCCAGCCTCCTCTGACGGATAGTACATATCTTCATAACGAAGCGTTTGCGAACCCATGTTTATACAAACTTTTCACACAGACGACCACTGATAATTTATAAACATCCCGTTGCAAGACATGAACATAAACAAAAATATTACTACAGGAGATACTTATTAATCGTAATGGTAAATTATTCAAAGTCGACTTTTATTGCTGAAACAGCAAAAACAAAATCTTTCGAAACAGTATCTTGGTTATTAACTCAATTTACCAAGGGCAGTGATAATTTTGACAAATAATCAAAAGGTGTGTTGTCTAGAAATAACCTTAGGCTTTGCCTTATCAGGATTTATCACTGGCCGTGGTGAATTCGAAAAGATACGTTCTTAAAAAAATAATATCAATAATTATTAATAAAGAGAAGCCACGTTTTTGACATTGCATTATTTATTTATTTGTCATAGGATACTATTGAATTTTAATTAGGTAGTTTTCATGCTGATTGAAAATCACCGTAGGGTTGTTTTCACTACAATTTTGATCTGATTTGCCAATGTGGTCGAAAATAATCAAATTGGATTGGTCTATAATGTATGTAAGAACTTATCAGGAACATTTCCTTCTCTTTAAGATGCTTGTCTCTTCGGAAATTGGCTGTCACTTATTGTTTATCTGTGGCATTTCAAAACAGATGTGCTTGGAGGCCAATCCAGTTTCGAAGATTTCTTAATCATGACTAAAGCTGATAATTATATGCACTCAAATGTACGAAAATATGCGCATATATATGCATACATTTTGTTGAGTATATGCACCCAAAGTTACAATATACAGGGTGTAGACATGATTTACGCACCATAGGGTTTTCAATGGTAATTTCTTTATATGCAAATATTTGCTTCCCTGATGATTTTAGAACAAACTAGTAAATAGATTTTTTGTAGAGCAAACAATTCTGCATCCATTTATGACATCATTTTTGTAATTTTACGTCAGAACACCTAATAATGAAAGAAACTAGAATGATAATTTTTTTTTCAAAAATCAGGGCAAATTGTGAAGTGGAAGGTATGCTGGAAGCAGATCTGGTGCAATAACTGCCATGATTGCCGCTACATTTGACAGATGCAAACAAATAAACAGCAAACTAATTTTTTTATGCTTTGAGATGCTTCAATAATTTCAAGGCAACACTGATTTGTCTAAAAATGGTAACTTTATTTCTTTAAATTTTCGGTTTTCCGAAATGTAAAATGACAAACCCTGGCATAAATGGATACAGAATTTTTTTCTCTACAAAAAACTTCCATACAAGTTTGCTCTAAAATAATTAGGGAAGCAAATATTTTCATATGAAAAAAATACCATTGAATACCCTATGGTGCGTAAAGCATTTCTACACCCTGTATGCACATAATATACTCTATTTTTTTTTGAAAATAAGTAGAAGTATTCCAAATAATGTAAAAATGTTAATTATGTTGTATGAGTATATTTATTTCTCTAATTTTTATTCAAAGACGTCATTCATTTTAACGTTTGACTATACATATAAACATGGACTGCCAACGCCAACTTTACGTTATAAGCCAAAATAAAAGTAAGATTTTTCCTAACCCCGCCAGACTATTATTCACCCAACACTCGAAGTTCGACTCTTGAAATGGGTTCTATGTTGGCTGATTTCTTATACATTGCTTATATGGGAAAAGTGGGGGTTGCTGGTAGTCTATTTTTATACAGGGTGAGTTGGGAGGAACGCACCAAATTCTAGTCGTGCATTCTAAGCGTAAAAATAATGTAAAAAAACTCAAATGTTGTTATCCGATTTTTATTTGTTTTCAAGTTGTATCGTCATAAAGAAAATCCCCCCCCCCCCCCCCACACGTTATTTACATATTAGCCTATACATTTCCCGATTTTTTCAAATTATTACGTTTTAAATTAATAAAACGTTAATCAAAACATCAGTCAAGTTCTCCATAAAAAATTGTTCTTTAAGATGCTACAACTTGAAAACAAATAAAAATCGGATAACAACATTTGGGTTTTCTTACATTATTTTTACACGTAGAATACACAGTGGGAATTTGGCGCGTTTCTCCCGACTCACCCTGTATATTCAAAGATTTTAACTGGGACTTCCCCTTTCCTCTGCTTATTTCGATACGCCCACTGCACTGCAGCGGCAGAAAGTGAAAGTATATATCTCAGTTGCACACAAACATTTTATTAATAAATTTAATGAAATAGTAAATTTGACAAAAAAACTCAAAAAGTTCATACATTACAAATTATTGCTAAATATAACCAAATATGTATAATCCAGAAAGTATGCTCAAAAACGTATAAATATGCAAAATATGCAAAATGAAACTTGGCTTAAACGATTTGATTTTATATAATTAGTACTACATACACATGCAAACAGTTTCGCCGGCATATTAATTATACAAAATATGCATTTGTCATATAATAGCTTAAATCATGACATCGATTTTCTTCCGACGCCTCTTCTATCTTCTATTGGACTAGTGACAACTAATTGTATTATAGAGTGGGTTACAAATTAGACGTCCTACATAATCAGCTTTTTTTAACTTAATTGATGTACTTATTTTTTTTTCTTTTTTAGCTTGACGTATGACGTAGGAATGATTTTTCTGGTTGTTCAAGCTTTTAACAAATTTTGGGCCACATTTTTCGTTAGTATTTAGATTGGGGAACTTATTCGATTGGTTTATTATTAACAACTTTTAATAACAGGATGTATGTTAAGTTCATATAAACCTATTTAATTAAATATAATAATAGCCAAAATAAATAAAACTTTACAAACTAGACTATTAAATAAATTACTGTAAGTGACCACCTTTCGCCATGATACTATTTTCAATCCTCCTTCTTAAAGATTGACGTACACGCTCAAAGATACCAGGTGTGTTGCGTACGGTTTGGCATATGCAGCAACTATGCAATTCCTCAAATCGCTCTGATTCTCAACTGGGGCGGTATAAACGAATGATTTGAGATGTGCCCAGAGCCGAAAATTCAAAGGGTTCACGCATGGTGATCTAGGGGTCCAAGGTTGAGGTCCTGCTCGACCTATCCAGCATATATCTATTTAAATTCCGACGAGCTGTGATGCTTAAGTGAACTGGAGCGCCGTCATGCATGAAACACATATGTTATCTCATCAGGAGTGGCACATCTTCTAGAAGTTGAGGTAGTTCTTCTTCAAGAAATCGCTGATATGATGGACCATCAAGTCTCAGTGGAAGAAAGTGGGGTCCAATTAAAGAATCATCAACAATTAAAAAAAATTACGTGGCAATAGTGCCTGCACACGTTGGAGATGATAGGGATATAACTGTTGGTCTTTCAAAATTCTGCAAGTGATGACTTACATTTATTGTCCTGGCTATTTTCCTTGTGCTAATTTCTGTATGTGCTTCGATTTCGGTAAGAGTATTTTCTTCTAATTCTACTTTTCTCAGTGCCACAGGTCTTCCAAGATCTATAGTAGTTTTCGCAAATGTTTCATCATATGGTAAATGGTGATGATGATGTCTTTCAGAATAAATACGCCTTGCTTTGCGTCGGTTACCATTCACAAGTCCATAAGCAAAAACATGTTTACCTTCAAAATTACTAAAATTAGGCATAATAAAATCGATGTTTAGTATTCAACAAATAATTCAGAAACTTCGTCCTATATTTCGAAACCAAACCGCTAATGACATAGGTTTATATGAACTTTTTTCTTAAAATAAACCAATATTTCACCACCTTGAGTATGGTTGTGTACTTTAAGTAACACTCTGTATAACTAAATTGTTGCATTGCATACTGAATAGTTAAAAACAACTTATGATCCTTGAATTCAATCAGACCCTGTCCTCCATGCATGAGGCATCGTTGCATTAAAATTTATAGATCGGTCCTTGCGTCCGTGCATTTGTAAATACCCGTTGCGAAATTAGCCAAGTATTGCTTGAATGCAGGAATTTTTGCGGTTGGCTTTTCTTATTAGTAACCTCACGTAGCGGCTTTCCCATTAACCATTTTAGCACGTAGGCTCGTAATTCGCAGGTGGTACCTGAGCGTGGCCATTTTATGGTGTCTGCTGTTAAGTTGCAAAAAGCAACAAAACGTTCAGTAATTAATAATAGTAGCACCGTTCTTGAAGTCAGGAACTGCGTGCAATAAAATCTGATGTGCAATTTTTTAAACCATACACGCAGTAGAAATGGAAATTCTAAACCAGCGGTCTTAAAATTTTACAGAGCTATTTTTCGCAAAAATTGTGCGTATTTGCATAACAAAGCACTGAGATGCTGTATAAAGTAAAAAAGGCATATTTATTTTATTTATATATTTGATATAGACACTGCAGTAAAATCCTATGTATTACAACTTGAAATTATTGAAGGAAATTTACATAGAAACCTAATTATCAAGATCAACATTTTGTTGTTCCCAATAATATTGTCCAGAACAATGACTGACAATCATGCTGATGTACAAAACCAGTCATAATTCTTGCCATCCCATAGTTTAGGAGTCACTCATCTCAACCGTTACCTTTGTCAAGCTAACGAACGGACATATGACGTTATGAATGCTGGGACTTTCCAAGTAACAAGAATGAGGAACCTGAAGAAATGGGACAGGAATTGCTTTGGTCGGATTTAGCAATCGGAATGAACCACATACCTTATACAACCTGTACCTGTACTAGTGGGGAAATTTGTTGAATATAAAATGACTTGCTAATTTTGGGGCCGCAGGGCGTATTTAAGTACCAAAAAACTCCAACTTTCGTTTTGTTACGTAATGGACATAGGCGATAATTAGATAAAACTCGGCAGTGATTAGAGACTGATTGCTAGCTATGTCAAGTTTAATTCTTGTGAAAATGAAAATTAGTGCAGGATCTAAAATTAAATATAATTATTTCAGGTTGCAGCTACAAGGTTGACTAAATTTCCAAGATAATTAGGTCGAATTAGTAACTGATAATTATTGGGTACTTAATAGCGTCTTAAATTAACTAATGTATAATTTTGAATCATGCAATTTTTGTAAAAGAGGCTGATATTATTCTCGTTTTCAAGTTTATAAAACTAGAATGTTCGAATTTAAAGTGATTTCCTATTCAATTTATCTAGTTATTTTTAAACATTAATTAATTTTACTGGATTAGGAAGTTGAACATTTCTATTGGCTATCCATAAAAACCTGTTCAAACTCAACAGGTAATAATTCTGTTGATTAGAGATAAACATTCAAATTGTGTTAATAATATTAAGAAAGTGTGTTTGAAGTGCATGTATCTATTTCATAACGGTATTTACTGTTTCATATTTATTTCCCTTAGCAGTTGACTATGTTGAACGTCCTTGATATTATGACATTATGCAATATGCATCACTTACTTTTTAAAACTTTTAAATTGTTTAGCCCTTAGAAAAGTTCTTATTAAAATAAAATATACTAGACTTTTATAAACTCACTTATATTATTGGAAATGCAGAATACATACATCTCTTGGGATTAACCGTTGAATTTGTGAAATAAGTCGAACTCCATAATTAAAAACAAAAGCAAAACACTTCAATATTCATTTTGAAGCGTCATGCAGGAAATTTGTAGTTTTCAAGTAAGACTTCCCACGCTGAAACCTGAATAGCAGGTGTAATACTGATAGTGCTGCAGTTTCTATTGCGGTTAACCTTGTCATACCGAACATGATTAGTCGATTCAGCGACGTTCCGAAGAGAAAATAGCTCTCATCCGTGACCAATTCTCTGTTCAATCCTAACAATCATCCCAAATTGAAGAATCGCAGTGGAAATTTGTTATTTAGTTCAGATCTAGTTCGTTAATAATCTGACATTCAGTCATACTTTCAGTTTTACACAGTGCATTCCAGCGATTGCCAAACACTAAATTTATGTTCTACAAAGATCAATGAAATTATTATAACTTTGTCGAGCTAATGGACACCATACTATCACAAGTTTTTTTTAATATACATATAAGAGTTAATAGAATTGTGTCTGTTGCAATTGTAAGTTAGATATAGCACAGTTTTTAATTTTTGTCGATTTATTATACGTATTCTAATATATGTATTTTTAATTTTTAAAATTGAATTGTAAACAAAAAATGTGCAGAAGAAAATGTGTTAAAATAAAGCACACCGCAAGACAGACGGCTTTTGCTAGATTTAGTAGGTACAGGTTGAAGTGTTCAAAATTTTATAAAAAAAATAGGTAAAAATACCTTAATGCTTCTAATAATACTGTAAAAACAGTATAAACAGTAAAAGAAAACGCTTAGTAATGCGAATTACATTATATAAAGAACATCGGAGTCAGTGTGATTCGAACCTGTACTCCCAGGGGGAATCCGATTGCTAGTCAGACGTTTCACCCACTTTGCTCAGAAGGCTACCTAACGTAGTTGCTTATAGTTACATTATGAAAGGCGACCAGGACTTATCACGGTCAAACTGTGCCCGATCGCTGACGATGAAAACATGACACATGCTGGCAGGTACAACACGCGTTTGTATATCTAGCGATAACGACCAAACCTGGTCATAGTGAAATAGTTGTTTGATAACCACACAATCCGGTTATTTAAAATAGTATGCACATTTTAAAAAATGTAAAAGCTATTTCCCATCTTATATCCTTATGGCCAGGCTTAGTGGTTATAGGTCGGTATAAAGACTAGCTTTTTAGCCTACCACATAGGTGGCGTTATTATAATTATAATGTTTTTTTTCAATTAACTTGGAAATAAAGTTATAGAAGGAAATGCTTTTAACGTATTTAATCAAGAAAGCGCGTACAAAAATAACTATTTCTAGATCAAATAACGGCTGACCAGTGTTCACAATCATGTACAAAGTAGGTAAAACCAACGCACATAAATCAAACAAGTAGAGACACTCATGTCAAATATTGAAACTTGTCCAGAGTGTCATGGACAGCGACTTGGGAGGAATTTCTAATCTTGACCACCAGGTGGTAAACCAACGTGTCCCATCCTCCCTTATCCCAATGTAGAGTTCCTACATATTAATAATAAAATAATTGTAATATTATACGGGGACCATCCTAACCTTGATGTGGTAAAGTAGTGGCGCCATCTGTTGGTAATATCGGAAATTACCCCCCCCCCCCCATAGGAGCCTTTCAAGGTCATTAAAAT
Source organism: Agriotes lineatus (assembly GCA_940337035.1). NCBI lineage: Eukaryota > Metazoa > Arthropoda > Insecta > Coleoptera > Elateridae > Agriotes > Agriotes lineatus. The sequence goes on along the minus strand of OW679196.1, from coordinate 86,628,969 downwards.
CGGTAGTTTGATATCAAAGGAACCGACAATGAGTATTGACTTGTTAATTTTTGTAATAAGACTGCACCAGTTAAACGAAACGCTTAGTAACGGGGACGTTAACAACGAACGATACATCGAATAACCATAATCAATGCTATACAAATATCGGAACAAAAACAGTTATTTGTAACAATCAAAGTTTACAAAAAAAAGCGTCAGAAAGAAATTAAATGATTATTTTGCTAAGGGTTAAGAACTTCTAATTATGGCTGGAAGTACCAAATTCGGACTTTTATAGATTACTAACTTGTTACGTTATATTAAGAAATCATGCAACCTTTTAATATTTCAAATTATTTTTTGAATTCGATCATCCTGAACTACCAGCACAGGTACAATGTAATAACAATCAATTGGAACTAAAACTAAACGCAATGGAATACGTTGTATATTAGGGGAATTACTAAGATCACTTTTTGTGTAAATATAAACAACCCTCGTTTAAGGTATGGTCAAAAATTATTTTCATCTAGTATGCCTATGCTATAGTTCGTAATTTTTGAATGCAACTATGTTGATACTTAAATGTCAAACTTAACATTCGATTTTTAAATAACATCTAGCTGCATTCATAAATTAGGGACTATTTCATAGCCATACTAGATGAAAATAATTTTTGATCATGCTATAGTTAGCAATAGAAGTAGTAGTATGCACATTTTTGACAGAAAAACCAGTTTCCTGTAAAAAGAGTTACTTACACAGTTATAATTTTTGTTTTTTGCAATTTTGTTTAAACAAGATTTTGAACGTTGAAGCGTACAAATATCGAAAAAATGTCGCAAAATAACATCAATATTGACGATGTTATATAAAAAAATAACATTGAAAGCATAAAATCGATGCTTTTTAAATATGTATGTATTGTACGTATCCCTGCGTAGTAATGTGAATTGCATGAATTCGCGAAGACAAAAAAATAATTTTTAGAGGAGTCTGATTGCTAATAAGACGATTTAATAACCAACGGGATGTATCATACGACACAGGCTTATGGTTATATTATGAAGGGCACAGTGACGATAGGACTGATCGCGTACGAAGTCGTACTGATCGTTGGCGATGAAAACGTGACACACACAGGCAGGCACGCAGATAAGCACAACAAACATTTATACCGAGTGATTACAAATGAATGTATGTCCAGAGTCAGTACTGTCTGAAAGACGGTTGCCAAAGTAAGTTGGAGATGCCCATCGTTTTGCCTTTATCGCTCTATAGTATGTGTATATGATATATCTATGCAGTATGCACACCTGGAAGTGTGAAAGGTTACATAACACACTTGCATCATCAGTCAATATTTTAGCGTTATAAAGGTGAAATATTTCGTAAGAAATTATATTCTTGCAATTTAGTAAAAGTAACATGGAAAGACATTTATTAGTTTATACGTTATTAGAAATCCACTTTAAAAAATATGCATTCCACTATGTACTAAACATACTCAGACTCTTTTCAGCTTATTTTGAAAAATATTATACGGCATTTCCACAGCCGTGTCTAATATCTTCCATTAGTTCTTCTAAATTCCGAACTCTTTTTACATTGGTTCTTGAACTATCAAAAAATGGAAAAGTCGAGCGGACTTAGATCTGGTTAACGTGCTGGTCAGGAATGATTTTACGTCTATGAATGAGTCGATTGCCGAAAAATTGTTGTAAATATTGAAAGGTTTCACAAGCGGTATGTGCAGTGGCGTCATGTTGTTGGTAGTATCCCTCTTGTAGTTCGTCGTCGTGCCCTGGGCGATCAACACTTTCAAAATTGGTATTCTATGCCGCTCAGCGTTTACTATATCATGGAAAAATGTGGGCTCGATTATTCCTTCTGTGCGAAACAGCTAGCCATACACCTATTATCAGATGATAGAGGAAGTTGTGCACAAATTCATGAGAATTTTCGGTATTCCAGACTCGGTAATTCTGAGAGTTAACGTATCCAGAAATGTGAGATCAAGTCTAACATTCGGTTATCGTTCAAATGGTTTAGAAACCAATTGCAGTAGTCCATGCCGATGCCGTGCCGCTAGAAAAATGTGCAGGAAGAAGTTCTTACACAAAGGGTATGCGATACGGGTGCCTGCGCACATCTTCATAATATTTTGACAGGTACATACATAACTCTAATTATGAAACAGTGTGAAACTGAGGTATGGACTTTTGCGACCATCTTTAAGAGGTTGTAGGGCGTTAGAACGCGAAATCAGACTAGTGTTTTATGAGCTATGGGCATCTCGTTGCGGCACACCCTGTATAAAGCCTAAAATGATAATGATCAAATGATCATACCTGCAAATAAGTAAATAGTATTCCCGCTTATGATGTGTACAGATCGTTGGTAATGTTCGAGGTAACTAAGATCATTTCCCAGGTAGAAAGGGGGCAAGGTTACGGTCTTTCACATACAAAAACAAGGAATCTCAAGCCCCAATGCTGAACTTGTAACAACGCTCTGCGTTACTTTCCATTAATTTTGCCTTAAGAACAAGTACCTGTGCCATTAGTATGAGACCAAAGTTGTCGGTGTGTTGTGGTCGTAAATTTCCCTTTGTGTCGCTGTAACCTTCAAGAACTACCTTGATCCTTGCTTTATGATGTATTGTATCGAACTATGAAAGATTATAAAGTCGAAGCACATCATCAGCTGAGTGCATACAAAAATGTCCAGTGGGTGAAGGGTAAAAGGAACAAGGCGGCTAAAGGAACAAGACGACACGACGCTGCCAAATCCTCACCAATTAAGGAAATTGTCAAGAGAAATCAACGTTTAATTAAATTTAATCTCTTAATTACCATACGTCGTTAATTTTCGCACATATGAGGTATTTAGAGCGGAACCAAGTACGGTGGCCAGTAATTTGCCATTGAAAGGTTTAATGTAGTGTGAATGTCATTAACGAATTTTGGAGCTACTTACCACATGTTAGACTTGTAATAGTTGTTTAATTGTCGATAAAATTTAATTTTAGAATAAGTAAAATTTAGTATAAAAACTTATAACTGAATATTTAGCTTGTTTTTATATTTTTTCAGTACCTAAGTATTTCTTTCAATATTAAAACAAATAGAAACACAGAACATCACATTACTACCAAGCCCAATATACTTATATTGCTATTATCAGCAGAAAACGAAATGATTTTTCCGTGTTTGCAGATTCTCACTACAAGCACGTTACTCAATTTTTCTTTCGACACGCTTTAGCTGAGATAATAGGAACTCAGGTTGCGTAACCAATATCAAGTTGCATAGTGACCTTTTTACGCGGCAGCTTTATGTAACGAAGTCATAATTTAGTCCCTATAGAGTCTGTTCGGCAATATGAAGTATTAGCTTAGTGTTAATCGTTACAAGTACAATCAAATTCTTGGCGAAAACTATCTTCTTAAACAGTTAATAGCTCGAGAGGGAAGCGAACAACATATTATAAATTGTAGTGCAACCATTTTAAATGTTCTAATCCTTTAGTCCAATGATGGTTCAACGCAGTTACAGTACTTCTATATTCCCAAATGTCAAACGAAATTGTACTATCAAAATAAGTTCTTCGTTGGAAGATATATGTTTTTTTTTCATGTTCATCGAACAGGGATACAAACAATGTAGCTAGCTTAAGATAAAGAAATGTGTAAATGTTGATCCGATTTCAATTAAAAATGCCAAAACTTCGATATAAATTAAAAGAGCAAAACTGTCCAAAAATACGAATTGATTCAGCTAGTATTTGACAACACGAAGACGAAAGATTACAAATCTGTAATTAGACCAAGTAGAATACACGTCATGGCTTAGCATAGTAAAAACGAAACACATTCTAGGAACACAGAGATGTAAAGACTGAATCTTTTAAATAGGGTGTCAAAACGAGATCACATACTCTTCTCTCTTCTTGTTCTAAGTCTTTCAACTTGGTTTTTCACAGTTCTCCACATACGTCTATCGTGAGTCATTGTTTTCATTTGATTGTACGAGTTTGCTTTTACATCATTCCTTATTTATTTAATGTAATATAAACGTTATGGTCCCCTCTGGTTCTTTGCTTCAATTTGCCCTCTATAATGATGGTGCTCAACATAGCTTTACTTCGCAAAATATGTTCTACTAGTTGACTTCTTTTTTGTATTACCTTGATAATCTTTCTTTCTTCTCCCATACGTCTAAGTCCTCATAATTATTGACCCTTTTCGTCCAGCTGAGCTTAAGCATCTTTCTGTATCACCATAGTACTAGCGCTTCCAGGTGTTTTCTTTCTGGTATTCCAAAGGTCTAACACTCGCATCCGTAAAGCCGTAAAGGGCAACACTCAATACAAAAGTTTACAAAAACGTTTCTTTTGTCTGGAGGGAGATGTTACTATTGCACGTCATTCAATTCTTCTTGCTAAGAAATACTTTCTCTTCTTGATGAATACTGCTCATTATTTATCTTTTACATGTTCTGTCTTTGCTAATTATGTTACCTAAATATGAAAATGTGTCTACTTCTTCTAGTTATTGTCTATTGTTATATGCGTATTAATTCTATGTGTTGTTCTTGTACACACCATAACTTTCGTGTTTGTCTTGTGTAGGTTCACATTGTATTCTTGTTTAGGTATGGCATCTACTTTGTTTAGCTTTTATTGCATGCCGTTTTCGTTGTTTGAAAGGAGGGTAATGCCATATGCAAAACTTTTCGTTTTTATACACAGGACGTGAATATTGATTCCTTTGCTTTCCAAATTTAGTGTATGGATAGCTTTTAGCGAATATACACTTCCTTGCTTATATTAATTTATCTCTCTTCTTCGTGGATGTTCATTCCTTTTTGTTTGGTGTACAGGTTTAACCATTTGTTTTTATAATCTAGTCCTATGGTAGCATATAAAATAACTCATGCCGTTTTACGTTAGCAAACACTTTTTCTGAGTCAGTAAAAGCTGGAATATTCGAGATATAAAATGCCAATCCATTGATACTAAAAGCAGAAACTGACAAAGCCTTAAAAGGTCTCACAAACAATAAAACACCAGGTATTGACAAACTTCCGGCAAAAGTTATCGAATGCCAAACGAGTACAGGACTAAAAAAAGTAATAGATGACATAAGACACAACCCCGATGACTTTGCAAAAAGTGTAATACCACTACCAAAAAAAATAAAAATAAATGAAATAAAATCTGGAAGTTATAAATGCGATGAATACAGAACAACAAGTTTAGTAACGCACATCTCATAAAAACAACAAAGTTAATATATCTAAGAATAGAAAGAACGGTTGAAATTGATCTTCGGTTAGATTTTCCTCAATCGTTCTTTCTATTCTTTGACATATTATCTCTGTTATTGTTTTTGAGATGTGCGTTACTAAACTTATTGTTCTGTATTCGTCGGATTTATAACTTCCTTTTTTTATTGGCGTTACTACACTTTTTGCAAATTCATCTGGGTTATGTCGTTGTGTCTTATGCCATCTATTATTTTTGTTAGTCCTTTAGTCTTTTGGCTAAGGCATTTGATAACTTCTGCAGGAATTTTGTCCATATCTGGTGTTTTATTGTTGTGAGACTTTTTAGGGCTTTGTCAAATTCGTGTCGATCTCGACAGCTTTTCAATTATATTTTAAAAACCCACATAAAAATGAAGCAGAATATGCATCTTCTATTAGTGGAGGTTGTAAGACATTAAGACCTCATGGTTGTCAAAGCCGAATTAGGGATCGCATTGGATTCTGTGCTCGATTTGGTGTAGCAGTTAGAGTTTGTGGGTATCGAGCTCGCTTATTCAGGCCTAGGACCAGAGGCTTTATGTCTCGTGGCTAGGTCTACTGCTTTGGCTTTTCAAGTACAGTGACATAAATATGAAAATCGAGAACGTTAATAAATGGAACACGTAATCGTTTTGGACGTTACACGGTCGCAACTGCCTCAATTCGTTACGCACGTAAATAAAATTCGAGATCGAGAATCGACTTTCTAGAATTTTCGAGTTCGAGATGGGTAAAATCTCGTCTCGTGGGGACCATAATCGACGGTCCTTTCGTATGACCGTTTATATCTACTTTCTGCAACTGTATTAATTTTGGTCTGTCATCTTTGTATAAGTTTTCTATATATTGTTTCCATCTCCCTGCCGCTTCCATGTCCAATCTGTTACGATTACTCCGTTTTTCTTCTGTGTTCCATGACTTTTTTCTTGTATGCTTTATCGCTAGTTCTTTTATTCATTTTTTGTCGTATTTCGTCATAATTATTTGCCATGTAGACTCTTTTGCTTTTATTGCCAGTTGATGTACTTTGTTTCTCAATGATCTATACAGTTTTTGTCTTTCTTCCGTATTTACTATTCTTGAATTTTCTTCTTTCCTGTATCAATTTAATTACAGTGTGATTTTTTAAAAACTCAATTGCAGCAGGCCCTGGATGGCCTGAATCAGTTGGCAGTACTGAAGTGTATTGTCAGTCTATGTCAAATTCGAGGTTAGTGGGTTAGGTTTTGTTTGTTATTTGATTGACACAGACTGACGCAAAACTAAACCTGAAAATCTCGAATTTAACATAACCTGACAATACACTTAAGTACTGCCAACTGATTCAGGCTGTAATTGAGTTTTTAAAAAATCAGTCGGTACTTCTTGGTGTATAATCAGTTTTGTTAAACTCTGCTTGACTACCCACCACTCACTTCGTTCAGACATTCTGTTACATTCACCTTTGTGCTTTCCCAGGTTTCGTTCGCGTTTTCGGATACTTTTATATTGTACTCGTTCACTATTGTTTGTAGCTCTTTTAGTCATTGGTTTTCTTTCAGTATTTCTGTGTTCCACTATTTGTTTCTTTTTTCTTGAGCTATGCGTTGCACTTCATCATAACCATATTGTAGTCGCTATCAATGTCGGGGCCGGAATAACTACTACTATCTGCAACCGGGTTTCTATATCTTTGCTTGACGCTTGACTAGTATATAATCAATTTGATGTGTACCTATATCACCCAGCATTGTCCAATTATATCACCTTCGGAAATGGTATTACTTTTAGTTTGTGCTGCGTACAGAATTTAATAAGTTGTCCACTCTTATTTGTTTTCCTAGTTCCTACTTCCCCACTTGTTCTACTTGTTCTCTTACAACAGCATTCAAATCTCATATGAGAATAGCATTTTTACTTCCGTTAATTGTACTTATCGCTTCGTTCAAAGTCTAGTACACTTCCTCTACTTCTTCAACTTCGAATTCTGTTGTACGCATGTATACTGTTATTAAAGTTGTGTTAACTGGTCTTGTCTTTAATTTTAGTACTAATATTCTTTCGTTATATTGTTTGTAGTTCAGCACTATTTCCAAAGCCTCTACTCAACATCCTCCTTGTCTTCCTCCAATTCCCTTAGGTGTTGCACTTGTATGTATTATTCATATGTCTGCTCCTTAAAATCGCCTGCCTGAGATCATCTCTTTTCACATAGTCTTAATATATCAGAATTAATTCTTCCATCTGCCGTAGATCCGAGTCAGTGACTATTTCATCTCCGGATTTGCATTTAACAGAAAGACATTTCATGTTTCGTAACATTTTTCTTGGGAAAAAACGTTTTAATGCAATAGTTTCCCTTTTCTTTCGGCATAATGTTTCACACTTTTGCGCTCAGCGCGATGGCGTGTTCCTTTTAGTGTGCGTGTAATCTCGTCATCTCATACACATGGATGAAATTTGAAAATATATTCATTTCTGTAATAAACGGGCAAAAGTTTGTCGGGAAGGCCTTGCAGTGGATGGGAAAGCTCGCTAGAATAAGCAAGCGAATACGACGAAGAACAGGACTTTTATTTTGCCCAGGCTTTTTATAATGTGTTTCCATTACTGAAGATTACTGGACACTCTTTCTTTAATTTAAAAAAAATGACTTTTGTCAGTCGATAGAGCTTCCTTTACGGGAGAATATTTTATTAACTTATTTTTCGTTAGGTACTGGTGTATAACGTGAATCACTAATTTTATTCCATCGGTAGCCACAAAGCCTTTCGCTGGTGAATTTTTCCTAAAACATTCAAAACATGTTGGAATTTAAAATCGAAGGTTTTTGTCCTCATATCAATAACAACGGCACCCACTTTGCATTCACCTATGACATATCCAATTCCTGGATTAATATATTGCCCACTCATTTCGTGGAGATGTCCGTAACCTCGTCAATCTCGTATGTGCAGTGGGGAATTTTCTTAGTTTCTTAATTTTCTTGCATTTGACAATCATCCACGGTTACGATGTTATTTGTACGGAAACTTTCCATTGACACCGTCTGGAACGAAGAAACTCCTTTAATAAAGTATTAACCATAACACTTAAATCGTTGAAAGAAATGAATAAAATACCTTCTGAAGAAGGTCATATTTCTGCTCCCTATTTTTATCATATTTACTTCCACGTGTATTTAAACAAAAATATCTAAACAATTTCAATCAAATGCTTTTTTACCAAATAGGGAGACTTTTCAAGTTACTGTTGCATTTGCATTTGCGCTTCAATTGGAGTGACGTGCGTGAACAACCAAAACCAAGATTCGCCATGGTTACGCTACAGTAATTTTATTATCGCATCAAATCGATTCGCAACAAGTTGCAGTAGGTTGACCGGTGGAGGACGAAATAAATCTTCAAAGTGCGTGATCTGTAGTTGCACTAGAAACGGAAACAATTTAATACCTAGAATCCTAGAGAATCAGTATAATTATTTTACATTCTTCTGTTCTTCTGCAGATCCTATTAGCGCATTCCACCTGCATCCATGTGTGTTAATCTTGCGGATACCCAGAACAACAAGAACTATGTAGATAACGGGGCGTGCACGCTCGCATGCCATTCAGGTTCTCGAGATCGTTGACGCAGATCTTACGAGATTTAGTCACCCTTGCAGGTGACTCACTCACTTCTTCTTTTTGTGAGGTGCCTACCTGTGCTAGTCGACTTTTAGTGGCAGGTGAACTAACAGTAACGGTTTGTCTTGATAAGTTTATCGGCTCGAATTTAGGTGAAACGAATACTGATAACTCCAACAATTATCAATGGTAGAAATCGGCTAGTAAGAAGAGGTCGGGCACATGTGGATAGACGGTAATTTTGAGATTCATCTACTCTGGCTGGAAGGCAAACAGTGCCTGCTTCGATCGCCTTTGTTAATTTTAAGCTTTCTGCCCTGATAATCAGCCTTGGGTGAAGGTTCGATTTAATATTGGCTTGTTTGCCTACTTTTCAACTAAATTAAGCGTGCGTGTAATGTGATGTTGCAAGTCTTCTCTTTTGACAGAACCTCCTTCGCGGTAGACTGGGAAATAAGCGAAAGTAGTAGGGAAATTAGCTTTATCTGCGTTAGTGGTTATAAATGGAACAGTTACTTTGTGCAATTAATGTACATTTCACAATTTCTGACATTTAATTATCATCTACATAATTGCCCCTACAAGTAGTTTAGTAATTGCTCGGAAAACTTTAAAAATGTATTCTAGTTCAGACTTTACATTGTTGATTTTTTTTTCATGAAAGTAAAGCAATTCCATGCTCAGCTTGTAATGTAAAAATTTGGTCTGATTCACACACACAACTTCCTTTTACAGTGATCCTATAATTAGCCAAAAAATTGATTTTTAAGTTTTAAGCATTTGTAAAAAAATCAATAATTACAAATTCTACAGAAACTGTCCAAAATACAGCTTTAGTGTTCCATTAAAATAGGAGTTAATAAAAAAAAAGAAAAAAGAACAAAAGAAACTCATTTTAGAGGTATTCAACTAGAAAATCACCTATCTCACATCAATACACATTAAAATGGAATAAAAATGTGAAGTTTGAAAAACATCGTTAGAGTCGTTTTTTAAAAATATCGAAAAAAACTGACAAACCACAATAGTAAACACCATACTTCCGTTTATGCGATTTTCTTCAAAAGCTTGCTGTCGCATCTAGACAGCACACAAAACGTATATATGAAGTTTCAACGCGATACCTCTTTTCGTTTTTGAGATATTCTGTTCACACACAGACAGACTGACAGACAGACCAATGAACAAAAACATGCTTTTTGGGTTCAGGGGGCTGTAAAACATGAAGATCTGTTGAAAACTCAATTTCGAATTTGTGGGGTGAATCCAATACTTCCTTTATTGTAAAAGGTCCGTTTTTCTATAAACGTAACTGGCTAATGTACAGTGGAGCTCAAGTGCAAAGTATTTTTTTAAGATACATAGGTGAAGTTTACAAGATATAAAGAATAAAAACAATCTCAGACGTGGAACCAAAGCCACCTATCTAAAAAACTGTGTCTGATTTTTTTTTAGTAGCTTCTGTATAAATAAAAACACTCAACGGAAAATCTTTAAATACTTTCTACTTCATTAGGTGTGATAAGTCTTGTTTTTCAAAGTATTAATGTAGCTTGAGCTTTGGCGGGATATTTGTTTTTGTGTTCTAGCATTTTAACGTCATCCTATAATTCAAAACAACCCTTAGTTAGTTTTTATTGCTGTTAAATTAATGCCTTTTGGTTTTTAAACGTCAAGAACTTAATCGACAAAAATTACAATTAACTAATCTGCGTATAAAAATTAAATTTTATTAAAGTTTTTTTTAAAATTGAATGTAGTGTGCATATTTTCGACAGGGCGGTGATTTTATATTTGCACTTATTTTTCTATTTTTAAAAACTTTAGAAAGTTTTGCTGTATCTTCAAAAAAAAAAGTTACGTTACTCTTGACATGCTCCAAATGTTTTGCTCCACTCGACATATTCTACAAGTGCAATACGATTTTCTAAATATACACCAACTGCTTGTAGTAGTAATATTTTGATGCAACTTCTAATGAAAAATATTGGTGTTGCAAACATTGTGAACCAACCTGTGTATGAGCCACTAATTGAACAAGCGAAGCGAGGGTTTTCGAAACGACTAGGCGAAAATTCGTTTCCGTGTATGTATGTATGTTCCACACATAACGACATAACGGCGAAAGTTACTGATCGATTGTCAGGAAAATGTACAGAAATGTTCTATGAAGCTTTAGAATGATGGTATCAGACTTTGGTTTCACTGTGTTGCAGCGTTTGTTATCAGGAGGCCCAAATATTCCAAAAAAATTCAAAAACATTTTTTCTAAAAAATGGCTTTAACGATTTTGATCATTTTCACAGACATTTTCCTCTTACTCAGAAGTATATAAGTGATACCCCATAGTCGGTATCTACCCAGAAATTCCATATTTAGGGGGGCGAGTTTAATTTCAATGCTTTGCTTATGGGTGGGCGTGGGTGGGTGATACTACACAAATACTAGTATTTTGGCAGTAGACCTCGCCCAACTCCTCTCCCACATCCCTCTTTAATATAATTGAAAACAAAACTGAGACGTAGCAACACCCATAAGCTAAGCCAGGGATACGTAAATTTTTCTTGCCGCGCCCCAATTTTTATTCACAGTACAAACTTGGACCCTCTACTATGGCTGGCATGATTTTTATGAATATGTATTTGGTATTTGGTAGGAGTTTTATGTCGACGATAATAATTATGAGTAGTGTGTCGTAAAAAATGTTATATTATATTAGAACTGAAAAATAACAAAATAATTCAAGCTTAATCTGAGCATACTAATAGGAACAAAATGAAACATCAGTAAACTAAGAAAATTATACAGCTATATGAATACAAACATAAATGTCACATTTTAAAATGACAATTAAAAAATCCCAAAAAAGATTTGATTTTTCTAGGCATATGCAGCGGACGTCCGGGCACGTGTAGCATTCATAAATTACAGCTTAAAAGGGCACACAAAAGCAGCGCAGGATATCATAAAAGTGAAAACTTCAGGTCCACAAGCTATCCAGCATAACTCAGGGGGGGTTCCAATGATAAACTGCAGGTAGTCGCTAAACCCTGTAGGAACACTAATGGCGGCTGTTCAATGATTGAGGGAATCTCATTGATCGCTCGCAGAAAAGACGAGTAATAAAATCCTACGGCTGAGGCAAGACACTCAGGTAATAGCGACCTAACACTTTCGATAAGAAGATATGCGGCTTCAGCAAGGTGATAAAGCAACTCCAATTCTCCGGCATGGGTACGGGGCGCAATGCCTAATTGCACTTTCAAGAAAGCGAGAATCCGTGCGGCTACTGAGAAGCAATACACTCTCCACTGACGCAACTGATGAGCAGTTATTTATTTATTAATCAGCCCAACAAAACGGGATGAATCTCAATTACATTGCTGGGGAATCCCAGTACAGGTGCATAATACCTTAATTTAATATTAAAAACAAACAAAAACAAGCAAGACCAGTATTGCAGTGAGGCGTGAGCTGTTTAGTCCAGATTACTTTTTTCGCCGTATCAGTACTAACTTTTTTTAAAGGATTTTATAGAGTCATTAAAAATCAATATTAAAATTACAACATATTGCATTTGTTATTTGCAACATTTTAATCATAGATGAGTTATAGCGTAATTATGTTCTACAAAAAGGTATATTAAATAATTTCCGAGGTCTACAGCGCAAGGCAGGAACGTGCAGCTTGACCAGGGGCAGCAATGTAGGACAGTCGATTCTGTTGTTCATCAGTTTATGCATGAAAAGCAAAGCCTACATCACTCTTCTTTTGCTCAACTTCAAAATTCTGAATTCATTACAAATATTTTGATATTCATCATAGTGTGGGTAGCAATTTCGTTATTTAAAATGTAAATTTCTAATTCTAGTTTAGATCTTACAATACTCTTATAAAGTAGTAAAATAGGTTTAGTATCAGTAAATTCGGATGTAGATCGTATTAAAAATCCAAGATTTCTTAGCGATTTTCCAATAATGTCATCGGTATGGGCTTGCCAACTAAAATATCTATCAAAAATTATACCCAAATCGCGATTTTTTTTTACCTTTTCTAACTCAATATTGTTCATTTTATACTTAAAGTTGATTTCGCTTGATTTGAGAGTAAAAGATTTGCATTTATTAACATTAAATTGTAGTTCATTCTCTTCACTCCATTTCAGAAGTGCAGAAAGATCACGTTGTAATAAACTACATTCGCCGTCAGTATTAACACTTTTAAAAATTTTCAAATCATCAGCAAAGAGAAGAGTTTTTGTATGCGATACTACCTCTGGTAAATCATTTATAAATACAAGAAATAGCACTGGTCCCAAGTTACTGCCCTGTGGAACACCCGAGGGGGTTAAGTATTTCTGCGATACCGTTCCGTTAAATTTCACAAACTGGAACCTATTTGGCAAATAAGATTTAAACAGGTTAATCAAGTGTAAGTTACAACCTGCAGAGTAAAGCTTAATCAGAATTATACCGTGTTTGACTTTATCGAATGCTTTGGCGAAAGTTGTATATATTGTATCAACCTGTCCACCAGCATCCTTCGTGACATAGTCACAAAAATAAATTAAGTTGGTTTCCATTGAACGACCCCTCAAGAAGCCATGCTGTTCATTGCATACCAACTGTTTCATGTGATTCGTTAACCGTGCACACAACAACTGTTCAAATATTTTTGCATGTACTGAGAGAATTGCAATAGGCCTATAATTTTCTATATCTGACTTACTACCTGCTTTACGGATAGGTGTGACACTAGTTGCTTTCCATTGATCAGGAAAAATACCAGTCTTTAAAATCAAATTGGGCAATACATACAGAGGTTTTTTCAACAATCCATGGCAGGCTAATATGAGCACCCACCTTCAGCGAGACATTCATGCAGTCAGTGCCATTCAGTTTACAATATTTGGCTGATTGCATTCCATTCCGGGATTCCGTGTCTAGGATCCATCTAGCACATTTCGACCCCGCGTCTGTAATAAGTGCATTTATTCGCAGAGCTGTGTTAAAATAACAGTGCACGTTTATCAGTTAGCACACTAGTTGTTTTATCGCGCATATATGTATTTGTGTATTATACCATTCTACCTTTATGTCCATTTCTTTGTGCACATCATTAAATTTTGTTGAAGGAAATGAATAGTTGTTGCTTTCCATTAAGTATTATCATTTTTAAATACTCTGCATATTACCATCTACACGCGTGGACCAGCAGCAACTAAACATATATTTAATTTCAACTTGATCTGTGGTCTTGTCTCTTACTGGAAATTAGTGGACATCCAGTGACTACGATAATACGAAATATGAAAATAAATATGAAAGAAACATTTTAATTATTAAAGATACATGAAATAGGAAAAAACTGAATTCTCTTATACATAATTCAAATGGCTATAATCCCGTAGTTTATGCATCTCTAAACTAAGTACTTAAATGAAAATCGCCCACCAGATATCTCTATCCTTAGAATTGTTGTGTAATATACTGACTATGGGGTGTCACTCACGTGGAGAGGGAAACGTCGTCCGTTGAAATTACGAAAATCTTTAAAGCCATTTTTTAGAAAAAAATAGTCATGTTTCGACATTTTTTGGTATATTTGCAATTACTGACAAGGACCGCTGTCAGGCAGTGAAACTAATCTGCTACTATCACTCCAAAGCTGCATAGAACATTTCTGTACATTTTCAGGACAATCTATTTGCAGCTTTCTCCACTGTGTGAGAAATGTGCATATATTCACAGGTATATCTTTGTTCTACGAGTAGTTTAGTTTTTACATCTCTCAACAATTCCATGGTTATTCATTCTTTAGATGTGTTCATTCAATTTTCTCCTTGTTTTTCTACCTCATTGTGATACTATAGCATCTACTTCACACCCATATCTTATTTGTTACTTGTTTACTTTGTCTATTAACCTTTTTCTAGTGAAACACCTTGATTTAATTTTGTTCTTATAATTTGTTTGGTTGTTCGTGTGTCTGCTCGTGTCTCTATGTATGTTATATGTTAGTATCAGCCTAATGCAGGTTTTCTATATATTTGCTTTACTTTCTCTGCTGAAGCTCTTGTTTCTCAATACTATGTCTCTTAATGGTGCTGATACTGGTGCTCCTTTATTGGCTTGTTTCTTTTCTTCACTTCTGCCTGTATGTCTCCGTACTTATTATTAATGGTACGAGCTAGAGAAAGGACATTACCTGTCCTGTTACTACACCTTCTACTTCTAGTTTGCAGCGGATGGTTCCTTAGTGACAGTTGGAGATTTAGTTTTATCGATGTTTATGATCATGTTGTGTTTCTCTCGTTTTTCTGCAATCAAAACTATATCATCAACGTACGTAATCGATTATTCGGTTCCCTTTCTAGGTTCTTCATGAATGACTTCGGTCTGATTTATTATTGTATCAATTTGTAGACAAAATAGCAGTGGGCGTAAACTATCGCCCCTTCATATTCCAGAATCTAATCTAATCTTGGTTCACCTCGTCGTTATATCTGATTTTTGTGTAGTTTCCTGTGTTAAGTATGAGTGTGTTATTGTTTTTGCTATACATATGTAGTTGTTCTAATATTGTTAATATGACTTTTAGCTGTACTCTGTCGAAGCGCTTAGGCATGTCTACAAAGCATAAGAAGGCTGGCTTTTAGATTTTCTATCGCCTTTTCTCTTATTTGTCTAATTATAAATTTTGTGTCAGATGTTTTAATTTAAATATTTTAAATTTACAACAACAAAAAACTGGAATTGGTAATTACTATAATGATGAAATTATTGAAAACCTGAAATTATTCGGTCAGGCAATTGAAATTGTAAGGTATGTTCTACCTACTAAATACAAAATTCAGTTGATATTTACAGGAGTTGAAATATAGAGGATTAATAATATGTTCAATTTTTAAAATTTCATAGTATATTGAATATCGAATTTACTATAGCGGAAACAGATGTACTGTAATAGCACGTACATGCTTTTACATCGTCAAAGTTTGGGAAATCTACATTTTTTAAATGCGTGTAACATAAGAATATAAATCACTCAGCATGTAATCTTATCTGTTTTAAATTTAGACCTTTCCTTGAGTTACCTTGTCCTAATTTTTTCGATCGAATAAGAAGTAGAGCTTTTCAGCCTGTGGTCATTTACGTTCTTATTCTGGGTGGTCGACGAATGATAAATTGTTCCTTTGAAGAAGCAACAGTAATCGTATTTGTATTTTAATTTTCGATATACCTACAGTGTGTTTCACTTCTCAGCTTCACACTCATGTATTTTCCTTATATATTTTCTGTTCGATTTAAAATGTTGGTCAATTTTACTTACCCTTAAAAGGGCAAAAATTTTAAAATAATACTTCTGCAAACCAAGTTTGTGATCTGTCAATTTAGTTTATGAGCTGTCAATTACGCGTACCTGTAAATGTAAATAAGAAGTTGCATAATAGCTCGAATACACTAATAGTACGTTTAGTTTTTTAAAAGTAAATAATAATTTGGATTTGGACCATTTTCATATATTTGAGCAATATTTGTTACCTTTTTCGAGAATATTAGACCTACTATGATATTTAAATGGTTTTCATTTATTTTTTATCGCAGTAGGTTACTGGTTTGCATTGATCAAAATTTGAAGTAGATCAGGAAATAAATAAAAAAGATATAGGGGTGTGAACGTGATAAGTAAAACACCCTGTATGTGTAAAAGTATCAATGCATGTAATAGAAGTTGGATTACTAGATGGCAATTATAAACCAATCTACAGTGTGTCCCAGGATTGGTTACAAGAGGTGGAATGGACTAATAATTGTTGAATTTTATTTTTTAAGATTTTGGGATTGGGTCCTGCTTGAAGAATTTTAAGAATATTTTCACTTAAAAAAAACAAGTTGGCCTTGGCAGTGAAGCGAAAACTATTTTCTTTTCAGATAAACTACTCTTTTTATTCATGATACGGCAAAATTTGACAAAAAAAATTGTTCAGAATGATAAATTATGGCCCTATACAAAATTTCAGGAAGATTACCTACTTAAATTAAACCGCTAAATTGTATTTATTAAAAATTAGGATTTGATCTAAGTAGGTAGAACTTCCTGAAATTTTGTATACGGCCATCATTTTCCATTCTGAACAACTTTTCTTAGTAAAATTTTGCCGTATTATAAACAAAAAGAGTAGTTTACCTGAAAATAAAATATAGTTTATTTTGTTTAATCTAAAAATAACGGTTTAAGGAGACATATCTTCCTGAAATTTTGTATAGGGTCATAATTTATCAATCTGAACAACTTTTCTTGGTAACGTTTTACCGTTTAAAATAAAATTCAAAAATGTTTACTTCATCTCACTTCTTGTAACATCAATCCTGGGACACACTGTATATGTTTAAAGAAACACGTAGGTATACTAAATGCATAACTATTGTATATTTTCTTGTGTCACTTTTTTAGCAATAAGAACCAATTGGATATTTAAAGAACAGAAATATCTACCTGCATAGCCGCTGCTTCCACATCATTCAATTCGATTTGACAATTTGCTAAGCTTGGACATTTTTGAATGAGAAAAACTACATAAAATTTACCCCAGCACAATCACAGTAAAAACATAAAACGACTAAACGAGTTTCTACTTTGAATTTTTTATCAAAAATCGTATTACTCTGACATCGTCACTATTTGATATAACAAACACGTGCAGAAGTGTGTGGTAATTAACATGCCATTACATAGGGGTGACTGACTATAAGAGAAAGCGTTATGAGTTTCGACTTAGGAGTTCCGTAAGTTGGTTGATTTCTGACTGCATAGGACAAACTGTATGAACAATAAATGAAATATCAGAAGGTCAAATGAATTACACTTCCATATATAACTGTAACATGTAACATGATGTCCTACACATAATTAATATTTAGCAACTTAATTCCTTTAAATTACATACCGAAAGGGATAATTTTAAGATATAAGGGTACTACATTTTTTACTAAGTACTAACAAATGGACGTCAAAATGTGCAAGTTCTTAAACTTATTTACAAATAGAATCAAAAGCTCTATTTTTCCAGTGCAGTGAAAGTTCATCCTCTTGATTTTTTTTTATTTTAAAAATCGTTTAGTTTCGCAATGTCCACTTGCGAGGGAAGTTCTGAGTAAAGTGCTGTATTTAAACTAGTCTCCCAATAAAGTTAAATATGTACTTTTGTTTTATAAAATGTTTGCCCCTTCAATTTTGTTATGATACGCGTATATTTTTGAACTTTTTCTACAATCACAGAAGCTAACGTCGATTTTTTTTAAATTCAACTTTTTTTAGTTCAATTGAAAATTTCACAAATGATCTCTATATACAGTTTAAACATATCTAATCTGCTAATTTGTTTCAAATTTAGTAGGTTTATAAAGCTATTCCATTGTTATGTCTAGAATTGAGTGATTTCCACTTGCAACTTGTTAATTGGTAAAAACAAATGGAAAAAGTGATTGGCGTGAAATTGAACCTACTGATTAAAAACTACTTAATCTGTCAATATTTAAGCATAGAATTGTTTATAAATGTGTTCCTTCACTACGTAGAAAGATGGAACGAAACATCAATAAATTAAAGAACTATTTATAATTATTCGTTCAAGAAACTACAGAATTAATCTTAACTGTAATCTATTACAGCTAGTTACAAATTGTAGGATAATTAAACCGTTGGTATTGGTATGTCTTGGCAATTAGGTTTGGTTTTCATTGGAATTCGTAGTTCCGGAATGCTCAGGTAATCTCTTGTTAATTTTTCAAAGGGGAACCAACCGCCAATTTGTTTATATTTTGACAGTGCCTAAATAATATGTTTCAATTCTTTCAATCTTAAAACTAATTATATGGAAGAATCTACAAGTTCATCACAAAGTATAGTTCTTGAAAAGGATCTTTTGCAGTCGTAGCCGTTGTGAGGGTCTATACGTCTATAGTACACATAATAAATAATATGCGATATGGTAATTCTGCATATATTTCGATAATTTATATAATTAGCCTTCAATCATTTCAATCGCTGCTTGTGTATATATTAGTTTTAAATGGAAACTGTTTAACTATAAACGAATAACAAAGCATTATACAATAATGCTTACGTTGCATATTATATCGAATCTTAATTAGCAACAGCTGAACTCTTATTTTTAAATGCAACATTTAATAGTGCTCATAAAGCTAACTGTGAACGCTTAGAAGAAAAAACGTTTCGTAATTGTTATTCTAAATGCAAGATAAACTTCCCTGTGAAAGCATGTTGAAGTATGTCACAACTGGTTGTTTTATTAAACAATAACAATTTAAATACAACAATGGCCTAGAACAACAACCTGGTGCATTTAAGCTCGTTTTCACAGCTACAGAGGTTTTCCTGATCCTACTAACGCTGCATTTAGCTGTGCTGCGTTATCAGTAACAATGCTGCGACCTAGAAAAAAGTGATGTTTTCCGTTCGCAATGGGACAGACTGACTGATAAAGCGACTAATCAACTACGAAACCGCCAACAGTAGTTACAGATAACAAGGTTGTCCTAACCGTACTTTTTCTCGGATTTGCCAGATGTGAACGCAGTAACGGCGTGCGAAAAGCCTCGATTTTCCTTTGTAGCATTGTACAAACGTATTTGAATAACGATTGTAAACAATTACTCGGCATGCATTACTGTTGGGTAACGTCCACACCTACTCAATTGAAAATTGCGTGATTGCAGCAGTAATTTAAATACAGTTCCAAAGGCTTTGTAACTGATGAAAAACGAGTGCTAATTTTCCGTAACCGTTAATCCCGAGAGTCCTACTTACTAACGAATAAGCTGGGGAAACATGTAACGTGACATTGGTTAACGATTACATTTCAAGATCACAATGAGATCCCATTAGAGCTTCGCAAGGTCTTCAAAAACACGTTTGATGTGGTGTCATCGCTAACAATAATCCCTTTTTTGTTCAGTTTTAACATTGTCGGTAACGGTTATTTGTTTAGACGTTTGATGCGCGTTATCTGTTAACAAGGTTTCTTTTATTCCAAATAGGACGCTTTCTAGAACATTTTTTGTAAATACTACTTTTGGAGTTTGAAGAGCTTTCCATGAATTTGACATTTTAAACCGCCAGTTTCAAATCTGCTGTTACTGAAGGTGCCAGACGACACAATAAAAAAATTGCCACTGGTAGTGAACGACGAATATTAATAAAGAGCATCCGGAATCACTTAATCAGACGTTTAATATGTTTCCTGTTTGTCTACGGCTCGTTAACGACTAATTAGAAACTCAATTGTCTTTGGTTAATTTTTAAGAACTTACAATTACATATTAAACTTTCGCTAAAATATCTTTTGCAGAACTAAAATGTCACGTTTTCTTAATTTAGCATTTATTTTTGGACTGCTATATTAAGTATTCAGTGACAAAGAGAAACAGTTGTTATTTTAATAAAAAGTCATCGCTTCACCCAATTTGGTATAGGTTAACTTAATGAAAATTATTTTGAATAAAGCAAATTATTAAGAAACTAGAATATTATAGCCGATGTTAAAACCATTAAATTTTATTGCTAAGGAAAAAATCGTGTACTAATTTATTAGTAACAACTTAATTGTACACACAGTACCGAACTAATAGATATTTTCATTGTAAAAATTCAGAGGTACGTAACGAGATTTTTAATAAATCTGATTTTTTTCTGTTGGATGGATGATGTTTTATGCATGAGGTTATGCCATTGAAAATATTAATTGTCTTTAATGCAGAACTGTTTTATGGTTAATAAAACCAAACTGTTACTTTTGTATTTATGTAAGCATTAATACATCATTACCTTATATAGAATGCACTTATTGTAAAGTTCCTATTTTATTTTATTGTTAAAATGTATAAACCAGCGATTTGGTAATAAACTCATATTATTTGAAAATATGCGAAAACAATTTAAGGTTAATTTTTTTTATTTTTTACATGTTTATTGATGTATATTTCGAAGAAAATAAATTCCAAATTATGTAATTAATTCACACCCTACTTTAGTTTCGCACGTAATAAATGTTTACAATAGCAAGTTACAACAGTTCATCGACAGAATTACCCATTATGTGTACGTTACTAGCTTAACCCGGCCATCGTAAGACGAACGTTCAGTCTTTCTTCTTCTATTAACTACTTTTCGGGTCTAGTCTCCTCTTTGCACCAACCGCCGTAGACAAATTCTTCAGTATGTCTGTAGATCAGCTCTTGCATTAGAATGAACAGTCAAACGAAATCCTCATTAATGTGAATAACCAAAAATGCTTTCTGTAAAATTCGAACCTGCGCTCCCACAGGAAATCTAATGTCTAGTAAAACGCCTTAACCACTCGGTCAGGAACGCTACGTAACACACACACACACACGCACACACACATTTATCCTTGTATTATGAAGTGGAACGGCGACGTAAGCAACTCGATCGTAGCCGAAGCAAGTCCGATCGATGACCAGTCAACGTGATAGACTAACGCACTTCCTTGTGTTTCATTGTAATTGTTTTAGTACTATAAACCGCTGTCAGCATTTTGACATGTTAAAATGTTATTGTTAGTAAATTGGAAGAATATAATAATTGCTTACCGAATATTTCACGTTTATAACGCTAACATATTGATTTGCGACACGAGTATGTTACGTAATCTTTCAGAATCGTGTGTGTAAGAGTGCATAATGCCTAGAACATGTCATACACACGTACAATAGAGCGACAAAAGAAAAAGGCTGGAATCTACAGCGCATCTACATGTACAGTCGCGGAATTAAAAATCCGGACATTTAAAATGATTCAGTGTATATCTTACTTTACTTTACTTATCACGTTACCTGGTGAAATTAGTCAAAGTCAAAATAATTACTGGTATATGACAGCATGCCTCATTGTTTAACTGTCAATTGCTAACCTAGAAACGCAAAGCCTAATTTACATTACCCAAAAATTGCAAAAATCCTCTATAAGACTCGTCCGGATTTTTAATTCCGCGACTGTACATCCATTTATAATCTCGCCCTGTGATAGTTTTAGTTTGAGTTAGAATTTTTGATCTATCTAATAACAATATGTTGTATACACATTAACCTTGTTCTTTTAATATGGGGAAACCGATACGAATGTTTTTTTTAATGCGAGAAATACATAGTTAAATTTTAATAATGATTAATACGAGATATTAAAAGCACAATAACTTCTACTTTTTCATACTACAGCATTTTGGAGCCTTTTTGCGGCTAGAGTCATACGTATATTTACAGCTCAATTGAAAATTTACAAAATTCACTTTATAAATGACACAGTGCGACCATATTTTTTAACAGGGGTGGCTATGGATTGTTCTTCAGCTGCACGTCTTAGCATGTACCATAAACAATACGAGGGGGTACCCAAAAGAAACCGAAATTCGAATGTGATGCGCAAGCAGGAAGAAGTCGCGCAATGCGCCGTAAGATGTCGTAATTCCACACTATTCCGACTTAGTCTGCCAAGTGGCGTGGTTCTGGGTTGACTGGTTTGTTTTATGTGTTTTTCAAGTGTCTGCGACTCTGCGAGTAAGTTCGGCGAGATTACTTGAAACGCCAGTACCGCCGCGAATACCACTCGTACATTTGCGTGTGTTGTACCTAAGGCTTCTCCCGTAAAAGCTTTTCGAAGCATTAAAACAATTTTCTAATACGAAGCTATTTGTTTTTTATTATCAACCATCACAACATCGCAAAAAATTGCTTGCAAGAACTAGAAAAAAAAAACTCTGAAAATAAACCAGTCAACCTTTTTTTGTACTCCTAACCTCTACCGTTGCCTCCCGTAACCACTTTCGCATTACCTACTTCAGGGGGCCCAGGCGTCACTTAGGCTAATCTTACCTAAGCGAAACCCGAAACGCCCGAGCCGGGAGTGGAACTCCCTCCCGCACGGTCCAAATTTCGCTGTAACCTCGACTGCAAGCGGCGGAACCGCTCGCCCATCGAGACCCTAGTCAACCTAGAATCAGGTCACTTGGCAGACTGAGTCAGAACAGTATTGACTTGTCACTACTTTCCGTTCGTCACATTCGAAATCGATTTCTTTTGGGCATCCCCTCTATAAACAGCTTTTCCCATTTCGCCTTAGTAATGTATTCCATTCACCATTTTTTTGAACACCATGTCGAAGATATGATTTAATGTAAAAAATCGTCTGTTCTTGTGAGCAAACTCTTTTAATAAACACATTAATTTGCTCGTATGATCAAAGTAAGTACAGAAAAGAAAAGAAAAGTACAGCATTTGAGCTTGAAATCGAAGGTAGTGAGTCGGACCTCACGCTCGGACATTGGTTTCATCTCACGCTCTACGGCTGCGGCTCTACTTTGGTGGTCGTGACCCCTGTTGAAGGGTATTCTTCCCCTAAATTCAACAGAATAGGCTAGTCGCCTACTCAGGCGCTGCGGAAGAGGGCTCACATGATCACATTAAGTACATATTCATACATTCTACGGCCATTATACACATCTTCAGTGTTTGTGATTTTTATGAATAGTACTCTAAGCATTGTTCTCTGAGGCTAGTCTAGCTACATGCTTGTGTTGCTCCCAAAAAAGGTTTACATCACCACAACTCGTACAGTTGATAAAAGACGCTACACTTATGTTAAGATAAAGAAGAAGGATTGATATACTTTTTTGTTAATATTAGAATTTGTCCTTTTGAAATTTTGAAAAATTATTCGACGGTGTAAGTGTAAGTACTATTAGGAAGTTTGGTACTTAGTTTTTCTTACATCTGTCTGTAAAGTTCGGGCACTTCATTCCATGTAGAAACATGGCCTGAGACAAGACGAGTCAGGGTCGCCGCAATATCTCTTTCCGAAACCCAGTCAATCTGGTACACCGTTAACGGCCTACTGGGTGGTGTGGTTAGCGTCACGCCTTCGACGACTGTCTTAATGTCCCTATTTCCACAACTGTGGTTTCGGTGCCCAATTTTTAAAGCGACTGGGTGGGCCGCCCGTCGGTTGCCAGATGTCGGGATTGAACCCCGGACCGTGGCATCGCAGTCAAGCTCCCTAACCGCTCGGCCACGTTGGCTTTACATCGGTAAATTGTTGTAAATTATTAAAATACAAATTTTAGCCTCAGTAAATGAGCTATGTGCATATGTGCCAGTGCAAAAATATTAGATATGTTAGAACCAACGGCGGCTCGCTATAAGGAGGCAAGGAGCCATGGCTCTACCATAACAAACTATTCATTCAATAATTTTGTTATTTTGAAAGAAACATTTTTTAAACTTATTTTTCAGCATTCTTCTCATTTTAAAGCTTAAACAAAGCCCAAGTAATTTTTATTTCAGGAATGTGAACTATGCGATAAGCGCTACTTGCTTTCGCGGACGTATTGCTGCAGCGGTTACAGAGCAGCAAGAAGTTAGCCCAAAGATAAGGATATTTTAAATTTCAATGGGAGCCGCCTGGTTTTAGGGTCAAGCAGTCTCAGCAGCCTCAGGTGCAATAGAACGTGTGTCGAGTGTCCGGTTACTGATACTTGATTCGAACCTTCGCACGTAGGTGTCGTGATAAAGATACGCCGAGTGTAATGCCTGAATATTTAATAGCAGAGTGATCGCTCCGAAGTATTATTAAATTACACAGAAACACAGAATCATAGATTATTTGGTAGTGACTCATAATCTCAAAGTAGTTAAAACTAAAACGGGCAAAAGGGCACTATTTTTGAAAACTTGCAGAATGTATTGTCACTTACAGAAAAATAAATCTGAAAATCTAATTATCTGGGTTTGAACCTCGCAAAAATCTAAGTGACAATTAATCATTTCTGTCTTTAACCCCATTTTATATAAAACTAAAGCGTAAATTGGAATATTTTTAGTCTTTAAAAAAGTTGACCACATATGTTTGGGAGGCGTTGGGGTATAAATCATACTTGTTGGTCAAACTTTAGACAAAATATTAAATCGAATGTAAAAAAGCCTAAAAATACGACTGCCGGCCGTCAGCCGGTATGGCGCCCCCACTCCGCCACATGCATCTCGCGTCTCAATTATGTCCGTCTCAGTTTTAGAATTCCGCCTGCACAAACTGTCTGCAGTGAAGGTTTATAAAGATTATTCATTCAGATATTTATCAGCGAAGCTATTTGACTGTATTTATAATGCCAACAATGTGAATGTCATTAACTTTTTTTGGGATTTTCTGAATTTTAAACTGTAAACGCTAAAGGAAATGCAGACATGTTTGCCAATCTATATGCAACATATTTAAAGCTCGGCGTGTTGGAATCTGTCTTTGTCTGTAAGGGGATGGACAATGCATTTTACGTTCAGTGGTTATCTATACCATCAACATTATCCACGAGCCGCCACTGTTATCACATACAAACTGATAGAACAATTGGCGTTCTCGATAAACTGAATTTCTATCAGAAAAAAGGGTATATTTAAGCCACTAACTGTAGACATTTTCGTGTACCTATTTATAAACTAACATGAAGTATTAAATATAATTTCATGGATTATTGCTAGTCTAAATGCAGAAGGTAAAATTAGTGCTTAAAAATATGTTGTACCACCCTTAAACGAGGGGTTTAAATTGAACAGTAGATTAATAAAAAAAATGGGCGCCATGTCGTTACTTACAACATAAAAAAACCAACCTAGCTAGCAAAGTAAATCTCAACACCTACCTTGTAAGCTTCACTGCATACTTCAAGCTAAATGTAGTAATGCGAACAACAACAAATATAACAGTAACGGTCAGGAGAATATTTAATATTTATGATAAGCAATTGATCAATAGTTGGCGTCACCCAACTTACACACACATTTTATCTATATCGGGACAAAACAGACAACACAAACATGTTAAAAACTTCAATTCAAAGTAGCATTTCCAAACTCGCTAGTTACAGCTTAAATTACAACTTCATGCTAACATCTGTGCAATCGCAATTGACATAAACGCACAACGCCAAGGGCGCTATGGGAGATATAGTATGCACGCTATTTCAGCAATTTCGAAATATTAAAGTACTCGCTCTTTAGCTGTATTAAACAATAGAGCCAAAAGATTGATTTGACACGCTCGGTTTGAGTTGCTAAGACCTTAGTAGGAACTGACATACTTTGCGGCATAATGCCTTTGTCGTTTAAAAAAAGATGCTGATAAGGGCATGTACTTGCAATTAATTAATGACTGAAGTTCAGCGATCGGTAGGGGAGATCCTGTTCGTTGCATTCTTCCATGAAGACTCTAGGCAAACTTGACTGCATGATTCCCAGTATCCCAAGGTCGCCACTAAAAAAAAGAGCTAGAATCAAAAGGAAGCAGTACATAACTGGGATTCCTGGCTACGTACAGAAGCAGCAAACTCAATAGCCTCAGAAGAGCCAGAACGATAGCTCAAGGTTGCTGAATTTAAGCCCTCATATGAGCCCATATTAGTCGAATTTAGCCCATAGTAGCTGGTCTAAAACTTAAATTGCGAAAATAAGCTCGCGCACCCATTCTTACCGATGATGTTCACGGCCTAATTATTGTAGAAGACGCATCGCAGCGATTCCCATGATCGGAAGGCGCAGAGCAATCCAACCTAAATAACGAAATTAATACGCAAAGAATAAAATTAGAAGAACACTCTTAACCAAAGCTGAATGATCCCACGAAAACCAATGCTGCAAGCGACTCGCTTGCTTGAAAACAATACTATTCGAGCTATTGCACTGTTTCAACAACCTGCTCGAATCGAAAATGTCACAAATAAGTCGCGACACGAAAATGTTGCAGGTGTTTATCTCTGAATGCAAACGCTTGCTGCGATAAACTTGAATTCTTTTGCTACAAAATATAGCTATAAGGTGGTCCGAAAAACGGTGTTAAATGCATTAACGCGCTTTTGAAATAAAATTGAAACGAGGCGTTACAATGTTTGTGCAGTACTATATTATTCAGATTACATATTTCCACCTAAATATGGACGTAAATAAGTAATTCAAGATTAAGAAAATTTGTATAACATATTTTAAAGCGTGAAAATTTTGCAACGGGAATTCCTCGTACTATTGCGTAAATAATAATCGTTATCCTGCTGTTTATAATAATTGCAATTTAATAAGGTACGTTCTTTATTAATTCAAGCACACGTAAATAAATACTGTTCAACAGCATTCCACTTTATTACGAAAATGAATGACAGGTGTTCATTAATAAAACCGTTTAGAGTTGGCCACGACTTGAAAACCGCTAGTCTTCTTTTAATTCAAAAATCGAAAATGGCATGACAGCTGAGAGTAGGTGTACTAAATCTAGTTCAGTAAATTATTGCCAACCCTAAACGGTTTTATTAACGACCACTCGTTACTTTACTTTCGTACATAGTATGGCCCCTTGGAGGGTTTGTGAGGCTCTCAAGATATTTTTAAAAGTTTCGAAACAGTAGCAATCATTCTTATTTAAAGAATTTGTTAACTATTTCATAGTAACAATTTTGTTATTATTAAGTTACCGCCAAGGAAAAGTTTGAAATCCATCTAGGAAATGCATGTCTAGAAAACTCCGATCGTTTCCTTAATTTGCTATTCATATCTGGTGTTGACATTTATGACAGCCTATGAACTCGGCATATCAATCTAATGAAAACTATAGCGGTGAAGTACTTTCAATTACTGATACGCGCAGATATTCAAGTCATTGTAATTCGTGGAACATCCATTACACACATGGGCATTAGATTAAGAGAAATTATAAGACTAGAAAGTGATATGTGGTACATATCAGGGCGTGCAACAAGAACGAATTTACTACTACAAGCTTGCAAATGCGTTTTGTCTTACTTTTGCTTTTATTACCGCCAATAGTAGAAAGGATTTGAATGGACGTCCATCTACGGTGATACCATTATTCCAAATCGGACTTGGCTTCTTTCTCTTCAGTGCATCTCAGCAGGTCGCCAGTGCAATGGGCACCAGCAGGCCTACATTTGAATATTTTTGAAGAGCCGCAACGGTGAAGGTGGAAGTATTCCGCCTAGTTACACTCATATAATTCGACATCGTTCTGACGGGAATCAAGTGGGTCGGGCACATTATTAATTGATTTCGGGCGAGGCTTCATTATTTTCCATTCTCGGCAGCTCTCGGGTGCAAATATAATTATAGTTATTGCAGTACCATCACTTGTGGTAGCGTTAACGAAGCGACTTTCTTACCGAGAAAAAAATAACAAACCTTCAAATGATCTTTAGGCTTTTAGAGAGTGTAGCATACTCGTCTACCCATATGCTTTACCCACTGTTTATTTACAGAACCATATGTGAAGTTGTATTAGTAATTCAGCGATAATTGATAAAGGTGGTTTGTATGCAGCTGCTCCATCAGTTAATCAAACTTTGTTGCGATAACTTTCCCGGGAATTGTATGAATAAGCTTGATATTTGTTGTTGTTGTCAAGAATATGTTTTCATTAAAGCCTAAGAACCCAGGAAACTGTGCATCATCGATCATCTATTAAATATGTTTACGACCATTCATTGATAGTAAGTTATTGAACAATCATCTTTGGATGTTTTAGTAGTGACCTGGCAAATATTAGATGCAGCATATTAATTATTTTATTCAATACTGACATGCAAACTGCATGTTTACATTTAAATCATTTAAAACTATGCTTTGATTAAGTAGGATATACAGTGTGTCTGAGGACATACGCAACATATAATAACGCCAATGGTAAATTTTGCGGATGGATCAACGTTGCATTTTCATACATAGCTTGTACTGTGCACGGATAGAGAGCTGCTTTGTCGGATCTATCTCTCTTTCCAATTTCGCTTACAATGCCATTTCATTTTGACTAACCTATAACAAAAATTTACTAACTTTTCTATATTGCCTATGGCCTCAGACACACTATACAAGGTGTTCCATAAATTAAGGCACAAAAAAATCCCAATGACCCAATGAATTAACACAGTTTCTGAAATAATCATGCTTTATGATAATCGGCTTATGCATTGTTGAATTAAAAATTATTAGTTTTGCCTAAAACAAGCAGTGCGCCACCGCTTTTTTGGTTTACTGTTGTTGACCTATTAATTTTTGTTAAAAGTATTGTAGGTAACCATAGCAACATTACAGTACCATTTTATTTTGACTGACATATAAGAAAAATTAACGAACTCTGTTTCGTATGCCCTCAGACACACTGTACAAGGTGTTCCAGAAGTAAGAGCACAAAAGAATCCCATAAAAGAAGCCCTCTTGGCTTTAACACAGTTTTTTAAAATAATTATGATTATACCACTCCCTCTAACATCAACCAATGAATAATAGTCCAGTCATTGAAGGTTTTCCTCTCCGAATTCTTTGAACCTTGACCGATTGACGTGAAATTTGGTGAGTGGTTAGGGGATGGCTCAAAGAGCAAAAGTGACATAGCGTTGATGTGCGCTTTTACCCTGAGAGTGGATACCACCCCTTCTCGGGGGTGGAAATTGTTCACTTAAAATAATCCCGGAAATGGATAGAGGGTCAAATTCTAAGTAAAAAATGTTCTATATAGTTTTTTCGATAGATCGATATTTTTCGAGCTATTCGCGATGGAAAACTTAAATTTTTCCTGATAAAAATGTATGTTTTTGGACGGTTTTTCGCGAATAAGTCGAAAACTTCGCGTTCTATAAAATAAGTTGTAATAACAAAAAATGAAGCTCAAAAAACAGAAAAGAGATTGGTTTGTTTATGAATGCTCTAGGTCCAAAATAAAAGACGTTATGGCTCGTTGAAGAAGATTTTTTTTTGCAACAACTTGGTTCGAAGTAATCAACGTTAATTAACGAAAAACCGATGCATTTTTCGGGAAAAACGTATAGAACATTTTTTGTAGTGATTGAAAAGACCTTTAAAATGAGCACTGTTAAAAGTCGATTTCATTATAACTAAGCGAGTTACGATGCAAAAACGGTGGGCCACTCAAATTTTTGAGAAACAAAATGAGCGATAAAACCCCAGCCATTCCACTAGAATTGATATTGACCATTATCCCTTTACAAATTACTTTATTTTAGTATTACTTATGTAATCCAAAAGTTTGGGCGGGTTAGAATGCGTATTTTTCAAAAAAAATATGATGAAAGTGGAAAACGTATTTTTCAAATTTCTTAAAAAAATACCTTATTTTGAAAATATCTAAAACTAAAGAAAAACACGTAAAAAATAATGTAGTACAAAAATGTGGATTTTTTCTTAACGAACATTTTAGGTTTTTTTTTTATTTCTGTAGGAAAAAAAATAACGGAGATATAAATGTTAGAAGTTTGCATTATAGTGCGCGGACCACCCCTTTACTTTTTGAATATGCAAAGTCTGAGCATGTCGAAAAACTTTTGGATTGCATGAGTGATACTAAAATAAAGTAATTTGTAAAGGGATAATGGTCAATATCAATTTTGGTGGAATGGCTGGGGTTTTAGCTCTCATTTTTTTTTTCAAAAATTCGAGTGACCCACCGTTTTTGCATCGTAACTCGCTTAGTTATAATGCAATCGACTTTTAACAGTGCTCATTTTAAAGGTCTTTTCAATCACTACAAAAAATGTTCTATACGTTTTTCCCGAAAAATGCATCGGTTTTTCGTTAATTAACGTTGATTACTTCGAACCAAGTTGTTGCAAAAAAAAATCTTCTTCAACGAGCCATAACTTCTTTTATTTTGGACCTAGAGCATTCATAAACAAACCAATCTCTTTTCTGTTTTTTGAGCTTCATTTTTTGTTATTACAACTTATTTTATAGAACGCGAAGTTTTCGACTTATTCGCGAAAAACCGTCCAAAAACATACATTTTTATCACGAAAAATTTAAGTTTTCCATCGCGAATAGCTCGAAAAATATCGATCTATCGAAAAAACTATATAGGGCATTTTTTACTTAGAATTTGACCCTCTATCGATTTCCGTGGTTATTTTAAGTGAACAATTTCCACCCCCGAGAAGGGGTGGTATCCACTCTCAGGGTAAAAGCGCACATCGACGCTATGTCACTTTTGCTCTTTGAGCCATCCCCTAACCACTCACCAAATTTCACGTCAATCGGTCAAGGTTCAAAGAATTCTGAGGTAATAGCATATTTTTACCTTCAACGACTGGACTATAACGGCAAAATGCATAGTTACGCATGTACTAACTTTTGATAATGTACATAGCAACTGACAATCACATACCTTTCTGATTAATATGTGATAATCACACGCCTTCACAAAGATCACGTTACCTGCTGTCAGTACAATTGTCATAACAACCACATTAACTTTACTTTTAATATTTAAAATACGCTATTCAAATGCTGTTTATTGACTCGTGATATAATCTAGCCGAATGCAACTCGTGTCTTCTAGATTATCAAATCATTTCTGTTTCCACTCGATATATTGTTTTAGGCAATCACGCTCGTCCTTCGGACTCGCGTAATTGCCAAACAATTTAGCTATGTAAACAGAAATGATTATTTGATAATCAAGAACCCACTAGTTGCATTATATATGATAATCGGCTTATGCATTGTTGAAGTAAAAATGAAAGTTTTACCTAAAAAATGCAGTACAGCACCACTTTTTACTTTACTGTTGTTGGCCTATTGTTATTGTTAACAGTATTGTTAATAACCATAGCAACATTGCAAAAATCTTATCAGTTTTAAACGTATTTCTTTAGAAACTATATCTTTCTAAAAGCCAGTTCGTTTGGGTCAGATAGAGGTTTTTAAATTCAAATTTCAAAATGCTCAGAACGAAAATAATTTTTTTGGGCAAATCTCACCTTCAGGATGTTACAGTTTTCTTGTACACTTATTTTTGGAAGACCCTGTATAATTATTATTGTCGACAGTTTGGCATCTTCAATTGGTTTTTATGACGTCATATATTTAAGTATACCATCACTAAACATTTTTTTCGTTGACCACTTGTTAATTTCAATATTAATGAATTATTTTCCTAAAAAAGGATGGATTAATAGACGTCATTAATACACTGTTTTTGATTAATACACTCTTTTTCATTAATTAACTGTTTTTTAAAAAAAGGATGGATTAATAGATCTATTAATACACTGTTTTTGATTAACACACTCTTTTTCATTAATTAACTGTTTTTGTGATTTTGACGTTTTGATGATATTTTGCATGGAGGTTAGTTGTATTAATCAAATTTTTCGCCACAAAAAAAGATTTTGCGGTCAACGAAAAAATTTTGTAATCAACTCGTTTGTTAATGGGCGGTTAATAATCTCAACTATTAAAGGCACTCACTCGCTATCGCTCGTTCGTGCTTTAAACAGTTTCGATTATTAATCGCCTTCATTAACACACTTGTTGGTTAAATAACTATTTACAAATTGAAATTTATATTTGTTACCGCGGAGTTGAATTGGGCACGAAATTTGGAATCCGAAAAAAGTACCATCTCAATTTGGAAGTCTCCAACAATTTTCTTTTCATTTGCAATTCTAACAGAAGTGTAGTTGATAAGCATGAGCAAAAAATATGAGTCGATTCTATTCGACGCGACTCAATTGAATTGACTCTGTTTTATAGTAAAATCGAGTCGATTCAATAAAATCCTATCGAATTGTATATACCAACATGGAAGGAAAGTTCAAGTATTATAGTAAAATGGAAGAACCAATTAAATTACTTTTTATAAATGTAAGTACACAAATGAAATAGAATCAGAATTTATCCCAATAAAATACTAAATTGTGGTAATTAGGTCAGTGACTTGAAAATCGATATAGGAAAAAATAACTTTGATTAAAACTACTGTTTTTTTTTCATTTTTGCTGATTAATTATAGATATAAAGCCGTATAATCTATACAGTTTTGAATTGGCTTGAAATATTAACACTCGATAACTACAATTTCAACATCGCTACATACTCCAAGCTTCCTAACGTTGTAGATTTCGAATATGTATAGTTTTAAATTATTTGTTTTGATCTTATTCTAGGACACTTTATTTGATAATGAGTTACGATTGTTACGTAGGATTGCCATTGAATAGCAATGGATCATTGTGTAATTCTGACTGTTCTTTATTCAATAACACATGTGTAAAAGGTTTTAGAGTATAGTTTATAAGCTTACAGTCTTCTACCTCGGTAGTTCGAGCAGATTTGAATAATTATTATGATAATTCTAATGATATTACCTCTATTTTCTGCCATTTCTACAAGTGTGCCACCATTAACTGTAATAATATAAATTGTAAGAATGTTTAACCATATTTACAGAGTTCTGCATCAGGTACAGCAAATTCTCTAAGTATTTTTAATTTTAATAAGCGTTGTGTAGTTACTCTGTATACAGGGTGTCCAAAAAATGGCCTAAATAAATGGATTTTATCACCCACCTTTGACCAGAAATATTTCGAAAAATACGGCCCAGGGAATTTTTTAAATATGTTTTCTGGGTTCACTAGGCATCCCCAAGTAACGTACCGTAGAGTTAATCCGCCATTTTTTGGACACCCTGTATAGCGTGAGCTGATAGCATTCTGTCTTCGACTTTGTTATTTATTAGATTGTCTTGTTGGGTAATTTGTTTCAAAAATTTGTATAATGTTCTTTCTATTGGTCTTCCTGTGTTTTAGTTAGCTACGTCGTTTTCTGTATTGTTTAGATGCTTCATAGGTTTGTAGGCGAATTCCTGCTTTCCATGTATATCGTGCTTATTCCATGAGTCTTGATGTGATCATTTGTTTTGCAAAGTTTTTTTTCTCTTTATATTATTTATACTCTTGAGATGTTGTTTTCGAGATACAACAGAGACGCTATTTTTTTATTTTGCTGTTTTTTTTTGTTTCATCGTTCCTCTTGACTTTTTTATTTTCAACTTCTTGCCAACTACTTCACTTGCTCTTTCTTATAATTAGTTTTGATGTCCTAACATTCTCTCCCTCTTCCCTCATCGGCAGCTATTTGCATTAAAACTATTCTTGTAGTCTGATTGGATACAAATATCGGACACTTTCTTGTGTTACGAAATATATTTTAAATACTTAATTATTTTTGATTGTGCTTTCAGTATGGTGTTTTTGGTTCAAATTGATACCAGGATAATGGTAGCTACTTAAAGTTCCAAGGTATCTAGCTATCTTTAACTGATTAAAAGTCCAACATTGTCTTAATTCCTATCCATTATTATTAACTATATCTTTCTACATCCCTCCTCCTCCCAGTACTACCAACGAATAGGATCCTCGTGAACTGCAAAACTGAGAATATCAATATGCTGTAAAAATACTTGCATCATGTAGAGCTCCCGTTTTAATAGTGAATTAAATTATTTTCTCATGAAATCCAATACGAGATCAGACTTCTACTGTTCATCATCAATCAGCTTGAACTGAACTACATTTTTTTTTCTTCAACACGCCTTGCCGAAGTATTGATTATGAGCTTATGACTCCGACCATTTTTACAAATTTACAATTTTTGTTAAAGAATGTCGAAAAATTAATAAAGGACAAGTATGTTATTTCGCTCGATGAAAATGCGGCAACGCGGGAACGACATAACCTATCAGGATGATTGTTGTGCCATTTTGTGTGGAATATGAATGCAAAAAACTGAAAAGCTTTTAGCCGAGATTAATCGCTTTTTTATTTGTATATATTTGTCAGTTTGTATTCGCGGTACTAGAAATAGATGTTAAGCGGCCACGTAACTACGCCGTCAGATTGCAACACTGGAGGACTGTCCACCCTGAGTTCGTATCACGGTCCGGGAAATATATTTTTGTAATTGTCGTAAGGTGTGGATGCAAATTTCTATTCATCTCTAAATCTCAAATATTACATTATCGGCTGTGTTTGCCCCATCCGTACTCGCCGCTGATTCGATTTTAAACCGATTAGCTCCGTCTAGGCTTCGGAATTCTTAGTTCCCATATCTTCTATGCGAATTCTCTTTAGCCCAAGGGGTTGCATATGTGGCGTGGTCAAGAATATAACACCATATGATAACGGTTATGCCACATTTAAAACACCGTGCAACATATTACGAAACGTCAATGTGTCTTAACGGGCGGGAGTCATAGATAGATATCGCATGGCAAACAGTGTGCCGAAACACAGGGGCTTTCACCGTCTCATCTTTTTTCCGAGAATTTTTATTAGAATATCGGAAAATGAACATATTTCATGTGCCAGAATTGTTGTACAGACATAGACTCTTCGATTCTATTATTGAAACACACGGACTAATATGCTTCAGGTGAACATCAGTTTAGGCATTTAAATATTAACAAAATATTATTAAACGATATTGTAACTAACGTTATATAAAAAACTAAATTGATTATAGAACTATTTAACTTCCATTTCATAGAATACAAAAAGCATCCCGAGTTCTCTTTTACCGCATTAACCAAAATAATTATATTTGTTGTGCACGCTCAATGAAAAAACATGCTGATGCGTTTCGGTAAATTACATTTAATTGATCCGTCTGGACACTGTACTTTTACTTAATTTTAGCAAGACTGCTGCTGCTCAAATAGGAAGTGTTACAATCAGCTGGCAGTCTGAGTGCTTTATTAGATTTAATAATGCAACAAACAAGAAAATAACTTCACGGAATGCAGCACTGATGTAAAAGATGATACCAGTGCTGTTCAAAAAGTTTTATTTTTAATAGTTTTTGTTAATTTACTACTTCTGCTAGGTTAACACACTTTTGCGAATTCAGTGACGTTTCCGAATCCGGTCAGATTTGGCAAGTGCGACGAACCTGCCATTGATGAGAAATCGCTGTTTTGGGTAAATTTCTCCGATCAGGCGAAGAAATCGCATTTAAATTACACCAGACTCACAATGGTTTGTAAGTCTTGAGCGCGCATTGCAATTTATGTACCGAGGCTGACCCATTTGCCGCTCCTTTCTCCTTCTTGCGTATTAATGATGGACATAAACTTTCCGCATATTTGTAGCAGTTCTGCTTCAGTTATTATTGTTATCCTGCGGATGCTGCTTGCTGCGACCGCTAATAATCATAATTGCCCCGTACCAACGTAATTGACGTAGAAAACTACCTATAATGGGTTTTTCGATTTGTTTATCGCTGTTTTATTTATGGAAGTGACGTTTCGTTAACATTGGCACTTAATTATGAGCAATTAGTGCATATATTTAGTTATAACAAATAAACATCCTTTAGTTTAGAGGACAGTTTTTAGAACGTACCATTCGCCTGCAGATTTATTAAGCTCTAAAGTTATTATTACTATAATTTAACCTATATTTTATAGTTCATTTCTGAATGATCTAACGTTCTTTTACGCTATTGCTTTACGCATATGTAAATACCTAACAAGATTGCATGATATTGAATACTAATAGTAGCCAAACCCATAATCTGACTAATATATAGAAAGAAAACAAATCTGCGACGATTAGGAATTATTCAAGGTATTTCAACTATAACTATTTTGTTATAGATATTAACGATACAAGTTTTATTATGATCATCTTAACGAAGCGAGTTTGATTGCCAAAACGTGGCGGTGAGCCGAGTTTTGCGACAACTAAACGAGTCCGTTATGTGCCATAAGCAAACCTGTACTGTTCAATATTTTACCTTTATCAATAAATTCTGGTTCGATGCATTTTTTTTATATAAAAATATTACCGCACTGAATGTGGTAATATCTATCCGTTACCGCACACAGTGTGGTAATGAAGCTCTTAACGATACTAAAATTAATTTGGTTAATAAGAATCTATAACAACACCGATGAAGATAAATAAACTAAAAAGGTATAGGGGCATTTTCTTTTCCCTATAATCTTTAATACCATCGTTCTTGTTTATACCATCGAGCATCCTTGAATAACAGTTGTTCATAGGACATTTTTATTTGTTTTTGAGCAATCAATTTCCTGTCGAAGCTTTAGGCAGAAGTACCGAGATGTTAATTAACGTTATTATTATTCTCATAAAATGAAATTTAAAGTTAGATGGTAAATATAAAATCAGCATACTCAATGTATAATAGTTTTGACCTAAAACAATAAATATCAAAAGTATTGCTGGAGTGTTTTCAACAAAAACATGGCCGATTAAAGTTGTAGTTAATCCAACACACTTAATTTCTACAAAATTGTAATCCTGAAATACATATACGTATGCCTTAAAAAATTAAACCAATGGAAATTATTACCTTCAAATTATATTTTTCTCTATAATGACACCATAATAATATTATTAGTTTTAGCTTGTTGCTTCACTCGCACGTAAATAAATAAAAAGTACTACATAATTAAATTAACCAAACTGATTTCAATTTCAAACGTACATGGAAACAGAATTGTCGAAACAACCACAGTAAATACTCATGCGACTGCCGATGAAGTGAGAGAACGGTGCAACGTCGGAAATCCCTTTTATACGGTGCTGCCCATTGTCTAGTTGTTCATCGAATTAATAAGCTTTTGCATTTGCCGAATTTGATATGACCGCGGTATAAGTAGTACTTGTCTACTATTTCTAGATCTTTTAACAGCATATTTAGTTCTCCCATGTCGGTGCTGATTAAAACTATGACCTTGTTAACATAGAATTTCGGCGTAGTCTTTGTGAATAAACATCCAGCATTCACTGGCTTAATATGCCGTGCACCTTGTGAACTCAAGAAAGGATCCACGCAATGGCCATGCTGTTTGGTGGCTCGTGTTCTTTGAGTACCTTGAGAACGGGGATACTTAAGATTTGGCTTTATAGCTATTTGTGTACCCCTATTGACTAACGTTTTACAAGACCTTGCAGCTTGCATTATAGTGAAAGTCGCACTAAGAACTAAAGGTCGGTGTGGAGCTATTTATAGTCCTCTGTGCCAGCCGCTCGGAACGACGTAACGCTGATTGATCGTTCAAGTGCAGCATAATCCGTGGGGCGTGGCCGTATGACTCACAGTGGTTATAATGCTTTAGATGGTGTATTACAGTAGTTCACGTTTTACTAAGCTTAAAACCATCTTCCCTGTTTATATTATTTGGATGTTTTTCTATTTCTATGGCTTCACGTATCACTTGTGGGAAGTAGTGAGGTATTCTGGCGTGCTCAAAGTCTAGTGTGCCCATTTGTAAATGTATGCTCAGCTGTATGTTACTACACAAACGCATCACAAAATCAGCCGCAGCCGTAACCGCGAAAGCTTCAAACAGTATAAAACTATGTCGTCAGCTAATCTCAGATGATTCAGATAAACGCCATCAACATTTAGACCCTTTCCATTCAAATTGAATTGTTTGAATATATTCTCCAATGCTAGCATGAGCAGCTTGGGTGAAACGGTGTCACATTGTCGAATGCCTTTCTCGTGATAGATTTTTCCTGTTTTTATATTATCTATCATTCATTGGATGTGGAACGTAGCTTGATCATAGATATTTTTAACAAGAGTATTAGCTTGAGTCTACGATAACATCTTCCATTGCTGCCACGAGTGTTCAGGTTTATATACTGTCGACAGCATTATGATAATATTGATATTGTATAAATGCCAAATGTATTGGGATGTTATATTCGTTCTTATTTTCTATCAAAACCTGCCTGCCGCGCTGGATGATATATATGAATCCAGTTTTGTTGTGAATAGATTTGTTCTAATCTTAATCAGCAGCTTGTATGGTGCTATAGTAAACTGATCGGCCGGTAATTTTCCATATTAGATCCATCTTCCTTTTCATATATGTCTTTGAAAACGAAGTTGTATATTGAGTGAAAAAAGTATACTCACGAATCTGAAACGTAAGGTACATGATAACTGCATATTGCCAGTAGCCACGTATGGGGTAGAATCCACGATTTCAGCAAGAAAAACCGCTGATCAACTAGGTGTAGCATAAAAAGTATAGAACGAATCATGCCGGGAATAACCTTGAGAGATGATGTTCAAAATAAGGATATCCGTGGTAGAACTAAGTTGACGGATGTCATCGATTGTATAGCGACGCTCAAGTGACAATGGGTGGGTCACACAGCAAGGCAAGACATAGAAAGGTGGATGCACAAATTATTGAACTGACGACCTCGAGGATCTAAGGGAAGTGTCGGGAGACCCCAAAGCAGATGGACCGCTGATGTATTGATTGTTGCAGGAAGACAATGGACGAACATTTCCCAAGACAGGAACACCTGGAACCGGTTGGAGAAGGCCTATGTCCAGTAGTGGACGAATGCAGGTTGCGGACTAGAAATTCATAATCGGATTCTACCTAGACGAACGCCTGGAAGTTCGAGTTCGAATGCCGGCGACTGCGATTTTTTTTATTTGCAAATTTCGTGTAAACCCCTTTACAGATTATTTTTCATAATGTTTCCTTTAGTACAACACCTTGCAAAATATTTTTGTTTACAAGTATAGTACATTTTTTTTCTATAATAAATTTCAAGGTCAACTTTCTAGGGGATAAGTTACATTCCTGCAGGGTCCCTAGTTTTAATAATGTTGGTACATAGATTTTCAGTTCTTTTCTTCCACTAAAAAAATATTCTCATTTTGACAGATATGTTATAATTTAATATCGCTTGCTTTATTTTTGCATTTAAAATATTTCTTGGTTTTCTTTTTTTATCCGATTTTATTGATGAGGATGATGATTCCATGTTAAAAAAAGAAATTTGTCAAGAGTTCAAATTAAGAAACTTTGACTTTCAAAATTGACACATAACCATAATTTTGAAAAAGTTCTACCAACACGAGGTATAAAAATTTACTAGCGTTTTAATCACATATCTACCAACATTGTAACACTATGACAGTTATTATAGAAAAAAAAACGTACTTTATGTGCAACTGATAATGTAAAAAGTGTAAATATGCAACTACATTTATACTTAAATGTCAAACTTCAAATTTGATTTTGAACTGAGTTATAGTTGCATTCATAAATTAGGAACTATTCCATAGCCATACTAGATGAAAATAATTTTTGATCACACTAAACTTAGTTATAACGTTTTTATTTAATTCAGCAACGTGGACGATTACCTTGTACTTCTTTTCTTCTTATACGTTACGGCATCGTAGTATGGATAGACCCATTTCTTGCACTATTTGCGATTGCGTGCTTATTTCTTCATGGTCGATTGTCCCCTTATATTGCTTAATTTTAGGCGCTTACTTTCCTACCGGCCTTTCTTATCCACTGTGCTGTGCATTGCTTTCCTTCTAGTTTTGTTTTTACTTCTTTTAACCCCACATTCCGTCACATCTTTAATTTCTGTCGTGTTGCTATTACATTCATGTTCTCCTGTGTTGGACAACACCACTAGTAGCCAAATGGTCTGAATTTTTTTTCAACACTGACTTTTTTAATGATACCATAATCGTTTTCTGATATTGAATATATATGGAAAAATAGTATGTGTATCTTGGGCAGAAAGCAACATTCCCAGACTCCTGTGTTGTTGGGCTCAGCATTTACCTCGCCCAGCAATATTCACAGTCGTCTGGGAATGTTACGCTTTTCGTCCTAGATACACAATGTACTATTTCCAAGTATGTGTTGAATTACTTAATTTTGCAAAAATCTAAAATCCAATTTTCTTAAAAACTGCATCAAAACTTCAAGACCTGACGCAGTACCGTTGGAAACAGACACTGATAAAACAAATAATAAACATTGTAGAAAATAATCTTCATTAAAACTTAATTTTTTTTTCAATAAAACGAGTAAAAACATGGACTCATATTACTACATAAGCAGGAAATAAGTACTATTATATTAAAATTATATCCCTTTTATTTTACATTTCAGTCAACTGATGCATTTAAATTTGACGTATGTTTACTGTATTCCCTAAGTAATAAATTCGGGAAGACAATTATAACCTAAATTATTGGCCAAAGAAATTCAAAATTAGCAGTATATTAATCGAACGCCCCTGGTAGCTAACCCCAGACGGTACCGCTTATAAATTTTGCGTAAACGCCACCCAATTTAGAAACACAAGCTGCAGTTGTCTTGGAAGAATCGTTGAACTTTTGTTCGCAGTTCTAGCTGTCTTTGCATCCAACACAATAGTTCAAGGGCAAAATGCTCCATTTACTGCTGTCCAAGTAGCAGCGACCGTTATTATGGGATTTTTTCCCTAACATGCTAACGATAATATCAGCAATCAGGTGCAGGAGAAAGCCAGTCCAAATTAAGCACTAATGTCGAAGCGGTTCTGACAGAGCTACAAATAAATACTTTGTGGCACTCAAATATTGAAGTAACGGATTTTGTGGTGATTCATAGATTCATCTGGTGGCAGTTAGTTGAAAGACCTTTTGTTTACCCACGGAAAATTGGGACCGAATTTCATTACCAGCCCAGCCCTAGTAACTTGTTTTGGATTCGGCATTCAATTATCGAATTCTAGCCTTATAAGGAACTGCGAAATCAAATTTGGCACTTGGAGATGATAATTCGATAACTGTTAAATAAATCACTAATGGTCCACATATGAAGCCGGTTTGGAACGTTCAACGGTATAATTGGCTTGTAGCCTCTTCCTCTGATAGATTATGTAAGGTAATAGATTTCGATTGGAACAAATTTATATGTTGAAGAATTATATGAGACAAATTGAAAATAGAAACATTCACTTCCTTGTAAGAAAATATTAGTTTTTATTATGTACATAGTTGCCATTACACACCCTCTTAGGTGTACCTTTGTAATGTACTTCCAGTTTTTACAGGTTTTTCTTTCATCCCCCATTTTGGCTACATTTTTTCTTCTAGATTTTCTTGTACCCATTCGGAGATTGATTTAATTTTTACCGCACATAATTGCATTCTTAACTGTACTGCATTTTTTGTTCTATCATGGCAGTATATTTGGGCCCAATCCATCCTATTCTTTGAATTTATGTTTGATTTATAATGATCTCTTCTTCCGATACGGTTCTCTTAGATTTTCTATCCCTCCTTTTTCATTCAGTTACACTCTTTCCACTCTATAAACACGAGACTCGTATAGCAATTTTGATTCCATGTTTATATTTACAGGATTTACAGCTTTATGGTATGTTTAAGCTTCGCTTAAAACTTATTTGTTATATTTAGGGAATTCAGTATGTACTACAAGCGCTCTAGTTTCAACAGTGTAGGTTATAATACAGCACTTTTGATAAGTTATGTTACTAGGTCGTGCTGAATAGACATTGCAGAATTGTACTATTATGGATATAGCCGTAGACCTAGTTTAGTGTATAAATACGAAATGTATTTTTGAATAAACTAATACAGTGTCAACCATAGCTGTATTCACTTCTTGTGAGTTGACGTAGGCTACAAATGTCTTAAAAGGGACAGTTTGGCCTGGCTTGCCTGCTAAAAAAGACCATCCTACTCCAAATCACACCAACAAGGATTCAACTACCAAACTTTCATTCCTTCAGTACCTACGCAACTTCCTAATCTGGTCTTCCCAGTTAACATAACCTATTTATACCTAAATCACTTACTAAAGTGATTTCAGAAAACTTTGATGATACTCTAACTAAACATTTACGCGGCAGTACAATCACTTTACAAGCGGATCTGAACCACGATGATTGGCCGTTTACATAACTGAAGTTTCATTTTCTCTTGTTATCTCTTCTATAGCAGGAGACACCATTATGGCACTTCTTGATGACATTTTCGGTTCATTTTTGTACAAAATACACCTATTTTTTATTCACAATGTAACAGACTAAAGAAGAATCGCCTTTCTTATACCTAATAATATAGTATGATCAAAAATTATTTTCATCTAGTATGGCTATGAAATAGTTCCTGCTTAATGAATGCAACTATAACTTACCTAAAGATCATGTCATTTGACATTTAAGTATAAACATAGTTGCATTCATAAATTAGTAACTATTCAATATTACCGCTGACAATGTGTATGTCAGGTAAACGTCAAAATTAACATTTTGTTTCATTGAATTGTTCTCCGAACTCTGGCTCTGAGTTTTGCTTCAATATTTGTCATTCACTCATTACTTGTTGCTGCTGTTTTTGGAAAAATTTCGTTACAGGAGCAATTCGTATTCAGAATTACAAATATTGTAGGCAAAATTCAGAGCACTTGTTCTATTATATGTGACAATCCGGTAATAGTTTATTACACAACAAGTTTAGAAAAGTAAGTTTTACTAAACGAACATAGCCAGCAGAGCGAGCGAGTAACTTAAAAAGCTATATTAGTTTAATACATCTGCTTTTATTACGAAGTGTGTATACTATTTTTTCGCATTTTGTATTAGTATTTATAAACAAACATTTATATAAAAGCATTCTACCACATGTTCATTAAAAAAGTCCATAAGGGGCGGCTGTGGAAATTCAAACGTATGAATAATATGTTGGTGGCACTGTAAGTCTATGTCAAATTTGAGGTTATCAGGTTAGGTTTTCCGTCAGTTTTGGCGCAAAACCTAACCTGCTAACCTCGAATTTGACGGTGACATTACCATATAGTAAAATTGACATTTCTATGCACCAAAATGCGACTTTATTAAACTATTTTGAATTTAGTAAAGTAGCACATTATTATCCAAAATGCGAAAAAAAAATTAATTTGCTTTTTCTCCCGTTGGAGTAAAAGTGACCCTGTAGTCCCTCCTTTGAGGGAGTTAAGTAAGGATTTAGATATAGGTAGTGCAAAAAAAGAGGTTATGTTCGTTAAATCTACTGCTAAAACTCGGTAAGTGCACTTGGCGGATTATACTTTTATTACTGTAGTTACTGACAAAACTCTAGAGGTTTAGGTTCTAGAAGTTAACATTATTTTTTAGTGTTTGTTGCCAGTAAACTATGTTACTGCATTTACCGGGTTTTTTCCTGCATCAATAGTTCTTATTTGGACTTTACTGATATAGGAAAACAATAAAACAACACGATCTTGTTGAAACAGGACTTAACAGTATAAAAAGAACTCGAAAATGAACAAACGTATCTATCGTAGTTCTCTTTCTGACGTTTTCTCGTACAATTCCCACTTGTTTCGGTGCACCTTATTTAACACATGGATTTTACAGATTATTGCATATTGATAATTAGCAGGGAACATGTAGAGAACTATAATTCATTTATATGCAGGTGAAAGCAATTAATTGTGTCACATTAAATATAAAATATCGCATTTTCCCTGATCCGCCCCTGGCTGCAGCATAATTCACTCCAACAAATGAAATTGTCAAATACTCCCTTTAGCGGTATAAACTTCGGTAGCCGATTTCGCTTTTAATTCTCCCAATAAATAAAAGCGGTTCGGAATTAATAAATAATTAATGCGGCCTGCAAAGTATGGCCTTATGTTCGAAAACCGGCTGTAATGCACGAAGCTTTCGCTTTTAAACTTGAACCGTATCTTTAGAAATGCAATTTCGACTTGGGCAATAAAAAGTGTCCGTTAACCTTAAAAAGTGCAGGAACTTCAAGCATGATTTAGGTGAAGATAATAAAGCCAGGTTCGTCTTCTTTTACATTTGCAGTCAAGATTCTTTATTGTAATTGGTAGCATTTTCAAGTAGAGTGGAAGTTTTCTAACGATGGGATTTTCGCAAATGCTTGAAAAACCAGAAATACTACAGGTATATAAACAATATAGCAGTGGACAATTTATTTTCTTAGGGGGCACATTAAATTTAATACTTACTAAGATAAAAAATAGTTTGCAAATTG
Organism: Agriotes lineatus; assembly: GCA_940337035.1. Taxonomy (NCBI): domain Eukaryota; kingdom Metazoa; phylum Arthropoda; class Insecta; order Coleoptera; family Elateridae; genus Agriotes; species Agriotes lineatus. The sequence continues at coordinate 86,584,315 of OW679196.1, read as the reverse complement.
CAAGGAATATCAAGATTAATATTTTCAATGTTGAAGGCAGAACAAAACATGTGAACTTTATTACTTGTATACTTGTATTAAAAACAAAATATTATTAATTATTGGAAAATATCCAGCCGTCAGTGGGAAAATCACTTTAGTGACGTCAGATCCTAAAAGTACTACTGTAGGTTAATGATGTATTAAGCCGTTAAGTTATTGAAATTAAATTTTTTAGGGCTAAAAATATTTGACAAGGCCCATAGAATGGGGAATAATATCCCACACATAAATAGTCATACTTTCGTATCATCTACTATTTAAATCTTGTTCGATATACATTTCATCTTTTAAATGAACTCTCTGAGCTAGTAATACCCTTATTTATACTTTGCTTCTGCACATATGGATTTCAACTCTATGTGTATGTTGTTTACGCGTATACTACAAAAGAAACTTAAAAATGTCTATGTATATTTGTTTTGTCGCTATTTAAAAACCCTAAGAATGAAAATTGCAAAACACAAGTGAAGAACGGAGGAACACTAAACGCCAACAATGTCATATATATTATGTCACATCAATATGAAAAACGAACCCTTGCTGTACCTACAATACCTCCACACTAGAAATAGTTCAAGATAAAAAAGAAAATTAAAAACCACACATGAAGTTGGTGGAAATTTTTACGCAGCCCTCTAGGTTTCATTCATTAGAAAAAACAAGAAGTTTTGATAAAACATTTAGAGAAAGCAAAATCGGCATGCATTGGGAAAGTATACCTTATAAAAACATAACTACTTATTGTTGTTTTTTAATCGTAATTGCATGCTTTATAATTAATTCTACAATCTAAAACCAATATTAACTTAATGAAATGGCTCTGTAATTTTTAATTAATATCATTTCATTTTCTCACTACTTGCACATTATATATAACATTAATATTTAATGAACGAATGGATATTCTCGGCCTTGACTTGGATATGTATATGATTACATTCGGGCGTAAACTTAACTTCGATAACATAATTATTTCTTCGTGCAAAATTAAATTTAATATTAAGAGTTGTTATTGTTCCGTGCTTCCGCATTCTTCTCCAATTAAGGTTAATTGATATTAAAGCTTCTTGATCTTGAGGAAACGGGTACCTATACATATCTTTTTTCAAAAACTTAACAGTTCTTATAAATTTTATTGTATGTTAATACGATATTGGTAAAAACTTTTCAAGGTAGGAAAGTAAAATTTAGACCGGCGAAGTGTATCTTTGACACCAAATGTTATAACATAACTGACTTCCTGAAAAGTGCATTTAAAAACTTATTAATTCAGAAATCAATGTCGTGCGAGTATTAAGAACAATCGTCGTCATTTAAATTAACAGTGTGTCCCAGAATTGATGTTACAAGAGGTGGGACAGACTAAAAATTTTTGAATTTTATTTTAAGATTGTGGGATTAAGCCCTACTTGGTTTGAAGAGAATTTAAAATTTCTTTTCAGTTTTTGAAAAACAAGTCGGCCTTGACACTGAAGCCAAAACTATTTTCTTTCCAGGTAATTTCTCATTCTAAATAACTTTTCTTGGTAAAATGTTGCCGTATCATGAACAAAAAGGGTAGTTTACCTGAAAAGAAAATAGTTTTCGCTTCACTGGCAAGGCCAACTTTAAAAACTAAAAATATTCTTAAAATTCCCTTCAAATCAAGCAGGATAGCCCCACAATCTTAAATTAAAATTCAAACATTTTTAATCTATCGCACCTCTTGTAACATCAATCCTGGGACAGACTGTATAATTTACTTTAAAAACGAAAGTGAAACATTTCGGAGGAGATATATTTTCGTAAATAGCAACTGCATGTCTTTTGAAAATCGTTTTTTCTATTTTCCTGTTTCTAAAGTAACATTTTTGTAACGGTTTCAATTCATTTAAGATAACTTATTTTTATACAGTGTTTTCGTAAAGTAGTGCAAAAGTTCGTTAAAAATTCAAGGAATAACTTTTGGAAAAAATGCTGGGACCCGTCAGTTTTAATTTTTATTTGAGCATTTTTTCAAATAAAATCTAAACATAAAGGGTGACCCGCGTAGGATGTATGACGTCATCGATGTTTTTGTAGAATGGCAACCCCCTTTTGACTTCCTTTTACAATAAAGGAAGTATTGGATTCACGTTTTAGAGTCCCCTGATCTCAAAAAACATATTTTTTTTCATTGGTCTGTCTGTGTGTCTGTCTGTGAACAGAATATCTCAAAAACGGAAAGAGGTATGGCGTTGAAACTTCATATATAAGTTTTGTGTACTATGTAGATGCGACAGCAAGCGTTTGAAGAAAATCTCATAACCGGAAGTAGGTGTTTACTCTTGTGATTTTTCAGTTTTTTAAATTTTTTTCAAAAACGGCTCTAGCGATTTTTTTTAACTTTACATTTTTAATGTGTATTGATGTGATATAGGTGATTTTCCATTTGAATACTTCTAAAATGGGTTTCTTTTGTTTTTTTTTCTATTTTTTTTATTAACTCCTATTTTAAATAGAACACCCGGTATATTATTACATTTTTGAATTCAGCTTAAAATTCTAGAGAACATTTGTCTCTTGAACTAACACTCTATTTTGTACCGTTTTTGTAAAATTTGTAATTTTTGAAAAATTTTGACAAATGCTTAAAAATTTAAAATAAAATGTTTGGCTAATTATAAGATCACTGTAAAAGGAAGTTGTGTGCGTGAATAACACCAGATTTTTTATTACGGAATTTGAAAGAATGCATATTTTATACTTGCGCTAAGCTAATCTTTGAGTTTAGGTCAAATTTAATTGCAATGATAACTTCAAAAACAACTAAATTAAATGTCAAAATTGTGCACCGTTCGCTGCCTGACAGTACCCAAGACGACCGAGATGTTTTTTTTATTGATTGCTGTCATTGATAAAAACGTAAAATCATATTTCCAAAAATTAAATTTGGCATTTTGCAATTTTAAAATTGTTTTTCTTAATTTTTGGTCATGTGACCTATACGCAAAAAGTAGCTTAGCGTAAGTAAAAAATGTGTTATTTCAAATTCCGTAATAAAAAAGGGGGTTGCCATTTAAAAAAAGAACTTCGATGACATCATACCTTTTTAGCGGGCCACCCTGTATGTATGAATTTTATTTGAAAAAATGCTCAAATAAAAATCGACGGGTCTCAAGCATTTTTTTAGAAAGTTATTTTTTGAATTTTTAACGAATCTTTGCACTACATTACCAAAGCACTGTATACATATACTGAATGTTTACTTTTACCTACAATTTAAAAAATCCTATATGATATGGAAACAACAGAGATACCTCAAATAAACGACTCCAACGGGTTTGTAGAACTGACCTTATTGCAAGTAGGAGTTCTCAATAATATTTGCTTATAGTACTATATTTTTGTATTACATATATCTATTTGTAACCTGATAACGAAATGTAACAAACAATTCAGCTTGCCTAGTGCAAGTGAACAAACTTCAAAGGGGAGAGATTATTATAATTATGCACTAGTACTACTGGTACATGATCGAACAGTAGATAAGGAATGTAAAGAATGTTAGAAATTTAAAATAGTCAAGCCATTATAGCACTAATGTTCAAGACTGACTGACACACCAAATATTAATGATCAGACTAATTATACCTGCAGGTAATTTGCTACAATATTTAAAGGACCTCGGTTTCTATTTTGTAATTCGTCGTATGGGAATGAACAGTCAGAATGTTATTTTATTCTTCTAATGTTGTTTTTGTGTTTTTGCCATGACTCACTTCACTTGTCTTGTTTTTGCTCGATTATGTGTTAAGGTTCTGTATTACACATATAATCTTATTTGTTTTTTATCAGCTACAATGTTGCGTACGTACTGTTGTATTATCTTCTGTCTAAAAGTCATTGTTTTGGTCTTAATAAATTTCACTTTTTAAATTGTTAACATACTAGCTTTAATTTTTAAGCCAGCAATACTGCAGTACAAAAGGTGCTATTATTATATTTGCTTCCACAAAACTGCAAGTTGTTACGCTTATCCAAAGGAAAAAATATTATATTGAGTTTGTCTTCAACATTTCAGCTACTCGTACAACTTAATTCACAATATCTACACTGATTGGATATCAATTTATTTATTTGCCATTTTAATTGTATACTGGCAGTTATCCAGCCCATAGATTAAAAGCAGGAAAATATATTAAATCTAACTTGCATTAAACCCACACACATACAAAGCACAATTAAACAATTAACTGATAAGAGTGTTTGAAATATCGATCGCATCCAATCGGCGTCAACACGTGGCTTTGATAAGGAAGTCAATAATTCTACAAATATTATTTTTCAGGGCATCATGACAACCCAAGTCAACGTCGTCAACTGGTCGAAGACCCTTTCCTTGGACAGGCACGTCGCTTCCCCAGTTTTCCACGGATTCATGGATCTGCCTCACGGCTCAAACACTCTCGCTAGGCTTTCCCCTACCATTCTGCGCCCGGAAAAGATAAGCGAGTATCAAAATAGCGACAACGTTGGAGCACCTGTGTACAAGTCCTCATTCCTCTACGCAGTGCGTCTGAAGCATAATATAGAGGAGTCGCGCAAAGCCTTCTTGTCCTCCGCTTGCGAAGCGAAGGAAGAGCCGCAGGAAGAAGTAGAAGCTACCAGGGAAAATGTGGAACAGAAGAAGACGCCGTCGCGGAAGATAAGTTTCAAATGCAAAAAACCTTCCACATATCGCCGAACCCCTGTAGGGGCCAGCAAATCTACAACCCTCAATGCCAACACAGTTGCTCAGCTGACCCTGAAGTTCAATGAAATGGTTGCGGATAGGGTGCCCATCTTGGAGCAACCGAAATTTGCACGTCTGGTAAGGAGGGTAAACAGCATGAAGTCGACACAATCACAGGATGAGCTAACGAACAAAAAAGTGACCAGGAAACCAAGTGTGAAACTAAAACCCGTTGCTAAGTTCGAGGATAAGAGCGGGAGTGAACAAAAGAAGCGTCCGTCAGTGAAGCAAAGAACAAAAATTACCAAAACGGATACTCACAATAGTGATAAAATGTACGTGCCTACCCAGTTTTCCCCTGCGGACGTTCCTCCAGTTGCTAAAAACACCGATATCACCAGTGCTGAGGAAGAAACTCGATCGTTGAGTGCATCCCCTAATTCTTCGAAGACTCCCGTAAATACTGGAAGCGTTCGGGCAACAATTGAAATTTTTGAAAGGCGCACTTCACAGTCGAGTCCTGATAGCGAAAATAAAAGTTTGTTAAAAGAAGTTGAAAAAGTGCCAAAACCTAAAGTGCCTGAGAAGAACCCAAACATTAAAATTAAGGACTTAGTAATAAAAGACGGTGTTAGGAAACTGAAAGTTTTCGACAAACGTGATGGAAGTGATAATCTTAGTGTTAGTGTTACCGATTCAGATTCTGTGAACATTAGTGACGAAAACGTAACTCGAATAGTATATGATGAAACCAGTCGCGTTTCAATTTCTAACCAAGACATTGTCGAACAAAACGAGATCAAGACTGATATCGAAGAAGAAGTACAAATACTTAACATTCCATTAGTCATGCCAAGGAGATGCGATTCCATGTACGAAACTCTGAATCTTAGAAAAATCTCACCTCCCGCGCATCTTTTGAAGATGTCAAAATCAGAGGGAACAGTTCCAAACCTTAACCAGAACCCGCCGTTGCCCGAGCCAACTGTCAAACCAAATACGTCCTTCCTCTGGAGGCGAAAATCTCAGGAATCATCAACTAACCTCATTCCAAACGAAAGCAAACAAACCGAAGACTGGGAAAGTTTGTACGATACAGTGGAAACAAAGCCATCTTCCAAAAACCCTGAACCTCCTGCAGTACCTCCCCGTCCAACTACACTGAATCTCTCATCCACTAAGCCTCCCACTCCTCCAAAGACAATTTTCAAAAAGAAAATGCCTCTTCCGGAGGAACCAGAAGAAAAGATTTATGAAGAACTCCCAGATGCTCATAACGATAGTGATGATGCCAGTCACAGTTATGAGTATTGTCGTTCTCCCTCAAAGTATGAAGACTTGGAGCAAAAGAGCGACGATGGATATGAGTACTTCGAGTCCACATCTCCAGTAAAGCAAGAAATCCCTGAAGATATCTACGAAATTCTGCCTTTGCCTCCTAGAAGCCCTCATCTGACTATTCCTCGAAGACAGGAAGAACCGCTTCCTCCAAGGCCGCCGTCTAGGGATTCCTACTGTACTGTGCAGAATGGCGAGGGTGTTTCCAATTGCTATGAATCTATTTATACCATGGGAGAGAAAAGTGCCAACGCGGGAGCTCACGATGGGGATGCTGTCAGCAACAATTATGAAAGCATTTATGGCTGTAACATTCGGGCGGAGAACTGGGAATCGGGATCTAACCGGGATTCTTTGGTTTCTTCAGATCAACAGAGTAATAGCATATACGGACGTTCGTTATCGGGCTGGCCCAATGATGAGGCTAACATGTACACTGGAAAAGCGCCTAGTGACTTAAGTGGCAGTGACAAAAGCGATGACTGGATCGACATTTCTGACAACGAGGACAATTCCAAAGGAGCCTCCAGTTTTGTTATGTAAGTTTTATGAAAAAATATAACCTAGTTATCTAATCTGTTTACATATATCTGTAGGGACTTTAATTTTTTTGACCAAATACTAATATGGATTTAAACATTGTATTTAATTCATCAAAATCTTCTCAACAATAATAATTTGGACACATGTCATAGTAATATACTCACTTACAAGTTTTTTTTTCGGTTTTTTAAACAAATCCCATTGCATAACTGTGTTGAACCATTTCTTCAGTGATCCCTGAAACATAATGGTATACCAGTAGAGTTGTAAAAAAAAAGTTTTTTTTTACAAATAAAAAACAATTTTTTTATCATTGGAATACAAGTAATTACTACAGTGAAATGACAACACTACGTATTTTATTTTTACTTGACTGCTTTCATTTTTGAGTAAACGCCATTGTGTCGTTGTTCACTAGTAACATGTGAGCAAACGAAAATGAAATCAAGCTTGTTTTTGAAATATTTGTTTGTATTGGTGGCACTGCAAGTTTATGTCAAATTCGAGATTAGCAGGTTAGGTTTTGTATCAGTATTTGTCAAAACTGACGCAAAACGTAACCTGCTAACCTCGAACTTGACATAGACTTACAGTGCCACCAACAAAAACAAATATTTCAAAGCCAAGATTGATTTCATTTTCGTTTGCTCACATTTTATATTCATCTGCGGTGTTTTTACTGTTATTTAAATATGGCTCTCACAGAACTGAAAACGCGCAAAAAGTGAAAAAAAAAATCAACAACTCCGTATGTTTCTTTTTTCTAATAAAAACATTTTGCTTGAAAAAATAGTATATTATGGGACAACTGGTTGAAATAAAATTTCGCTCGTTGAAAAAAGTAACTCGAGACGTTGAAATTTTATCAGCCATGAGTTGCATATACTATTTTTTCTATGAATTTTTAAAATAAACGTTAATAAACCATTGTAAGTCAATGTCAAATTCGAGGTTAGCAGGTTAGGTTTTGCGCCAGTCTGTGTCAATTGAATGTCAAACAGTTTGAAATCCCAGTAGTCCGAACATTTCAATCTCTAGTGGTTGAAATGCGATTTCAACCACCGGAATCAATGTCAAAATGACTGACTTTAATGTCATGAGTAGAAAATAGTATATTATAGAACAAGTGGTTGAAATAAAATTTCAACGTTGAGAGTGGTTTTTTCAACGAGCGAAGCGAGTTGACAAAATAACTCGAGACGTTGAAATTTTATTAGCCACGCGTTGCATATACTATTTTTTCTACTCATAACATTGAAATCAGTCATTTTGATATTGATTCCGGTGGTTGAAATCGCATTTCAACCACTAGAGATTGAAATGTTCGGACTACCGAGATTTCAAACTGACATTTAATTGGTGACGAGAGAAATGTCACTTTATGTCAAATTTTTTCTAAAATGCATTAATTTGTTAAAATGAGTGAAAATTCGTAGAAAAACAATGTTTTCCATTTCCACTATACAGGGTGGTCACAAAATGGCTGATAAGCTTCAGGTAGAGCGATTCTTTGAATAATTCGGAATCGAAAATCTTAATACTGAAATATTGGATTGGTTTTAAATTGCTTAAAGCAGCATTAAGAAAAGTTGTTGAAAATGTAAAATTATGGCTGCAAAATGTAAGAAATGTCTGCTTACTTTTATGATACCGTGTTACCTCAAAAATACTTCATCTAATGCACACGGTTGCATAAAATTAACCCGATATTTCTGAAATTTTGCATGCAGCCATAACTTTTTTAACAATTTTTCTTGGTGACATTTTGACGTATTAAAAACAGAAAAGGTACTTTACTTGATTTTTTTTTATGGGGGCTCATGAAGACTAAGCCAACATTTTAGTATACAGATTTTGGATTCAGAACTAATTAAAGAATCGCTCTGCCTGAAACGTATGCGCCATTTTCTGACTACCCTGTAAACCAAAACTAATTGAAAGAAAAAGTGGGCAAGAGAGACTTGGCCGTAAAACAATAAAAGAACTTACGACCTACTTTTTATTGCAGCCGATTCTTTCGATCTTATCTAGATCTATAAGTAGTAGTTTATAGCTCCATCGCCGCCTTTGATTAATAACATTCGTAGATAATTAAGTAACGGGCCAGCGAAAATTTATATTATTGACCTAATGCCTTTAGTAGGAGTTTTTCTCGATTGCAATATTTTTTTAGTCGATTATTAACTTTTGAATATTCATTACGTAGTTCAGATGTTCTGTAAATATTAGTAGTTTTTATGCTTGTCCATATTGTTACTTCCCAACCAACTATGACTACTCTCTGTTAACGTTATGCTTGTGGGTATTATTCTTTGTCGAGTTGTGTTTTAATAGGCATACAAACCACGTATCATGCACCTTAGACACCAACTGCTGCAGTCTGAAGACTAGGGTTGCTTTAGTTTAGGAATCTATAACGAAACTACACGTCATAGCAATATGGCCTTCCCGATTTTGCATCTGTTCCAAATTATTATTATCTGTGGAGATTTTTATCGGCATATTTTATTATTAAACACCTTATCAGGACCGGAAATCGATCTAGCGACCTTCGTTCAACAGTCGACACCCCCCCCCCCCCTGCACTACTCATACGAATTATTATTAAATGTCATTATTGATCTTTTTTATTCAATATATTTTACGAGCAGCAAATACATGAATCGGGCTTTTTACTCAACGTTTTATGTAAAAAATAGGTTTCCTAATAACTAACATTATGAGTAGTATAATTGGGGCTATTGCAGATTTTATTAGTTATAGCTGACAGTTTGTTTTATTTACAAAATTTTAACATCATTTGCAAGAATTTATTGTATAAAAGATAGAGAAAAACATTAAAAACATGCATTTTATGTCTTCTTACTTCCTACTGAATTTAACTGATATTTTGTTTCATTCGAATATACCGCGTTAAAGGAAGACGTACGCAAATAAAAATTTTCTACGTTATTATCGAGAAAAAATATACATATAACAAAAGTATAATGTACTTGAATATCTGCCAGAGTTCGCTACTCGTTTGTTATTAAAAATTTGGAATTATAGTTTTTTTAAATTTAAATGTACACTACATTTAGAAGTAAAGGTTGACATAATATGAAATTTTAACTTTGAAAACCAGTAGTGACGTTTTATATGTATAGTTTTATTATTACAATAGTATATTATGATACTCGTGTCGTATAAGTACACCTATAAAGCACGTGCGACGAGTTTAAGAGCACGACGCGAAACGGAGTGCTTTTAACATCGCTAGTGCTTTAATGGCACTTCTACACGTGTATCATATGCTACTTTTTTCTACGATCGTAACAGAAATATAAAAACTTAGTTCGGTGACACTTTTTCCGTCACATTGTGTTAGATATTCTAGGTTATGTTGACATTCAAATTTACGGAAAAGCGTGTTTTAATATTGTATTAAAACACGCCACCAATGGCAACGTGCGGAAAAGACGTAATTCGGGCGCTAATATTAAGACTGCTACAAACGTCACTCTTGACACTAGAAACCGTGCAAAAAGTTGTCATTTTGACGTGATCGTAGAAAAAATTATTTTGTATTGAAATGTATCGAGTTTTTCATGTGGCAATATACAGGATCAGCGTAATAGTACTTTGTATACCAAGGCACTGCAGTTTAGCTTTTTATCACGAATTTGGATGTAGTTGCAGATGCCCATAGGGACAATGCAACGTTTGTTGGTTATGTTGACATCGGTTGACCTTTATCTATCGTCCCTCCGTCTACAAAACAATGGATTACTTCACCGCCGATTTCTTGTATTTTAATGACGAATGCGACGTTCTTCACTGCCAATTTTAAAAAAGGTCTTTGAGGTACATTACATGTAAAATTAATAGTACCGTATGCCGACAATATAAATATTTCCGTATAGGTGCAAATTCACTGTATTGTCTAGATATCATGCGGCCGCGATAGACCAACAATGATGTTAAGTGCAAACAACACCTCAATAATTGGTATCTTCATTATAGTGCCCCTTCATCTGATAAACCGCATTGATAACGTTGCCAGCAAAAATATAGCCTTCAAAATTGTTGCCAAGCAATAGGCGAATGAAAAGTGCCATGTTAAAAAAACGAAAATAAACTGAAATTTTAACTAAGAAATACATTTTTATGTGTAAATAGGTTTTCGATTATTATTGCTTTATTGGTTTTATCGGCACCGTATGACATATTGTCTAAATTGCTTATCTGAAAAAAAATGTCACTAATTGGCAAATTCCCTAATTCACAACAATTTGTTTTACCCATATTGCAAATTTAGGTAGTACTAGTAATTAGTAATACGCTTTCTTAATTATTTTTTTAATTTCTTGTGTTCTCGACAAAAATAACAGGTTTTTCCAAAATTTCTTTTTTGTCTTTAAGAATGTTCAAGATTTTTACAAAATATGTACCTAGTTTAGATCTTTGTATTTTTTAAAATTCTTGTTAGGTTTTCTTCTGTGGACAGCTGCAAGTCTACGGAATTTGTACAAGTACAAGAACCTTCGATTTTAAAAAGTCATGTAATTTTTGCAAATAACAATTTCCTTCAAACTCAGTGTGTCCCAGCAGAAGGAATTCCCCCTGACATTTCTAAACAATATTTTGATCGCCGATGTTATTGATATACGCTTATCGATTTTAAACTGATACAAATTAGATTAGTTGTTGCTGATTGTGCAATTGCAATAAATATCCTATTGTATTTTATTAGTAAACGACTAGGGTATTTTTTGTCGTGTATTGTTTTTAAAAGTGATTTATTCTTTTTTGTAAATGTTTTTTTACAGTCTAATGACAGAGAAGTATATTTGGGAAAATAAATGTAAACATAAAATGTATATTTCTGTGGTTATAAAATATAGTAACTACAATAGAGTACACTTAAAAAACAGGACAGTAGGCTAGCTAATCGTAATGTCGCAGCAAACTATTAGAAAATTGCCAAATAGTTACACTTTCAACACAGTTAGGTGCAAATATTTTGAATAGACTGGAAAGGATAGCTACTAACCGTTTTATTATTTGTAACAAACCAGTCGCCATAAAAGAATTATGACGTCAGACAATAGCTACATCCCACTACAACAATCGGCAAGTACGCGAATTCGTGATTTTAAAATTTGCGGAGACCTTTAAAAGGCGCACAAAACTAAACTTCTTACACAAAAATTTCTTTTTATAATACCGGTAAATTGGCCATTTTTTTCGTTAGAGTAAGCCGAACTTAAATCCATTTACTAGTTATCATTGCTACAGGGGTGTAATGTTTACTTACGGTCCACCTTGAACTGTAAGTAACTGTTACATATCAATATACCATATTACCAATTGTTTATATACTAAGCTGCCTTTTGGTCAGTTTTAGACTACCTAATTTTTTTTTTTTGTAATTGGCAGCGAAGAACGTCAAAACCGGAATTTAAAATACGGAAAATAGGTAGGAAAGTAATCTATTGTTTTACGACTTTTTGCCGTTGGCGGAGTGACGGATGGGTGACAGAAAACGTCAACATAACCTACAGGAGTTGATTAAAAAATTTTAATTTTTCGATTTAAAAAAAACAATGTGCTCCTCGGCACTGAAGTTTTTTTATCTCTCATGTGGTTTATTTGATTCGGCTCTACGGGCATCGACAACTAAATTGCACATTTTAAGCGAAAACGCCCAGGAGACAAACAATTTTCAAAGATAATGCACAAATAGGAAAAATCTAAAACCATTGAAGAAAGTAAATATACTTAAGTGATCCATCTGGTTCATTTTGGTTTTTAAGAGACTCGCTAGTTTGAAATTATTGAATTTCGCTTCCTTTAACTTCCGTTTCTCGTAAATAGGAAAAGAACACTAGTTTGGAGTTTGTTTTGTTTTCTATGATAAAAAGAATGAAATAATATGATCAAAATGCGTGAATTGCTTGCAAACTTCTACGAAGCGTTTAATGGATAGCAACTTAAAAGATTTCCTACGTTTCTATTTAACCAACTAAGCAGCTTCATTTTTTCCTGTTCTGAATCTATTTAAGTTGAAAAACATGCAAAAGACTATTGAATTATTTAAAAATGTTTTTATTCTTTTCCTTCTCAAATTTATAACAGATTACCAGGAAAAGTTAATTTTACAACTTGTTCCATAATGTTCCTTACGAAAATTGTTTCAAAATATGATAAGAAAAAGAATGCTAAAAATTTTTTTTTCAAACGTCTAAAAAGTGATAAATTTTGTGACTTACTTGACGAGGTAAACGTATCGCTTTTCTTGCTTAGGTATATAATAGTACATTATACATACACTAAGAGAAAGAAAAGCATGATTTTGCCTAGGTGTGAGTTTGAAGCCCGAGGGTAAAGCCCAAGGGCTACAAATACTTCGAGGAAAAATGCCATCTTGTATACATACAAACTACTTTTTGTTTCATAATTAGGTGTCGAATGAAAACTCTCTAAAGAAGTTTATGCATATAATTTCCCCAGGCTAATAATAATAATAATAATAAAAATACATTTATTTTTGTTTGATGAATGGCGGGGTCTCTCGGGAAGGTCCCAGGCCACAACTATCCATTTTTTCTCTGTTAAATCCGCCACTGCAGTCATATTTTCCTACGTTATTAAGACAAATTGATTTTCAAGGCGAAAGCAGAACTGAAATTTTGAGAAATGCTTTTTTATGTAATTCTAAACATGTGTGTATTAATCGTTTATGTAACAATTGTAACATTTAATTTAAATTTAAAATTTATTATAAGTACTAGCCTATACAAGTATTGCAATGTTAAATAGTATTTTTTATTTCGTTTTTCCCTTAAAACAACTTTTTGATTATTCGAGAAAGAGGATTTTCCATATATGTTTTTCGAAGCCTTTCAATTCAAACTCAAGCTCGATTAGATTTTACAATCATACAGACAATAGATAGTTTAAAATCCCATCAGTTCTCCCAGTTACTTTCTTACTTATACGAAAAAATCTACGTGTATAATCTGAATTGGGAATTGTTTTGTTTTGAGCATTTGGATATTAAGATTTACGGTTAATATAAGTCATTTTGAAGACTTAGGTGAATGTCTCCCTTGTTTTTAGCATTTAAAATTTAGGCAAACTTGGGTTTACGATTAATCTAAGTAATTAATTGCACCTCAACAGTCAGCATCGTGTCGTGAGGTTTGAGAAACATAAAGCACAGTTTCATTAAAAATATGAAAAAGTTTGCATTTTAGTAACCCCAATATTGTAACTCACCGCATATGAATCACCCACATTGTTAAGCAATGTGAATATTTTTACCGCGACCTCATGCAAGTCTGCGATTTGGTACTCACGCAATGAAATATTTGTAGGTAATATCATTGTTTTAAAGGTAGTAATAATATACACAAAGTAGTCTATAAATTGTTTTCACGAGTAGTAAAAGGAGTCTCAGGATTCTGGAAATACCTATACCTGTATTTTCCAATCATTATTTTCCGTTCGTATTCTTATTTATAAAAAAAATCTTAGTGTTTCCAGCATTATATTTATTGGTAGATATATTAAAGTGTTGTTGATGTGGGTTGATAACAGACTCGTTTCAACAATTAACAATCAATATGGTTCATGTGATCGCTAGGCCCACAAGGACGTGCTGTACAATTTCATTATTAATGGGTGAGCTCATCGGTGGTACAACAGTACGAAATTTTTGATAACGCTCTTATGATCACCAAACAATTAGTCATTCCATACTTAATATAAGAGCGATCTGAGTAAATAGTGCTATCAGGATACGTAATACAGCGCATTACATTTCCGCATTAGCAACACAAGCGAAACATTTCAACGTAGACTTAATGAGATTCTTCAAATTCACTTGTGGGAAATTTTACTTTTGTTTTCTAAGGAAGGTCATACAAAGCATTTTAATTTTCCCTGATGAAGCGTTTGGAAATTAAACACGAATATGTTGGAACGTCAATTGGCATTTAATTGCATCATAGTTAGAACTAAATACAATTGAAATGTCAGAACATCTGGCTAAATAGAAAAATTACTGACATTAAAACCATTTAGAGAATAATGCATCGAGCTGCGTTGAATTGGTTTTGCCATGCAGAAATTACAACAATTTCGCTATTGTGACCCCACCAGGTATGTTACATAAGCAGCTATGTACGGGAAGCCCGAATAAAAAATTAATACAGATACAATCATGTAATGTACCTAGTTGTTAAGCATTTTTGATTTGAACGCTGCGCTACGTGGTAATTGGGCATAGGAAGAGAAATAATATACACTTTAACGTAACAATTGGTATAGCCATGCAGAACTTCATTATATAAATGGGCCAGAAGGAATTTGAACACATGGAAAAATGTTTATTATCCATGTATCAGAAAATTGTATTCTTGATCTGCATCTTCTCAAACAAAAAATGTACTTGCCAAAATGTAAATACTGTGATAAAATGGGTCTATAAGCTCCACGTTTTGGGCCAATAAATGTAATGATTGCTCGGCTCCTACTATCTGGTGCCTATTGAATGTAATGATTACCTGTTTGTGAACTTTAAATAAAATTCAATAAGTTAAATTGTGGCTGGTGAAAAGCGAAATGTAACAAATGATTACACAAATAAATGGTTGTATGCCCGTTTTATATTTTATCTAATCTGCAAAACTGATTTGGCTAACTACAACGCAAGCATGAAACTCAAATCTCTAAGGTTGGGATCATAAACGGACTTTATTTTATTCGTGAACTCAGTTGTTCGAATGCGGGTAGATCAACAAATCTTTGTTTTGACAAATGACACAAAATGTCGCTAGTGGTGACAGCATACTTGAATGTTTTAAAAGTGAAAATACTGCCTTGCTTGTTTTGTGACGTACTTGCAGTCCTCCCCGACGTAATGCAGTGCAGGGCTCTGGCTTTGAATTCTTACTTTTGCCGGGAACGATTATCGGAAACCCCAGCTGAACGGCAGCCGATGTCCTCGGAGAAACGATTGGAGAATTTTATATTTTAGTGCTGCGGAAACCTTCACAAACACTGTCACATGTATTCTAAGATGGGCACAATAAAAGGAAATTCTTTTTTCTTGCAATATGCTCGTTTAATGGTATAAAATGTATTTAAAAGTGGAGCACAAATCTAACAAACTTCACCTAAAAATGAATTCAGTTGTTCTCCTTGTTTTTTCAACAAAACAGTATCAGGTTGCTAGATTACTATGATTCTCTTATGTTAAAGGAAATTAGTTTTGGTAAAGAAAGGTTACAAGTGGAAGTAAATCTGAGTACTTAAATTATATTTACAATTTTATTAAAACTAAATTATTGTCTTTAATCTTATAACTAAATTATTCCGTAGCGTGACTCACACAAACGTAATAATTTTTATTATGTCATTGCTCTGCTTTGCACTATTACCTTTTATTTTTAAATGCACTAATTTTTTTGAGTTCACCATGTTCGCGTCATTATCTTTTCTCTTGTGTTGCCTTCTAGAATTGCTCTTTTGCAATATTTCTATTATATTATCCTGCTTAATTTACCTTTCTGTTTTGCTTACTAATTTCACTATCTTTTGCTTTTGACTTAACAAACTACGCTACTTTTATAATGCAGCCAACAACCTTTTGTGTCAAATACATTTTATAAATTGGTATGGCTTTACATGTGCACAAACCTTATTCGAATTATATTAATTTAGTCACAAGCCAATCTAAACCCTTTGAAATTTGCTTTGTCTTTGCTCTATTACTCCAACTAATTTAAGCTTTCTCGCATCTCATTATCAAGGCATTTACTGTTCTACTTTAGTTTTTAAAATTTGCAGTTAGATAAAACATCCCAACTCTGTGCTTATTGAATCGGTCAATTATCTTGCACTGCAAACAGAGCCATGTCGTGGGCCTCATACCATCTCGATACATATCTCCTTTCGTATACGGGGGGAGCTTCGAAAATATGAAACTGGCTCAAGAATAAAGTTGCCACATATTTCAAAATACACAAAAATATTAGTTAGAAACGTTTCTTACAAAAGAAGATTTGGGAAAGGTTTCAGATATAAAGTCATTCACTTACTCTGAAAAGAATTTTGACTGTTTTTTACAATTTCACACGTATTTATATTACGGAAATTGAGATACTGTAAAGTTAACTTATTATTGGATACGATAAGGATGTACTGTCAAACTTCAATTACCCTCACCTAGCAACTAGAAAATTACGAATTTAGTCCTAAAATAGCAATGTATCAAATTGCAAAATAATGACTTTATTAAAAGAAAGGAAATTTACATCTATGAAAATAATTTAAAATATTGGGCGAAGTTCAGCATACCAGTGAAATTAAAATGTTTTGTACACTAGACGTGAAGTGTGTGTGTGAAAAACACGAATTTTGCAACGTGTTGCATGAAAGTTTTTCTGTAATTTTGAGTTATAATAATTTTTAGATTAAATAAATTTACTTAAATCTACAAAATTGTTCTAAATTTTCTTATTCGAACCAGTATGAATAAAAAATCTCATATTCCAACTAATGTCAATATGAAATATAATATTGCAGCAATGCGAATATATGCATCATTTTGATGTTGGAAACGACAACAAAATGTCATTACACTAGGTCAAAATTACAGAAAATCTAAATTTTTGTGTCCAATGTAATAACAAACGTAACATCAACATTTATAATTTTTAATTGAAATATTATTAAAAATATTTAGAAAGGAGGTGGCCATATAGATAAAATTGCTGAAGTTTCCAAATTCTTTATTATTATTTGCTATAACATTGCAATACAAATTATAATTGTTTTGAATTCTTGTTGTTAGGATCGCTTGTTATTACATTTTTAAAAGATATTTGTGTTTTTTGCTTTAGACACAAAACATCGATTTTTAGCCTAAATTCGTTTAACGTAATTTTCTGGTTGCTAGATGAGGGAAACTGAAGTTCTACAGTACATCCTTAGTGTATCCGATAATAAATTAACCTTGCAGTATTTCAATTTCCGTAATATACCTACGTGTCAATGTGGTAAAAAACTAGTCAAAATTGTTTTTCAGAGTAGGTGACGGCGACTTCAAATTTCGCACCTTCTTTCAATTCTAAGCAACTTTTGCAAATAATATTTTGTGCATTTTGAAAAATAAGGGCACTTTTTTATATTTTTGAACTTCCCCCGTATACGATGGGAGATTTCTAAATTTTGGAAAGTGCATTTTCATTTTTAGAAGATGCAGAGACTTATGAAGAATAACGTTTTCAGATAAATTTAAATAGGGATATAAATTCCCGTGAACGAAACGGCCAAAGATTTAATTATGCATAATGCACACAGTAAGCAACAAAAGCTACTAGCTGTACAATGGCCGGTGCCAAGGATATTACACTTATCTAATATCTATGGCATATGATGGATAATACATTGTTGCAAAATGAACATTAGTTTTGTTTGAAATTTACTCAGTATACAGTTTTGGCTCCTCAATTTATGAGTTGATTCAATTTTGAGACACCCTGTATAAGTATATAGATCTTTTAATATATTTTTCAAAGATCTTGGAAGCTGATCGGTGTTTTCCTATAAATTGCTCAACTGAACTATTATAAATTTATATGCTTATAATGTTGAACCTCACGACGCCACTTTCGCGCTAACTTGAAGAGGTGTCATTTCAAATTGACTACTTTAGATATGCATTAATGTATAGAATATCAAAGATTAAGTTTCCGTCACCTCATAAAGTTATAACAAATATGCCTAAAAACGGAAACTGTATAGTTTTTTCTTCCATTTTTTTAAAGTACCTATTTGAATTTCAAACGGTCTTACCAAAGTTTTAAATAAAATCGAAATACAGAGTGCAGAATAGTATGCCGGAATGCGATACATTATGGGAAATGGAGCAGTAGCTGTCAGCTATCAAGCTGTCATTCAGGGCTTCCCTCAATAATTAGCATTATAAATACACAATTACCAAATTACAAACTCGAGATTAAAGTAACACTGAAAAGTACTGTTTTTAAAATATTAAAATAATACGCCAGAGATGGCAAAGAAATATCCGCGTAAATGTGGGAATCCCTGAGTGACAACTGGCAGTTGACACCCCATTCCCCATAATGCATCGCGTTCCTGCATGTGATTCCCTACTTTGAATTTCAATTTCATTTAAAAAATTAATAAAACCGTTTTAAATTTAAATTGTTTAAAAAATATGGAGGGAGGATGAAACTTCCTAAATATTTGTCATAACTTTAGGCCTATGGGGTGAAGGCAAACTTGATCTTCTATATTCTACGTCTTAATGAATAGGTATGTCTTTTAAAGCATTGATTTCTCCATTTCCAAACAACAAATTTAATGCATCGCTTCCACGCAATTAATAATGGTTAGTTTTAGAATAAATGTGTAAATATTAAAATCACTATATTAAACACTAGAAAGTCATGTATCACACAAAACTTTTATTAGTATAATCAATGACTATACGTATTATTGTGATTGTACGGTGTAATGATTATGCTTTCATAATACACTATTTTTCTTCTGCTTCAGTTTTTATTATACAGGGTGATTCATAACTGGTTGAACAAAATGAACACGCGTTTACAGCATCATATTCTGGTTAAAAAGTGGGAAATAACATTTTTGCCGATCGGGTTTTGTTTCCGAGTTATTAAACCTCAAAGTTTCCGGTTACGATTTTAATTTTTAACTGTAATAAAACCAAGCTATGATTTATGTGACATAAAAAGTTTATTAAATGTCAACCTCAACTTTTATGTCACATAAATCATGGCCTGGTATTATTAAAGTTAAAAATTAAAATCGTAACCGGAAACTTTGAGGTCTAATAACTCGGAAACGAAGCCCGATTGGCAAAAATTTTATTTCACATTTTTTAACCAGAACATGATGCTGTAAACGCCTGTTCATTTTGTTCAACCAGTTATAAATCACCCTGTATATTTGTGATTTAGATTTTCATGTGTTTCCCTTAAAGTATAAAAATTACAAAACCAAGCAACTGCAATACTAATTTAAAGGAACCATTTAATTATGTATCCAGTTACTTCCATTTGTTTCCATAAGTCTGCCTTTTTTCGTATATGAGCAACTATCTTTTACATGGACGGATAGACACAAGCACCAAAAGATGTTTTCTATGGACATAAACTTAAAAGAGATACATATGTTTATTAGTTGTACTATAAGTGCCATTCATACTTTCATTATCTTGAACCTCCTTCACGTTTGAGTGTTCAAAGAAAATTTAAAAAATTGTCATTAATTACTTGTTTCTACAAATTATCTATAATTGGATATCATAGATTCTTTTCCAGAATGCATTTTCAATTTTATCTTAAAGCCAAAGCAGACTGAAAACATCAAAAAGTTAGAGCTTATGACATTTTTATTCATTAGTAAACAAATTTTGATTTGCTTTTGTTTATTTTAACAACGAATTAAAGTTAACCTCAGATTAGTGGCACGGAACAGCTAATTTAGCTTTGTTCAGTGTTAGTGGTTTTTATAAGACTGGCTGTTAATGTATTATACAGAACATTGTACATTGATTATGAGATTATGACATTCATAAAGACAGCAAAAAGGGTATGTTTCTATGATTCAAATATTCTGTCAAGTCATATTAGTGATCTAGCTACAGCTGCTATTTGTAATATGGTTGCAGATCTTACTGACTCGATTTGGTCAATGAAGTATAGACAGAAAGAAGTACATATGTATACAGACTGCCCATTTTATCAGGCAACAACTAGGTAGGCAACACATTTAGCAAGCTCTTGGTTTGCACACATAGAAATGGATACTCTATACGTAGTATTTGTATATCTATGTTTGCACAGAACTCTTAATTTTAAAACGAATTTTGTAAATCTGGAAAATGGATGGTTTCACTCCGCATGCGTAGACAATGTTCATAACAAACAATCAAAAATTAAGATACAGCCCAGAAAATCGTGAGCTTGTTAAATGTGTTGCCTACCTAGTTGTTACATGATAAAACTGCAGTCTGTATTATTGTTTAAGTTCACTTGATCCTACAGTTTTTTGCACTGTAGATATATGAAAGTGCAGAGCCTATAATTTGAAATATATTTCTCTAGTATTACCACATATCAATTAAACCGTACTTTGAGAAATGTAAATAATTGTACTTATAGTTTTTATTTTCTCATTGTTTTCAGGCACAATTTTACCTGCAATGTTTATAAATATATAAAATTCCTTCTCACGCTGCATTAAGCAGTTCTATTAATTCACCGTTGGTTATACATTGCTCACACACTAAACATGTTTATTTTTGTATGTTTACAAAGTAATTAATTTAATCAATTAAGTTAATTCGTTATGCAACAGAAGCAGCTGTGTAAATGCAAAGTTTAAATTTAGCATGACATGAACTAGTTTAACATTTTAGTATTAAAATATATGCTTGTTTTCGATATATTTGATTAAATTTGAGTTTTAAAAATGTATTACATTTGGCTATTTGATTCGCGATGTCAGGCAACCATTCTAGCAACCCATACGAACATTTCGTGTAATGTAGGCAACCCACATCTCGCTGTTGTTGCATGCTTTGCCTAACCTGCAGTGAAAGTTGTGTTTAATTATGCTTTACTTGCAGGAAGGTAATTATATATGGAATTGTTCTGATTCTTCATGTGGTATCTAGAAATTTGAGTTTATTATAGATAAAGAAGTTACATGTATGGTTCTGTTTTTCAGTTAAGATGCAATGCCCTTGAATAAAGTAATAAGATGGATAATGATGGTAAAGTACGTACTGGAATAATTTTCCGTTCTAATAAATCTTCATGTTTAATATTCCAATAAAATTTCCGGAATTATTTTGCGTTTGCTTTCTAATTGATTGGGTATATTTGACTTTCTGTATAGATCTTTTTGTTTTGTTGCTTTTCACTTTTCACATGCGTGTGTTGAAAGTTGCTATGTGCGGTGCTTATCATTTTCTGAGTTTTTTGCAATTTGGGACCCATACTTATCTTTGATTATTCTTCTTACACTTATTGGATCTCAGGCCTTGTATATTTTATTCTGTTTTTTATTGTATTTCTTTTAATTTAGGTTGCTGCACACTTTCCCTTAACAATTTCAATCTTCATAACATTAGAAACACCACTACTAAAGTAAAAACGAAACTACTACCCTTAAATGCAAATTCAAGGTTGTGAGGGGTTCAGTTTCAAGTTTCATATTCTCTGAGTAGTACGGGTTGCCTATTTCTGAACTTCTCTTAATTTCTACTAATTCAATGCTCGTCCAAAAATGTCAATAAAAAAATCGCTTGAGGTTATACCTTAAATATTCAGATATTCCTGAACGCAGTTCCCACACTTGAGAGATTTGGCAGTAATTTCCTCTACCGCACCTTTGTTGATCTACATTCATTCTACTGTCTGTTACTCAGATTAGCAGAATCTGAAATCAAAGCAGGAACTCTTTCTATTAATACAGATGCTGCATAACTTCTTTTCCTTGGATTTGAAGCTGCTTATAAAAAATTAGTGTACACAATGGCAGTTTCTTGTAGGCGGCAAACCTTGGTAGCACATGTGAAATTGGAACAGCATTAATATTAATTTAATTTTAATAAATTCAGTTTCTGCAATATTTTATGTGTAAGCAGCCACTTCGACCAATTTGATGCGATTTTATGCATACAAGTTTGTAACAGGAAATTAGAGCTGTTTTCTAAAGTTTAGTACCCGTAACAGTTATTTGTTACAGTTCTGAGCTATTTAGCTCAATAGTTGCCTTGGTGTACCAGTATCGCTACAGGAAAGTTGCAAAAACGAACGGAGACAAAAGATTCAAAGGCCTTTTGTTGTTTTTGTATTATAGATTGATGTGGTATTATCGGTTTCTAACTGTTTTCATCGAGCCGATGCATATATAATATCATATGCATGAAAGTAGTACATATTATGTTTATATCTTTTAAATACTTCACTCATCTAAAGATACCCTCAGGTTAAATGTATTTTTTGAAACCGTTACATCTCATTTGTTAAATATATTTACAAGCGCTTGCAAACAGCAATTTATCGGCAATCTTAACGGACTCAATTCATACAATAATATGGCATCTAACAAAATTTTATTGATATTTAGGTATGTTAGTATAAGTCTGATAATTTTATAAAATAGCAACATATCATTTAAACTGTCAAGATTTTTAGGTAAATTACCTACGATTTGTGGTCATAAGTAAGGACTAGACCATGGTTTTAAAGGTTATTAACTAAAAAGCAAACAAAAAAGGCTGAATTCGTCACCCACGAGAACAAAGAAACAATATTACTGGCAGTCTAAATGAAACTCATTATCCATACTTAGTATACGTCTGAGCGTGCATGACATAATTAACGTACAAACTTGAATCTTAAGATTAAAATTAAAAATACGAAATATCGACAAAGTACCTAGTAAAGGAATGCAGGAATTTGCACACATTGAAAGAAAAAATATCAGGATATCCAAAAAAATATGGCAGGATAAAGCACAAGGCAAAGGTCATAAGGCATACTACGCAAAAATTAGAAAAATAACGCCTAATCCTAATACATTAAATATGAAGTAACACGTGAAATTCGTAATTCGGTCTTTCACGGCTATTGACGAAACCGGCTCATCTTTCATTGAGATTTCTTTCTAAATTCGATGCATGCATATTAAGAAAGAAGTTAATAAAACCATAATTTGAAGATTCTTCTTCTTCTTCCCCTTAATGTAGGCGGTAAACCACACAAAGCAGAGTTTTATAAGCCATTTTTGGGTGCAGCTACCCTACGTGGCTACCAGTTGATAAGGAAGACCTTTTCACAGGGGTTACGACCACCAAAGCTGGTGGTCGAAGTGTGCACGATGTAA